>CM054058.1:528516497-528838515 GCA_028641055.1 Alopecurus myosuroides
GAGGGACTCTTGGGCATCCCAGACCCATGACACACTCTAACACACATGGTATGGTATACAATGGGATTTTGTGGCATTCAGACGATCTGGAGCCCCCTCCGTAGAAACCATAGCCCCGATGGGGGAAAATACGTAATTGTCGTTCTGCCCCATCTACGTGAGCCGGAAGGGGGTAGCTAAGTGGAAATAACTATTTTGTTGTGATAGGTTAGGCCCAAGGAACACCCAAGAGAATGGTAGGGCACACCTCTTGGAAATATTCCCCCAGTTCCGTCACACTCGGGAGTTTCGGGCTCTCATTAATTAGTCCTCAAACCCGCGAGAGAGAATACGACACCGGTGAAATCCTAACATAGAGAGCGAGGTTATGTCGGGTATCCAATACCATGGAACACTCTATCACACGTGGTGTGGCGTGTAATGGGATTTGGTGGCATTCAGACAATCCAGAGCCACCTCTCCGTATAAACCATAGCCCCGTTGGGAAAAGACGGAATTGTCATTCTGCCCCATCTACATGAGCCGGAAGGGGGTAGCAAAGTGGAACCAATTTATTGGTTGTGTTAGGTTAGGCCGAAGGAACACTCAATACAATGGTAGGGCCCACCTCTTATAAAGATTCCCCCAGCTCCGTCAGATTCGGGAGTTTCGGGCTCTAGGTAGTCCTGGAACACGCTAGAGAGAATCCGACATCAGCGAAACTCTAACACAGGGACCGAGTAAATCTTGGGAATCCAAGACCCATGCCACACTCTATCACACGTGGTGTGGCGTGTAATGGGATTTGGTGCCATTCAGACGATCCGGAGCCCCCTCTCCGGATAAACCATAGCCCCGCTGAGAAAAAGACGGAATTGTCGTTCTGCCCCATCTACATGAGCCGAAAGGGGGTAGCAAAGTGTAAAAACCTTCTTGGTTGTGCTAGGTTAGGCCGAAGGAACACCCAATAAAATGGTAGGTCCCACCTATTGGAAATATTCCCCCAAATCCTTCAGATCCGGGAGTTTCGGGCTCTACGTAGTCCTGGAACACGCGAGAGAGAATCCGATGCCGGTGAAGCCCTAACACAGAGAGAGAGGTAATCTCAGGTATACAAGACCATGCCACACTATAACACACATGGTATGTCATACCATGGGATTTAGTGGCATTCATACGATCCGGAGCCCCCCTTCGGAGAAACCATAGCCCCGTTGGGGAAAAAGGCGGAACTGCTATTCTGGCCCATCTACATGAGTCGGAAGGGGGTAGCAAAGTGGAACCAACTGTTTGGTTTTGTTAGGTTATGAACAAGGAACACCATAGAAAATGGTAGGGTCCACCTCTTGGCAAGATTCCATAGTTCCGTCAAATCCGGGAGTTTCGGGCTCTAAGTAGTCCTCGAACCCGCTACAGAGAATCTGACGCCGGTGAAGCCCTAACACAGAGAGCGAGGGACTCTTGGGCATCCCAGTCCCATGACACACTCTAACACACATGGTATGGTATACCATGGGATTTGGTGGCATTCAGACGATCCGGAGCCCCCTCCGGAGAAACCATAGCTCGATGGGGCAAAAGACGAAACTGTCGTTCTGCCCCATCTACGAGAGTTGGAAGGGGGTAGCAAAGTAAAACTAACTGCTTGGTTGTGTTAGGTTAGGCCCAAGGAACACCCAAGAGAACTGTAGGGACCACCTCTTTGCAAGATTCCCCAGTTCCGTCACACCCGGGAGTTTTGGGATCTCATTAATTAATTCTGGAACCCGCAAGAGAGTATACGACACCGGGGAAAGCATAACACAGAGAGAGAGGGAATATTGGGCATCCAAGACCCATGCCACACTCTAGCACACATGGTATGGCTTGAAAATTGCATTTTGTGTCATTCAAACGATCTGGAGCCACCTCTACGGAGAAACCATAGCCCCGCTGGGGAAAAAGACGGAACTTTCGTTCTTCCCCATCTATGTGAGCCGGAAGGGGAAGAAAAGTGGAACTAACTGTTTAGTTGTGTTAGGTTAGGCCCAAGGAACACCCAAGATAATGGTAGGGAACACCTCTTGGCAAGATTCCCCCAATTCTGTCACACCCGGGAGTTTCGTGCTCTCATTAATTAGTCTTGGAACCCGCGAGAGAGAATCCGACACTGATGAAACCCTAACACAGAGATTGAGGTAATCTCGGGTATCCAAGACCATGACACTCTAACACACATGGTATGTCATAACATGGGATTTGGTGGCATTCATACGATTCGGAGCCCCCCTCCGGAGAAACCATAACCCCCCGCTGGGGAAAAAGGCGGAACTGCCGTTCTGGCCCCTCTGCGTGAGCCATAAGGGGGTAGAAAAGTGGAACCAATTGTTTTCCTGTGTTAGGTTAGGCACAAGGAACAACAAATAAAATGTTAGGGTCCACCTCTTGGCAAGATTCCCCTAGTTCCGTCAAATCCGGGAGTTTCGGGCTAAATTTTTTGTATTCTCTTTCGAATGTTTTATTTGGTTGACTTGGCGCATGCTCACACCATGTTTATGACTGAAACCAGTCACGAATAGCCTCCATGACCACTTAGTTTTTGAACTATGATACTGCTTATGCTTTAATTAATGATGCTTATGTCGCTATGCATGATTATGGATCTTATGCTCTCTTGATTTGTCGCTCCCAGTCTTTTGCTAGCCTCCACCTGTACTGAGTATGAGCTCTACTCGTGCATCCAACTCCCTTAAACCAAGTTTTGCCATTGTGTCCACCATACCTACCTACATGTGGTATTTAACCGCCACTCCAAGTAAATTGCTCATGTGTTACCTTTAAAACCTTCAAAATTACTCATGCTTTATGTTCCTGTTTTTGCTCATGAGGACGTCAATTGAGAATCTTTATCTCACTTGTTGATTGGATTTCACACCCTATACTAGTGGCTTCATCCGCTTATCCAAATGATAGAATAGCTGGCAGCGGGGTGCCCAAACCCAAATTAATATAGACAAAATATATTCACTATTTTGGCCTTAATTTATCACTCAAAGCATAATTGTGTAAACAAGAGAGAAAGAGGGATGACCTTCTACACATACGCGTCCTTCACATGGCAGCCACTCTTGTGAATCCAGTTGTCTTGTGACATACTGTATTTTCTGCTTTCCATTCGTTGATATTAGCATACATCTCCCAAAATATAGACACTCCTCCAAGGTATGTGATTGTTGGCAGGCACCCGAGGATTCGGTTAGCCATGTTTTGTGACATATGGATGGGAGGAGTGTCAAACTTTTAATACCTCTGTTTAATAAAATAAAAAGCTCTAGCACATGAGTGATTCCTGCTTCCCTCCTCGAAGGGTCTTTCTTTTACTTTTATGTTGAGTCTCCATCTTCTAACTTTACGCACAGTTGGGAGAGCATTTTTGCCATTCTTAGTTCTACATGCATTGTGCCATGAACATCAATAATTACTTCATGATGTGATATCATTTGTTCTTCAATTATTTGCTCTAGTCTTCCTCATGAACTTTGAAGGTGTCCTGGCATTTATGTTTTGCCCCACTCTTAAGGACTAGCTAAATATCACTTTGCCATGCTTTCTCTATACCTGAAACAAACGTTTATATTTCTTTGCATTATTTCTCATGATCCTTTATTTGAGATACTCTTCATGATGAAAAGTGATTGCTTTGCTTTATTATTAAAGTTCTATTTATCATGTTTTTGTTTGAAGTTCTATGATCTCAGCTTGCATATGCCTTTACATTTTTATGATCACGATTATGTTAGTAGCATGTCACCTTAGAAATTATTGTTTTATCGTTTACCTACTCTAGGACGAGTAGGAACTAAGCTTGGTGATGCTTGATACGTCTCCAACGTATCTATAATTTCTGATGCTCCATGATAATATTATGCCAATTGCTACATGTTTTCTCCCTTCTTTATGTCATTTTTACACATTTTCCGGGACTAACCTATTAACAAGATGCCAAGTGCCAGTTACCTATTTTCTCCTATTTTTGGTTTCAGAAAAGTTGTTCTGGAAATATTCTCGGAATCGGACCCCACAAAGCCCGAAGTGCCAATCTTCCCCGGAAGCATCGAGAAGACCGAAGAGGAGACGGAGAGGGGCATCAGGGGGCCCACACCATGGGGTGGCCCCCCTTGGACGCGCTAGGGGGTGGTGTGAGCCCCCAGGGATCCATCGCCTCTGCCCTTTCGCCTATTTATTTCCCCCGGATGGAAAACCCTAAACACCTGATCAAATATCCCCGAAAAGTTTCGTATCCGCCATCACTGTCAACTCTAGATCAGGGGGTTCTGAAGCTGTCTCCGGCACCCTGCCGGAGAGGAAATCATCACCGGAGGCCTCTTCATCACCATGCCCACCTCCGCAGTGATGCGTGAGTAGTTCATCCCTGGACTATGGGTCCATAGCAGTAGCTAGATGGTTGTCTCCTCCTCATATGCCTCCATTTTTAGATCTCGTGAGCTGCCTAACATGATCGATATTGATCTTATGTAATTCTCTGTGCTGTGTTTGCTAGGATCCGATGAATATTGAACTTATGCCAAGTTTATTATAGTCTTTATTGCATATGTTATTTGTGATCTTGCATGCTTTACGTTGCTACTGGTTGCTCTGGCCAAGTAGTTGCTAGTGACTCCAAGAGGGAGTATTTATGCTTGATAGTGGGTTCATGCCTCCTCTTCGCCTTGCTTGAATGACAGAATCGTGAAGGGGGAGAATGTGATGTTGCCACTAGGGAGAAAACAGCGGTGAGAGTGTCCGCGTGTACAATCATTACTTACATTACACACTTTGTTTAATGTAGTTATCTGTTGCTTGCAACTTAATACCTAAGGAGGTTCGGATGATAAGCTGAGGGTGGATTATTAGTCATAGATGCAGTTGGATTATGGTCTATGTATATTGTTGTAATGCCCTCACTAAATATCATAGTAGTCATCATGTCATGAATGTGCACTACGGTGCAACCTTTATTTGTCAATTGCCCAGCTCACCCAGCATGCTATCTTTTATGGAGAGACACCACTAGTGAACCTATGAACCCCGGTCCATTTTCTTACACTGTTAAACAAACCTCAGCAATTTCCTGCTTTCTTTACTTACTGCAAGCATACACCATTTTCCACACTATACGTCGAATCTTTGTTTTCCGCAAGACCGGTGAGATTGACAACCTCACTGTACCGTTGGGACAAAGTATTTTGGGTGTGTTGTGTGTAGGTTCCACATTGTTGCTGACACAGGTGAGCCATCACCACCATCAGTGGCATCAACCTTCCGAAGGTCCTCTTTCTCCTACATGATTGATAACCTTGGTTCTTAACTAAGGGGAAAACTCCTACCGTTGTGCTCATCACACCCTCCTCTTGGGGTATCCCAATGAGTTCAAGATCTGCACCATCAGTATCGTAGTACTTTCGATAAATAAGAGTGTCGAACCCAACGAGGAGGAGAAGGTGTTGACAAGCAGTTTCGATGAAGGAATGACTGTAAATACTGAAAGATAAATTTGTAGGGGTTTTTGATATTCTAGAAATGTCGCCGTTGGAGCAGAATTCTTGGACCGGAAATTCCGGTTGCCTTCTTCTTCAGATCTGAAGCTCAATATCCGGTAACCTAAACTAGAAATTCTGGTTTGCTCCAAATAATCCGGTCAGAATTTTCGGCTCGCTTCTGTGCCAAAAATAAGTTCCAACCGGAAATTTCGATTGGCCCGGAAATTTCTGGTTGAAATTTCCGGCTGATCTCTGCGAGCAAAAACTCCAAGTCCTTAGCCGTTTTTGCTCTTGTTCTTCCCCAACCTGAATATCCGGTCGATCCTGAAATTTCCGGGTGAAATTTTCGGTTGACTCCAGTGGCCAATTTCATAGAAGAACTCCTCAACCGGAATTTCCTGTTGACTCTGAAATATCTGGTTGGTCATCGTGACAAAATTGGCTGATCTATCTTCACCTTCTTTTTCGGTGTTTGATGTGGATGAATAATTAAACACCTGCACACTTAACACCTTGATAAATAATGTCAGTAGTATTGTTAACTAACACACAAAACCTTAGGGAAAACGAAATGCACTTTCAGGTCTTTATTGATAAATAATAATCATGCCAGTTCTATTGAAGCAATGCAGCAATCCTTCAATGTGTCCATGTAGAGCAGACTTTACTAACATCTTAGTGAAAACATCAGCAACTAAGTTGATTTTTTTTTAAGAGATAGGGCCTCCTTGTCTAACACCGCTACCAGTCTCAAAAAAGAACTATTAGTGTCATTGATCCTGACACCAACTGATCCTTTATAGAGTAGGGCATTAAATAGGTATATGCATTTAGGGCTAAAACCCTGAAAGTTAGCATCTTAAGAAAAAAACTCCCTATTGACCATCTCATAGGATTTCTCAGAATCCAAGTTAAAAAATGAAGCTAGGTTGGTCACTATGGGCCACACTATGAATAGTTTCATGTGCAGAAAGCACACTTTCCAAAATATATCTACCTCTACGAAAGGCTGATTGGTTTGGAGAAATAAGCTTCTCACAAACTTTGCCCAACCTAGTGGTCACACATTTTGAAAATAATTAAAAACTATAGTTAGTCAGGCCTATTGGCTTGAATTTTTGGATAATGGAAGCATCAACTTTTTTAGGGATTAAGGTTAGAAAAGAGAAATTAAGCCTGAAAAAATAAAACTTCATATTGTGCCAGCTTCTAAACATGTCTAGCAGGTCCTTTTTAACCACATCCCAAAATTTCTGATAAAACGAGAAAGAAAGACCATCAGGTGTTGGGGCACCTTCAGCATATGAGCTAAAGTCTGCCTCCTTCACTTCTTTTTCTGTGTACTCTTCTTCTAGAAAAGCATTTTGTTCAGCAGTCACTAGATCAGAATCATCCCAAAAATATTCTAGCAGCTCTATATTGAGCTTTTCAGAGAAACCAAAAAGGTTCTTGTAGTAGTCTATAGCAATTTTAGGATGTCCTCGATCTCTACAGCTATCCTGTCGGGTATATACTAAGTAGGGGTATATCCGGCATGGTCCTAAAGAGCCAGATTACCAGGGTCACCTGATTGGTAATGAGTCGCAGTCAATTAGGCGGCCCAGTAAGCTGACGCACAGAAGCCGGATTCTAGAAGAACCCGGACGACGGCCCAAAGTGGTGCGGCTTGGAGTAGAAGACGGATTCCTGCCTTCCAAGTTAGGATACTTTTCGTAGTCTTCTAGGTTTCCTTTCTGTAAGCCCTAACCCGACTATTATATAAATCCGGACGAGAGAGAAGAACAGAAAACAATTAGCTAGAAGCCAACTCGTTGGGAAGTTGAACCTCGCCGAGTTAGCGAAACCTACTCACATTGTACTTTGTATACTTCACGCTTCAGCCCTGATTTAGTGATATTGCAGGAATAGGAATGCCACCTAGTTGCGACGTACCGAACCTGGGTAAATTTGGTGTTCCTGGTTATTGTGCCACCACGTCCCCCCACGTTTCTACCCGTAGGCTCATGGTACCCTAGTCTATGAACTCTACTACGATGTCTCGACAGTTGGCGCCCACCGTGGGACCAGCGACGTTAGGCGTTATGTTTCGATCGGGGATACTCTGCGGAATCGGCAGTACCATAACTGTCGGAAGCTTGGAATTCGACAACGACGTCGGGTGCTTTCTCGACAACGGATCGTACATGCCAGCACAGAATCATATGGTAAGTGCCTGCGTTTTACCGATTAGATCTGCAAACAACTTTATCGGATTAACTGCAGAGGCAATAGGATTCTGTGGTGGAAGTAGATTTATCCCACCCGCCCTATACCCAGTTGAAGAAAACTATGATGCCGGGTTTTGCTCAGATTGCCAATATCCTGCTGAACTTGCTGCCTCTTCGGAGATGCCCGCAATCAGATCTCACTTTATTGGTATGGTGCAATCCGAGATCGCCGGAAACACGGATGAAAGAAATCCCGTGGAAGTGGCCGAACAAAACAATCCCACAACAAAGGTGGAAGATTCGACACCCATCGACACGACGAAGAACTCGGAAGCCGATTTTGTACTAGCTGCCATAGAGGCAAGATTGAAATCGGAACCTGGATCTAAAGAAATAGATTCATAAGACGAAGAAGAAGACGCTTTCGAAAGAAAGGTCAAATGTATGCAAGGGGGCTTCCATGAAGTGCTTATGGAAAAACCGTCTGATAACTCGGATGCTGAAAGCGATGAAGACCCCAAAACACCTCCACCAGATGAGGAAAGAGAGGAGGGTGAAACCAGCCCTATTTACACCAATGTCAAGAAATTGACAGAGGAAGAACCTGGTAAAAACCCCCCTCTTCCAAGAAGAAAAAGAAGACTGCCAAGAAACTCTAGTACAAACTCCAGAAGAAAAAGTTAGCAGTTAATGTTAACCAAAACCTGGAAACAGGAGGAGCAAGCGGGGTCACACCTGTGGAGAAGAAAAAGAAGGATATCCCTGTCCCTGAACTGTCAGAGAAGGACGAGATCAATCTGATCAAAACCCCAGTCGGACCATATGAGCCACCGGAAGTGCTGGAAGCCAGAAGGCAAGCCATTATGCGGCAGCAACAACAACTATTCCGATCACAAGAAAATCCCTTCAAAGCCCAAGCCGTTGTGAAAGCAAAGCAAGAGGAAATTGAAGAATTCGAACGACGGAATATGTCCGGGATAAAACCCACGAGACTACCTGGAATCGCAAGGCCGGATGTACTGCTAGCAAAGGAACGGTTCCAAAACGCTTCCTGGCAACGACAGGTTGACGGCATAAATGCCAAGGGCGAACGCATCTATAAGACCGCAGCTGAAAACGCGGAGGCCGCGTTTGCCATCCTCAATGATATATGATCTGTACTCCAACGACGAAAAGCTGCACGGGGTGTATCCTTTCCTAAGAAAGGCATTGCAACAAGAACAACGAGGGAAGGCAAGATCAGGGAAGTTGCATGACGACTCGGCCCTATGCAAAACCACCACATGCGCCGCTGGAGCACCTCGAACTGGCGAACTTGGAGATTCAGGCAATTCCAAAGAGAAGAAAGGAAATCCTAAGAAGGACTGGAAAATCCCGGACATTAGGGACGAAGCGTCCATAACGGGATCCCACATGCCGAAAGGCGGAAATATACCCCGTGATCATAAAGACCGGGAGGAACAAAACCGGAAAGACGGAAAAATGATGCCGCCTCCGAGACGCCCTGCTGAAAAAGCCGGAATACATGAAAATCCTCACAGACGTGAAAGGTCCCGTACTCCCCCTAGAAATAAGGAAAGGCCAAGGAGTAGAACTCCGCCTCATTCCAAAGGACACGATAACGGACGAAACAGGGATAATCCCGGAAGAGCGCATTCGCGCAACAATGGGCCAGAAAGGAGCAGATCCCCTTCTCTCCATTCAGCCGTTAGATATTCCGCACACGCCGATAAGGCGGAAAGAGATGATCTATACTTTGGACCTAAGTGTTTCACTGACAGGATTCGAAGAATAACTTTACATTCTGGCTTTGCCAAAGTTGGTCCAATTTATCAAAAGTATACCAGAAGTACAACAGTAAAATTACTATACTGCCGTCCAGATCAACAAGGGAACAAACTTGGAAGCAGTAAAATTCCTCCCCCTAATGTTGATGGATGGAGCCAGAGATTGGATTAATGGGCTTCCGTCAAGAACAGTGGATAGCTAGGATGATATGGCTAAAGTGTTTGCTCAACACTTCCGGGGTACGTACAAACGCCCTAAGAGCATCAACCAGCTAAATCGCTGCGTCTAATTTGAAGACGAGTCTTATGTCGACTTTATATCAAGATGGACAGCAATGAAAAACAGCTGCTCTGGACTAAGTGATGTACAAGCAATGCATGCTTTCATCAATGGACTAAAACCCGGCCTCGTACCATTCATGGTTGGTTCAAAGGAGCACAAAGATCTCGGATCTATGCTTACTACAGCCAATGAGCACGCAGCGGCCGAAGATGACATCAGCGCGAGAGGTGGAAATATTGATGCTTTGGTTCAGGCCAAAAAGACGCCTCACTCTGAAAAGAAGACTACTCTAGAAGCACAGCCAAAACCCAAAGAAGTAAATTTAACCTTTGGAAAGGATACTGGCGGCAAATGGAAAGGAAGAAGCACATAACCTATCTCCTATTCTAAAGAAGAGTTGGAAAAGATTAAGTCGGAAAACTGTGTCCACCATTCGCAATTTGGGAAGCCTACCCACACCAAAGCGCAGTGTCGCCTCAATAAGCACTTGAAGGGCGCTGCAGGATCCGGGAACAAAGGAAAGAACTCCAAGAGGAAATTCTCCAAGCAAAAGACAGAAGCTGAAAAACAAGACAGTGAATCGTACATTGATGAAAAAATCTAGGAACAACAGCGACAAGGCGAACCAAAATTCCCGAGAGTCGATGGAGAATGCAATTTAACTTTTCTGGCAACTCCGTCGGCAAAACAGGCAAAGCGAACACTTCGAGAAATAAAAGCGGTGGTTCCACCAACGCCAAAATTCTTGAAGTATTCCAATACGCCAATTACCTGGGATCAGTCAGATCATCCTGGAAATATCCCAGAACCCGGCACACAAGCACTAATTGTAAGCCCTATTGTTCAAAACACTAGGCTAAAAGAGTGGTGATGGATGGAGGATCCAGTATCAATATTATGTACTTGGATACACTGAAGCATCTGCGAATCTCCGAGACCCAGCTCAAACATAGCAACATACGTTTCCACGGCATCATTCATGGCAGGCAAGCACATTCCCTAGGAGAAATTTCCCTAGACGTAAACTTCAGAGAAAGAGAACATTTCTGACAGGAAAAAATCTCATTCGAAGTCCTGCCGTTCGAAAGTGTATACCATGCAATACTCGGACGTCCAGCTTTCGCCAAATTCATGGCAAGATCATGTTATATTTATAACAAGCTGAAGATGCCAGGGACAAAAGGAGGAGTAATCACCATATCGGGAGACTTCAAACTGGCTAACGAGCTGGACAAAGGAAACACCCTGTGTGCTGAAAAAGTAATAGAAAAGGAAGAACTAAAAGAGCTGGCAAAAGAAGTATCGCCGATGGAAATGCCGACAGGAAAAGAAAGCCGGAAGCCGGCAGATAGTTTCATAGCTTCTAAGAATACCAGACAGGTTATCCTCGACCCGAAAGACCCGACAATTTTTTTCGTAGTAGGGACAGGGAAGACCGACAAATAGGAAAGCGCGCTCATCGAGTTCCTCCGTGAGAACTGGGATATTTTTTCTTGGTGTCCTGCGGACATGCCGGGAGTACCCAGGGAACTTGCTGAGCACCAATTGAAGGTAATTCCCGGTTCAAAACCCGTCAAGCAAGGTCTCCGTCGTTTTGATGGAAGAAGACGGAAGGCTATAGGCAAGGAAATTATACGGCTTTTAGCAGCTGATTTTATCCGGGAAGTTATACATACTGATTGGTCTGCGAACCCCAGTATTAGTCCCGAAGAAAGATAGTACTGTTCTTAGGATGTGTATAGATTACACTGGCCTGAACAAGTTGTGTCCAAAAGATAGGTTCGCATTACCGCAAATCGATCAAATAATAGATGCCACTGCTATCTCTGAGCTTTTATGCTTTTTGGATGCTTATTCCGGGTACCATCAAATACGTATGAGGGAAGAGGATCAAATCAAAAATTCCTTCATAACCCCGTATGGAACATACTATTACATAACCATGCCTTTTGGCCTGAAGAACGCAAGTGCAACCTACCAGCGCTGCATGCAACGTTGCTTGCATAGTCAGATTGGAAAAAATGTTCACGTTTACGTGGACGACATTGCCGTCGTTTCCAAGGAAAAAGATACACTCCTTGAAGATCTACGAGAAACTTTCGAAAATCTGCGCACTTACAAAATGAAGTTGAATCCATTAAAGTGCATATTCATGGTTTCCTCGGGAAAAAATCCGGGTTTTATCGTTTCTCACAGAGGAATAGAAGTAAACCCGGAAAAAATCAAGGCAATCTTGAACATCACAAAGCCTACATGCCTAAAATATGTACAAAGATTAACGGGTTCCGCAGCCGCAGTCAGCATGTTTATAAGCCGGCTAGGAGACAAAGCTTTGGGATTATACAAATTGTTGAAGAAATCCGACAAATTTGAGTGGACAGAATAGGCGGACAAAGCATTAACCTAGCTAAAAGAAACCTTGATGAAAGCACCGATTTTGGCATCGCCAAAAGACGAAGAACCTATGTTGCTGTATCTTACAGCAACAAACAAGGTTATTAGCGCTGTGATAATTGTGGAAAGGCGGAAAGAAGAACAAAGTATACCGGATCAACATCCTGTATACTATGTTAGTGAAGTTTTCTCCGAATCAAAGCAAAGGTATCCACATTATAAAAAACAGGAATATGGCGTATTTTTTGCATCGAGAAAACTTCGCCATTATTTCCAAGAACATTCAATAACAGTGGTAAGCAAAGCACCACTAGGGGATATCATTAACAATGCGGACGCAACAGGCTGAGTAGCGAAGTGGGGCATCGAGCTAGCCGCGTTTGACATTAAGTACCAACCCCGGACGGCTATTAAATCCCAGGTGTTGGCAGATTTTATCACTGATTGGACAGAAGCAACAGAGAATACACCAATGCCGGAGTCGGAATACTGGATCATGAACTTTGATGGATCCAAGATGAAAGAAGGCGCTGGAGCTGGTATATTGCTAAAATCCCCAAAAGGTGACATTATGGAGTATGTATTGCAGATACACTTTTCAATGCTAGTAATAATGTGGCAGAATACAAAGGTTTTCTTCATGGCTTGCATATTGCAAAAGAAATAGGCGTCAAACGCATATTATGCTATGGTGACTCAGATCTGGTACAACATCAGCTAAACCAAACCTGGGACGCCGAAAGCCCCATCATGGTCGAATGTCGGGGAACGGTGGATGCGTTTGCGATTTGTTTCCTTGGATTTGAAGTACTTCACATCAAAAGGGAAGAAAATTGGAACGCGGATGCATTATCCCCCATGGGATCGGAAAGAGTGACAAACTTACCACCTGGTGTGTTTGTTCAGCATTTGCACGAACCATTAATCAAAGGTGGCGATGTGGATTATCCTCTTGTTTCCGAGTCAATTGAAGTCCTACTCGTTAACCCGAATTGGACAATTCCATACTTAAACTTCTTAGTTGATCAGAAATTCCCGGATGGAGCAGACGAGGTCTTGCAAAGACAGATACATCATCGATGCAAAGGATACACGGTAATTAATGGTTTCCTGTATAAGCTCAGCACTATCGGAATTTTTCAGCTATGTATTTCGCCAGAAGAAGGACGAGAAATCTTGCAAGAAATCCATGCAGGAGATTACAGACATAATGCTCAATAAAAAAACATAGTCAAAAAAGCATTCCATGCAGGGTTTTTCTGGCTCATAGCTAAGACTGATGCCGAACACATATTAAACACATGTGTCGGATGCCAGTATTACGCCAACAGACGAATATGCCAGCTCAAGCACTCAAAACTATCCCTATAACATGTCCATTCGTGGTCTGGGGGCTAGATATGATGGGACCATTCAAAACTGCAAGAGGCGGACTAATAGATCTACTCGTTGCAGTGGATAAGTACAGCAAGTGGGTGGAGGCAAAACCCATAAAAAAACACGATGGTGTGACCGCCAGAAACTTCATCATTGACGTAGTCATGAGATATGGCGTTCCACACAGTATAATCACTGACAACGGGACAAATTTCTCTATTGGAGAGTTGGCAAAATATTGCCGACAAACGGGAATACGCCTAGACCTTGCATCTGTGGCTCACCCACAATCCAATGGGCAGGTTGAAAGAATGAATAGCTCATTCCTGCAAGGAATACGCCCAAGACTCGAATCCCCTCTTCATAGAGCAGCTAGAGCATGGGTAGAAGAATTACCTTCCGTGATTTGGAGTATTCGAATGACGCCAAATAGATCAACAGGGCAAACCCCGTTTTTCTTGGTTTATAGCGAAGAAGCAATGCTTCCAACGGACATGCTCCATGATAGCCCAAGAGTGCAGGCTTACAATGAGTCGGATGCCGAATGTGCTCGATAGGATGCCGTCGATCTTTTAGAAGAATAACGAGACCTTGTGCTTCAAAGATCCTCCATTTATCAGCAAGGATTGAGACGCTACCATAGTCGGAAAATCAGGCATCGATCTTTCAACGAAGGTGACCTAGTGCTAAGATTAGTGGAAGAAAGGAAGCACAAGTTAGCCGCAGTCTGGGAGGGACCATTTCTCATTAGCAAGGCTATGAAAAAAGGGTCTTATTATCTTGTAGATATTCGTGACACGGAAGATGATCCCAAGCGTCGGAATCGCAAAATAAAGAGAAAGATAGATGTTGATCTAGGAGAGACAAAAAGTCCCTGGAGCATCCAGCAGTTACGTCCCTTCTACACTTAGTTCAATTTCTATGTAAACTTCTTTGAGATCATGAAATAAAGTTGTCGGAATTCATGCATTACTGTTTTATCTGTTTTCATACAAAGCATAAGTCCATTTTATCTATTTCCCAATGATCTTTCAAAATGCTCAATGGTAACCCGAATTGTGCCTGCGTGCTCGGAGTTATAAAAGTTGAATGCTACTCAGCCTAAGGAGGCTTAAGGAAACCCACTTGTGCCTGCGTGCCTAAGGTTCATACTTTTTACAATTCCTAACTTTTTCTCCAAGTATTATCTGATTGTTTTTATGTTGGGTCACTCGAACTAGTAAGTAAAAATGCCTTTAGTACAATCCATGTTTCCGAGTTTTGACTGATTGGTTGTACCCAGTCACTTGGCATGAAGAATATGTACTATCAAGCCATTTCAAACACTAAGGACAGTTAAGACATACAAACCATAGAACTTAGAAGATAAATGAATTAAAACCCGGAAAACTTGCAAAGAATTAGTAAATTAACTGCAAAAGCGGAGTACTTGTTTATACAAAAGAATAGATAGCATTACAATAAGTGTTACATTGTAAGATGAGTAATGCTTCTATTTTCCTATCTCCTACCCAAGACCAAGCAGCTTCTTAGGCATCCGACTCTTCTTCTTCGCTGCTAGATCCCTCGGGATTTGGCGGGATTGCCTCCTCGGGGTAGAAGGTGGAGATGTTCACCATAGTGGCGATCTTGGTGGCGTGACCTTTGATGTCATCAAAGAGGCTGGTAGCTGGGTGTCCGTGTATCCTTGAGGAATGTCGGACGCCACGCGCCAAGATTTGGCGGTGGGGTAGTGCATACGCATGAGCCCAAGGGCCACGCGTGCACCACCACGAGCCGCGGAGCGGAGCCATGACTCCTTGCGGTTCGCCACCTCCACAATAGCCTCAGGAAGATTGCTGACTTCCGAGAGCTCCCCAGATTTCTCCGCAATGTACTTGTTGATAAGTATCATTCCCGCGGCCTTGAGCGCGGTGAAGACTTTCCCGAAGGCCTGGATTCTCTCAATCCGGGTAAGCTGGGGGATACCTTCTGTTCCAATCAACAAGACAAATGTTAGGCAAAACACAAGAAGTGAAATATGGAAAATCTGGTAAAAGACAAATTACTTACCGAGAATCCGATCCATCTCGGTGCCTTCTTCTAGGCGCTGGTTCAGGGCGTTCTCCAGGTCCCTGATTGTAGATTTGTCTTTCTCGGCCTGGTTGGAGGCCTTAGACTCATAAATGCCAACAACTAGTTGGCTGACCTCCAGGTCCTTCTGGAGCTTCACAGTCAGCTTGTGAAGATCCAGGTTCTCGCGGCGGAGGTTCTCGGCGTTGCCGACATCTTTAGCTATTTGTTTCGCTTTCGCCAAAGAAGCTGAAAAGCAAGTAAAGGAAGAGTTAAAACTCGGAAACTACTTAGAAAAAATTTACAATTAAAAGTAGAGAAAAATCTTACCTCCTGATTCACTCAGCTGCTGCTGAATGGATGCCAGTTCTGCCTCCTTATCTTCAAGAATCGTAAGAAGGGTTTTCACCTCCTTGTTCTTGATGGTAAGTTTAGTGAAAATTTCCATGTTGATGTTCTCAGCAGTTTGCTGAAACACGGGAAAAAGACAAAAAATGCTTAAGTTAAAAACAAGCATGACAATGAAAAACGCATTAAGACAAAAGTATACATTTGACTTATTGCTTGGGGGCTAGAGATATTACCTGGCTCATCCGCTGCAGACCCGACATGTTTTCATTGAATTATTTTGCATACTCTGCAAAAAGAATCCCGACATGGCAGAGGCCGTCCTGTATGACCCGCAGAGGTGAAAATATGAAGTTATTTCTGACAACAAACCCGCCTTTTGGCCAAGGACGGATTAAAGGAGCAGGAGTGAAGTGTTTTGTCGCCCATGGTTTTATAAATCCTTGTTCGTCAAAAGGCTCTTCTTTTACCTTGAATTCCTTATTGAAAGTCGGAATGGGCTCCTCCTCATCTGTGTGAGAAGGACCACCCATTTCCGGCATCGCCTTTTCCCTCATGTCCGTTTCCGGCACAATAGGCTGGCTGGTCTACTGGGTTTATTTTTCCCTGGTAGCAGTGTTTCCTTCTGCGGCTGTGACAGGAGTGTCTGGAGCAGTAGCAGGAGAAGGGTGTGGTCCTCTTCGAGCCACAGACTTGATTTTCTTCCGGCCTTTTGGCTTCAATGTTGTCGGAGCCAGGCTAGAAATATAAAATCTGAGATGTTAGAATTCCGAGAAAATAATAAGAAGTCCTTCGACAAAAAGAAGAGAAAGAAATAACCCGGATGATTTACCTGGAAGTAGCGATGGGAACCCCGTCAAGATCGATTACCTCCTGGGTAGCGGAAGGCTTCTTGCGTTTCCGTCCGCCTGCAAAGTTGGCACGCATTGCGTCCAACTCGACATCAGTCACAAGATCTGCCTCAGGAAGATCGGCAATCTGTCAAAAAAGACAAAGTCTGGGTTAAAACAATTATCCGAGAAAGCAGAAACGCAAAACCAAAGCCCAGAATGTAAAAGATGTACCTTTGGAGTCGGGTTTGTCACCGTGTACATCGGCCGCTTTCCTCATATTGGTCGCGTGCTGCGACCAACTGGTTAACGCGCTTCCTCAAATCTTTCGCCGTCAAAGATTTGTTCGTTGTCCGCATGGCGTCTTCGGTTCCCGTGTATTCTCATAAGAGCCGGGGACCGTGATGGGCCAGAGGTTGAATTCTCCTCTCTAACCACATAAGACTGTATCCCTGCCGGTGAGAGGAGGGGACGCGGAAACGAGCTTCATGATGCGTCGTTTGATCCTTAGAAGCTCCGGCGGCAAAGTCTGAACTGCCTCCACAGCCAAGTTGTCCTAGGGAGTGGCAGCTCAGTTGGAAAAAGGTGGAATCCTCGTTTCCTTTCCAGGAAACGGGATGTCATGGTGGTCGAAAAAGGAACCCGTCCAAAATTTGACGGATTCCGAGGTTTCAATCTTGGGGAACCAATACTCCCTAAATCTACGTAGGGCGAAGGATATGGTCCCGCAAGTTGGGAGTGCGCCCTCAGAGGGGTTTTGCATAACCCCGAAGCAATACTTCCAAAAATCTAACCTAGGCTCTAATCCTAGATACCCTTCGAAGAGGGCATGGAACCCGACTAGATAGAGAATGGAGTTTGGTGGCAGGTTGTGGGGTTGTATGTTGTAGTGCTTCAAAACTTGGAGAAAGAAGACGAAAGGTGGAATTACCATACCTCGAGAAAGATGCGAGGTTAGGAGAACCCTTTCCCCGGCTTTGGGCAAGGGCTTGGAGTCGTCATCCTCGTGCCGCCACTTCCCCTTCACAATCAGCTCCTCCTTCTCCATTGTCGGAAGAAGGGAAGGGGCTAAATTACACCGGCTCCAATTCCCGGATAACTAGCCTTCGTCTTCGGCTCTAGCGGCGGCAGCCGCAGCGGCGACCTCTTCTCCGAGGAGGAGGTTTTTTTCTTCCGCCGTTTCGGGGACGAATGGTGGAGGCGGCGCAGACGAAGAAGCTGCCAGGTTCTCAGCCGCGAGAAGGGGATCCTCGCGGGCCTGGTCGCCGGAAGGATTCTCCGACGTGTTCGCGGCGGCGCGACTCGGAGAGTCGAGCTGCGGATCGATGTCGTTGATGATGTCGTCTATGTCACGGGCAACGACGTTCTCCTCTGCAGCGCACGGTGAATCACCGGATGCCATTTGTGGGCGGCGCGGAGAAGATTGCGAGCCTCCGATGGTCGGAGGACGGCGCGGTGTGCACGGGCTCTGCTCTCTCTAATTCTTTGGCTCGGGAGCAGTGGGCGCTTGAGGGCTGGGAGATGGAAGAGAGAGAAGATGGGAAACCGGAGTGCCCGTGGATGGCTATTTATAGCCAGAAATGCGTTACGATACGTGCTAACGGCTCTTTTGCCCGTTGGATCTGCGACGCGTGTCACACCAGAAAATCCGGGAATTGAGGAGGCGGAATGATAACTGCTAACTCCTCGTTTCACGCGAGAATCCGTCAGAGATACGTTTCAGGATTTGACTGAACCCAAACGTCTGTGATGTCAGCACGCTTTTATCGCTGACGTCACGAGGTTCCTTCTCCACGAAGGCCTGTGGAAGAAAAGCCGGATTCTGGAAAATCCGAGTTTTGGGTTACATGTCAAGAAACTGCTTCTCCATGTTCGTGAAAGGGAAAGCCGGATTTTTATGAAATTCGAGTTATGCATTATGGCATCTTAAGAAAAAGAAGAATCGAGACAAAGAGCCAACATTTCACAGAGCAAAATGCGAGTTGACAAAAGGTGTCAGGATCAAGTCTCAATCCTTCTTGGGGGCTACTGTCGGGTATATACTGAGTAGGGCTATATCCGGCATGGTCCTAAAGATCCAGATTACCAGGGTGGCCTGATTGGTAATGGATCACAGTCCATTAGACGGCCTAGTAAGCTGACGCACAGAAGCCGGATTCTAGAAGAACCCGGACCACGACCCATAGTGGTGCGGCTTGGAGTAGAAGATGGATTCGTGCCTTCCAAGTTAGGATACTTTCTGTAGTCTTCTAGATTTTCTTTCTTTAAGCCCTAACACGGCTATTATATAAATCTGGACGGGAGAGAAGAATAGAGAACAATTAGCTAGAAGCCAATTCGCCGGGAAGTTCAACCTCGCCGAGTTAGTGAAACCTACTCACATTGTACTTTGTATACTTCAGGCTTCAGCCCTGATTTAGTGAGATTACAGGAGTAGGAACGCCGCCTAGTTGCGACGTACCGAACCTGGGTAAATTTGGTGTTCCTGTTTGTTGTGCCACCACGTCCCCCCCCCACGTTTCTACCCATAGGCTCATGGTACCCCAGTCTATGAACTCTACTACGATGTCTCGACATTCCCATGTGGCCCTTGCAAAGAAGTGATTTCTTTTTTCTCCTTCTCTGGTTAGCCATAGCATGGAAATAAACAGTGTTTTGATCTCCCTCAAGGGTTTGTCTCTCCCTAGACCTCTATCTAGCTTTGATCTCTTCCTTTTTACAAATGTCAGTTCGTTCAGAAGAAATATTTTTCATTCTGTTTTTTTAGACATGTAAAAGGTTTTGAGATTCTGGTAAAATGTCTAGCATGGCATACTCAACAACTAGGCTTTGTTTGGTCTTGCGTTGAGCAGACTCCACATTGGCACACCACCCTTTGGCAAATATCCTAAAGGCTCTCACTTTAAATTGCCACTTATCTAGTGGATTTGAAAGCCTGCAAGGGGTATTCCATAGTCTACACACCTCATGGGAAAATCCCCCTTGCTGAAAGCCACCACTTCTCAAACCTAAACTGCTTGGTCTTAGGAATAGGTAGAGCACAAGAATCCACTACTAGAGGGGTATGATCACTCCCTAGTCTAGATAGTACTTTAACAAGACTAGCAGGATATAAATTATCCCAACAAGTAGTAATAAAGACTCTATCTAAGGTAACCATAACAAAATTATCTTGGCTGTTAGCCCAAGTATATTTCCTCCCATTATTTTTCAGTTCAAGCAGGCCAAACTTGCTGATCCAGTCGCTAAATAAGTTGTCCCACTTTTGTTTTATGATTCCAGTGTTCTTATCAGCAGAGATCCTTACTATATTGAAATATCCTCCTATAAGGGTAGGGCCAAACCAACTAGCAAGCAGGCTATGTAGTTCATTAATAAATTCCAGTTTATTCTCCTCACATGAGGAGCCATAAACATAGATAAATATCCACATATCTTTTGTGTATTTGATAACACATGAGACACTAAAGGCATGGATTCCCCAGAACACCACATCGAAAACATCAGTGTGAAGAACTCCACTAGCAGTTTTATTTGCTGGAAACCATTTCTATGTATATAAATCTAAGGGGTCTACAGTCTTTAACTGTGAATTAGTAAAAATCTCTTTCTTAGTTTCAGACAGACCAATAAAGTCAGGGTTGTGATGTCGTAGTAGATAACCAACACGAGTAAGCTTATCATTTCTATTTAGCCCACGGCTATTCCAAATGAATCCTAATGAAAATTAAGTTTTCTTCTACTTTTCTTTTTGTTGGACACCTCAATCCAAGGTGACTCAACATCCTGATCCACACTACTGTGGGATTCTGGAGAAGCTATGGGTGAGTCCCTAGGGGGATGTCCCATGCTAGACAAGTCTTCCCTGGTTATATTAATATCTTCAGGAAGAAACATGTCAGGATTTTCATCATGAAACTCTTGAAGTCTATCTACTTCAATGATTTTCACAATTTCAATATTTTTCTAAATGTTTTCAGATCAGCAACCAAGGGCAATTCTAGCACATGTAGCTTTATGCAATAAATCAACATCATCTAGAGAAGCAAAGGAGTTGGTATTATCTTGGTGGGCTCTTTTAGAAGTAGGTGACTCTAAATTTAGGAACTTCTTCCTGTTCTCCGCCTTCTCTTCTATAGTTCTTCCATTTCTGGACTCTTGCGCTGGTGCGGGTGGCAGCTACAGGTCCCCATTTCTGCTTGCCCTTCTTTGCAGCAGTTGATGGATCATCGACCACTACAGCAGCAGAAGCATTTCCAGCGGGTACATGAATAAGAACATCGGTTGATGTTCCTGCAAACCACCTCTCCAGTAGTACCTCTAGGAGCTAGCTCACCATCCTCCAGAAGAGTAATGCTGATGTGAATTCAGATGTACCAGGTGCTTCCGTGAAAAGTGCTTTTTGCACATGAGCTTCAGTGCTCCCTCGAGGTGGAGCTATGTCCACCATTCATTTTTGCACGAGAAACTTGCAAAAAACCACCACAATCCAGAGCGCCTCAAAAAACCACTGACTTTCAAAATTTTGGCAAAAAACCACTAGTCTAGGAACGAATAGTGACAGATAGCACTGACATGCTGGTTTAGTCGCACTAACATTCTTTCTGACAGGTGGGTCCCGCTTTAAGTGATGACCTGGCATATTTTTTTACATTGTTTGAGTCGACCGTCAACTCACGTGTAGGCCTACCTTTCTTCCCTCTTAGACATTCCGTAGAACACTTTTCGTGCGTCCCAACTCATTCGTTCCCCTAAGTAAGGCAGAGGTAGTGATGGGAGCTGGACCACCACCTACCCGGCTGACTCGGAATAACGCCCCCATGGACTAGACGCAACCGGCAACGACGTTCTGCGGACGGAATCGACACGGTGCCTCCCTAGTGAACGCGCTCTTGGGGAAGGAAGGTTCACGATCAAGCTCAGGCAAGTGGTAGCCGGTGCGTGTACTGAATTCGGCATGGTGGACGACGATAGAGTAGCTGAGTAAGAGTGGAGGACGCAACCGTCTTCCTCAAAAGCAGTTCTTTGAGATGAGGGCCCCGCAAACTTTTGTTAGTGGTGTCCCCGTTGAACGGACAACGACGTCGCCTAGAGGGGGGGGTGAATATGCGATTAAAACTTTTCCGGTTAAGGCTTGCTAAATGCGGAAATAAACTAGGTGTTTAAATTAACAAGCATACAACCTAAATATTCTATGGTCAACTAGATGCACTAACAACTTATGCTAAGCAAGACAAGTAACAAGGTGATAGCAAGATATATAATTTCAAGCTCGAAGGCTATCACAATGTAAATTGCATAAGTAAAAAGCTCGGGTATAGGAATAACCGAGGCACACGGAGACGATGATGTATTCCCGAGTTCCTCCCACAAAGGGGAGTACATCTCGTTGGAGGGGTGTCAGCTCGCCACAAAGGCCTACTCAACGCCACAAAGGCCTCACCCTATTCTCCGATGAACCCCGCCACAAAGGCCTAGTTCACCTTCCACTATTGGCAACCTTCAAACCCGAGGCACGGATCCACAACTCAATTGGAGGCTCTAGGTGTCACCACAATCTTGGGGAACACATCCACAACTCAATTGGAGGCTCCCAAGAACACCACAAGTCGTCTAGGGTCCAAGACCCAAGAGTAACAAGCTCACAATCTTTCACTTCCACGAATCCTCGTGGAGAGACCAAACCGATGCAACCGATGCAAATGGCAAGAGCACAAGTGCTCAAATCCTCCACTCTAAAATTCCAACAAATCAACAAATGCTTATGGGGGAATAAGAGATGAAGAACAATGGAGAAACACCAAGAACTCCAAGATCAAGATCTACTAGGTTTCCCTCACTAAGAAGGTGGATGGATTGGTGGAAATGTAGATCTAGATCTCCTCTAACTTCTCCTCAAAGATATGCAAGAATCATTGGAGGGATTGAGAGAGGAGCAAGCTTTCCAAAGTCAACAATGGTGGGGAGAGAGAGGGAAAACGGGCTGGGAAATTCTTAGGGACTTTGGGGAAGAAAACCCCTTAAATAGGTGCTAAAAAACTAGTCGTTTTCCACTTTTTCCGTCCATTCCGGAATGGTCCGGAATATTCCGGACCCCGGAATGACCTGGAATGGCCCGGAATCGATTCCGGAGCGATTCCGGATGGAAACAGAGCCTTTTCCCGTTATGGCCATCCCCGGAATATTCCGGAGCCCGGAATAGTCCGGATTCCGGAATCATCCAGAATATTCCGGATTGCAAACCGGAGACAAAAAACCGATACGAGAAATGCAATAACTTTTGCATATGAACTCCGTTTTCGATGTTCTTGGGCTCGTTGAAATCGCAACGACGAGCACTACAAGAATATGCAGAGAAACATCATTGTCCATAAATGGAAGATAAAACCAAATGGGTAAACGTTTAGACCTCTCAAATAGGAACACACGGTGAAACCTCCAACACGAAAACACACATAACTTTTGTGAATGAACTCCGAATAAGGTGAATCCAAATGGGTTGGAAAGGTAATAACAAAGACTATCAAAAAAAAAGGAATGGAGAATTTACCACACATGGAAGGTGTGGAAACATTCTCAAAGCTGAACCGGATATTTTCACCATCGAAATCGCAAGAAGTTTTTCTTACCAAAACCGTTTTCGATAAACCTTGGCTTGCTATGAAGATCACGACAATCACTAGAACCCACAGGATAAAAAAGCCAAATAAGAACCAATAAAGATGATATGCAAAGTATGCAAAGGTTTGAACTCTCCACAACAATTCGAACACGTTACTCACTTGAGAGCCCCTCTTGATAGTACGACTATCTATCCTATAACCCGGTCTCCCGAAGACACTAGACCGGTAAAATAGAAAACCTATCAAGATATACCTTTGCCTTGAGCATTCCACTTGAGCTGGATGATGGTGATCTTGACTCTCTCAAGTTGGATCTTCTTTCTTGATTGCGCTTGCTAGCACAAGTTCCGCTTGATGAAGACTTGCAAGTTGCTCACCCATACACCATTATGGGAGAGGCTAGCTCCCCCATACACCATTATGGGAGAGACCCTTCAGCAAATCTTCACAAGGCCACAATCTCCAAAAGGATGGCAAGAAACAAGCATAGGATATCTTCTAGATGCTTCACTTGAGCTTCCACGTCAAGCTAGATTACGAACACCTCTTGACGACGACATAGACCACGTGCTATATGAAATCTTCCTTTTGGTTCATGCCCATGGAAAGATACCTAACCACACATAGAAATGCCACACACACATATCATGGGTTAGTTCACAAAGCTATATTTACAATTGCTTACCATACCATGAGATACACAATCCCACTTGGTACAAATTGTAGCTTTGAGTGTTGATCGCTTGCTTGATCAACCTTGTATCTTTGCTTCTTACTTCAAATGATGATGTCTTGAAGATGATAATGAAAGATCACCTAATCCTTTTCTTCAATACACACTAGAAATAAGCTCAACTCAAACCATAACCATTCCTCATATAAATCCATGAACAAAACAATGGCCATCAAGGAAGCTAATAGAGTTCCACACATGAACTCCATTATTTCCTATGGAAAAGATCTACAAGGATAACTCAATGAAAACATTACTCCATAAGGATTGTCATTAATTACCAAAACCACATATGGGGGAACCATGCGCTTTCAGTCTCCCCCATTTTGGTAATTGATGACAATCCCTTTTTACGAGGGTTTATATGATGAATTAAGCAACCATGCTAAACAAAGAGCAAGGATGCAATAACATGGAACGACAAATGCTTAAGAACGAAACTAAAGCATAAACCAAATTCCCTTAAACCCTCTAAACTTCTCCCCCATTGGCATCCATTCCCGAAATCGGAAAAAAGATTAGAAGGCCAATATAGTAAGAGCTCCCCCATAGTGTATGCATTCCTCATGATATGAGTGAAATCAAGTGCAGATATCCAACTATAAATAGATGGAGGGAGATCAAACTATATTGAGGATCCATAGGTTTACAAAGAAAATAAAATTGAAGCATACTTTCACAAAGAAGCAACCAACCAAAGGATCCGAAAAACCGATTGACCAAAATAAATAATTTGATAAGATAAACCAAGTGTTCTAGAAAATCAAGAGGGAACTCCCCAAGGTACATGCACAATGTTAGATTTGAATTACTATATAGTGTGCACAACATGGAATCATCACCCCCTTCTAGATAATTTTGAACACAAACAAGAGCAAGAAAATAGATTGGAAATGAAGCAAAGAAACTTGCAAACAAACAAAAATTGAGCAATTAAGATCAAGAAGCGACAAATAAATACTTACTCAACCGACCTAGATGGGCGTGACAAGGAAAAACATTTTTAGGAGACTAATAAGATGATAATATCATTAACATAGTCTTTCAATATAAGAGGCACATAGTGCATATCATGTCTTTCCCATACACACAAACCATCAAATGATAAACCACATAGGTCCACAAGCTTATTAAGAAGCAAAAGGAATACCAAAAGAAAAACAAAGCTTGTGCCTTTTAGAAACCACCAAGGAATATAAAGCAATAAAACATGGTCACTAAAGAAATAGAATATCAATTAAAGATGTAATTATTATCGTGTGTATAAGTTTCTAAGTGGACACCAATCACAAAGATATATATCCACAAAGAAACATGCACACACAAAATAGTTACAAAGGTGAAAAACATGATATCCAAGGAAGGTTCATAAATATACCAATAAGATTTTTGCTTGAAAGCAAACCACTAAGCTTAGTTTAATCTTAAGGGAATATCGATGAACAAACAAAACTCATCAAAGCATCACAAGTATCACAAGGGAAAAGTGATAGTTGGAATGCTTCGAGAAAGGTAACGCATATCACAAAAGATTCAAATGGTTTTTGAGAAATTCATCAATATTGCATATGAGAGACTTCAAGTAGAAGTTGCTAGATTAATATACTTGGGATTGGTGAATCATGAAAATGATTATAAATATCCCCTTAGTATGTAATCATCCCGGCTTACTCATAGTTGCAATAAAGATGCTTTTGATAAGACATTTGCAAGAACCACATGAAATGCAACAAAGGGAAATCATGCCAAGATGCAACCTACAAAAGGTTGAAAGCTAGAAATGTATGCATGAGATAGATACTTGTTACCGAGAAGACATTGGTGATGAAGAGGATGTGAGTTCTTTAATCATCATAGCTTGACTCCTCTAATCCAATGGTAAGAACACCTTCCTTATGAATGAGGCAAGCACCCAATGCATCTCCATTGTACCTAAAACAAAATTAAAGTACAATATGGTAACCAAACTCATTGGGTCCAAAATAGTTAGAACAACTACAATACATAGGACAAACTCCACATGAATATGTGCATATTAATGTGAATTTGAATTTCATGCACATCTTAGCCATTTAGGATTTGATGGAGTTTATCCTATATATTGGATCAACGAAAGTAAGCATGTCAAAAGATAAACATAGTAAATATGCACGCACAAAACTTTCAAGAACCAAAACAAGATACAAATTGGACAAAGAACCAATTAAACCAATAAGCCACTCATAAGAGTGAAAAGAAAGAGAATTGTCCAAATTATATCAAGACCCAAATCAACACATGATTGAGGAACCCAAATAGAGAAGATACCAAAAAGACATCAAAGAATAAACAAAACCCTCTACACTTTTCATGATGATAGCACACAAAGTACCAAGACGAAAAATGTTTGTCTTCCAAGGAGACATGTCATTGGGATAAAAAACAAATTTAAAGACAACACTTGTTCAAAGGCATATAGGATAGTTCTTCCAATAATAGTGTATTATTTATGATCTTGCATTTGAATACAAAATGCACACAATGGAATCATTACTATCCACGTATATTATTCAAACACTAGTCATGTTTAAATAAAATCAATTAGATGCAATACCAATTTAAAGAACGGTGATCTACTCAATGTAGGATAGCTTCCCCAAGAATAGTGCAACCCAAAAAAGTATGACTTTGAACATAAGTGCACAAGTATGGGATCATTGCTTTTCCTAACTCAAGAAAGCATAAAACAAATTTTTAGTAGAGCAAGGAAGACACAAATGAGTTAAACCAAAGAAAACATTGGCAAGAAACAGGGAATTTTTAGAGCAAGGCCAAAGTAAATATGATTGATAAACTTACCACAAATTATTATAACTTGTCAAAGACAAGAGATGTATGGAGATATTTCTCGGTGGTAGATTTGTTTACAATCATATTCACAAAACATAAGCATGTCGTAAAAGATAGGAATACCAAAAAAAACATGCTTAGAAAGAGATTCTTGAAGGTTTCAAATAAAACCCGAAAAAGCAAATCAACAAGAAACTCTCTTACAAACAAGATACCAAAGAAGAGAGACACAAGATATTTTAAGCAAATATGGAACTTGTTTGAGCAACATGCCACATAAGAACAAGATAACTAACAATATCAATTCTAGGTGGCAATACCTCACATGTTCACATTTTATAGGCTTGTAATATGCACATAGCTTATTACTCCCCCATAATGTGATAATCCATTTTTTTAATTAGAGGCAAAGAAAATAAATCCAACAAGAGAAAGTTAACGGACATTAGAATTTGAATTTCTCATGAGGAAGACATACCATATATAGACAAGATAATATTGATATATAATCACAAAGTGGTATTCCTCATGTACACACATTTTAGGATAGTAAAGTGCCAAGATCATATTACTTCCCCAAAATGGGATAGTCCATTAATCTCTAAAAGAGCCAACTAAAATAAGCAATAATTGCAATGAAGGCTCAACACAAAGCAAACAAGTACATGGAATGCAAACCAACAACCATAACTAGATTACTCAAGATAGGTAAGTAGTAAGCACAACATATACAAACACATGCTAGAAACAAAACTAACATATGAAAGGGAGCATGCAACTTTCAATGAATATATGAATTATATACAAGTTACCGCAAGGAGGAACATTGGATAAGAGATATATATAATCCAAGTGACTTGGCTCTAGGAAATATAATTGATGAAGATCCCTTAATTCGTCATGAAATAGCCAAGTCTCCAATGCCCTCCACCAACACCTATTTATCAAGTTTGAGCTTGTTGGTCCCCAACCAAGTTGGTTCCTAAGAGGTTAGTCACAATAGGTTTGGCAACCCAAATGGTTCTTTTCTTGACACCACTTGGAGTACCAACATACTTGGAAAACACATTGCCCACATTATCCTTCTGAATGGAATAAACATCATCAACAAGGATAGGGTTGGATAATGTACCATTAGTGCATAAAGAAGCAAGGTGTCCCTTCTCACGACAAAGGTAGCAACATCGACTCTTCTCTTTCTTCTTAATAGGCTCCTCAACTTGAGGAGCATTGGCTTGAATCTTCTTAGGAGGTGGTCGTTGTTCAACTCGTGGTTGAGCATGAGATTGAACAAGAGGCCGCTTCCCTAATTGCTTCTCACTTAGAGACTTCTTCTTCAAAGGGCAAGATCTAACATGGTGCCCTTCAATCTTGCATTTGAAGCAAATAATCTTGGCCGAATCTTTTTCTTGTTCTTGGCCCTTCTTCTTGTCAATAATTGACTTGTTCTTGATATTGGAGTTGAATCCAAGTCCACTCTTGTCATTGGGAAGTCTTCGCACTCTCAACATCTTGTCAAGGGTGGAACTCCCTTCATGACTCTTTTCCAAGTCTTTCTTCAAAGAAGTGACTTGGGCCTTGAGATCTTTAATTTCCTCTACATGGTTAGAATCAACACAAGAGCTAGAGGAAGTAGATGCTTCATTGTTAGAGCAACAAGGCAAGGAAAGCTATTCATCACAAGATGTAGAAACATTATGAGAGGATGAATTACTAATACGAGCAAAAGTCAATATATCATTACGAGAAGATATTGTGCTAGTAACCACATGAGGCTCACAAGATGTTACCTTTGTAGTGATAGCCTCAAGAGCTAATTTTAGCTTGGTATGGTATGCTAGAAGATCCTCATGAGAGCTAGATAGCTTTTCATGACTTTCTTCCAATTTACCACACTTGCTAGTCATTAACTCAAGTTGAGCCCTTAGATCAACATTCTCCTTCACAATAGATACTTCACAAGATGTGGAGTTAGTAGCACAAGCCTCATTAGAAATAGAAGAAGACAATTTGGCAAGCTCGTTATTCAACCTAGAGTTTTCCTCAATTAGATTAGCATTGCCAACAACAAATTCAACCTTTTCACTTTTAAGCACTTTATATTTAACATTAGTATGGTCACGTGCTTTAGTGAGATAGGCTATTTGTTCATTATAGAGCTCCTCAATAGATTCAAGTTTCTCCTCAAGAGTTACTTGGAGCTCATGCTCTTCCTCAAGAGACATAGTGAGGGATGCCTTTTCATGGGCATCACTTCTTTCAATCTCACCTTTCTTTTCAATGATTTTAGAGCTATTAATATCAAAAGCCAAAATTTCACCCAAGGGAGTGATAGATTTACTATCTTTAGGGAGATCAAGAAGAACCAACTCACCCTTCTCCATTAAAGAGACCTCATCCTCAAGCTCACCATAAAATATATCCTCATCCTCATCATCACAAGATGTACTGGGTTCCAAAGGTGGAGATACCTTTGAATCCCTAGCCATAAGGCACACATGAGAAATGGATAACGAAGATGAAGATTGACTTGAAGCACCAATAAGGTCCATGTATTGTTCCACCACAATATGGGATTCCTCTACATTGTTATCCACACAAGTACTAGAGGAAATGGAAGCATTGATTTTATGAAAACAAGACATAGGAAGCATATCATCATGAGATTTAGTTAAACAACTATTACATGATATGCAAGGACTATCAATACTAGCATGTATGGAACTTTGAGTGCTAGAAGATATTAAGTCCAAAGATAGATCATTGCAATGGGATAGAGATTAAGTATAGTCAATAGCAAATTCACTATCCACAATGCAATTCCTATCACCACTCACCATATCATTACCTTGTGACAAATCACATGTTTGTGGAGTGGAGAAATATGTGAACTCATCACGGACGGAAGTGGATGGAGAACAATCATCCTCAATAATATTGGACACATCATATATATCTTGAAGTTTTGTCCGTAGCTCATGAGCGTTTCGAAAAGGCATGATTAATTCAATAACTACATCACTCAAAACGCACAAGAGACTATTGGATACAAGAGTATCGAGATAAGAGTTTTCCTCATCCTTTAAAGATAAATATTGAGAATCCTTTGGAGGAGGAAAATCCATATCTATAATTCTCTTAACATACTATTGACCCATGTCCGTAAGAAAATTAATAATGCGATTTTTCCAAACATCATAATTTCTACCATAGAATATAAAAGCGGGATCATGTTCTATTTCTCTAAACGACATCGTACTCTCTAGGATGTAAAGCCTAATAAAGAGAGATGAGGCTCTGATACCAATTGAACGGACAACGACATCGCCTAGAGGGGGGGGGGGTGAATAGGCGATTAAAAGTTTTCCGGTTAAGGCTTGCTAAATGCGGAAATAAACTAGGTGTTTAAATTAACAAGCATACAACCTAAATATTCTATGGTCAACTAGATGCACTAACAACTTATGCTAAACAAGAGAAGTAACAAGGTGATAGCAAGATATATAACTTCAAGCTCGAAGGCTATCACAATGTAAATTGCATAAGTAAAAAGCTCGGGTATAGAAATAACCGAGGCACACGGAGAAGATGATGTATTCCCGAGTTCCTCCCACAAAGGGGAGTACGTCTCTTTGGAGGGCTGTGAGCTCGCCACAAAGTCCTACTCAACGCCACAAAGGCCTCACCCTATTCTCCGATGAACCCCGCCACAAAGGCCTAGTTCACCTTCCACTATTGGCAACCTTCAAACCCGAGGCACGCATCCACAACTCAATTGGAGGCTCTCGGTGTCACCACAATCTTGGGGCACACATCCACAACTCAATTGGAGGCTCCCAAGAACACCACAAGTCGTATAGGGTCCAAGACCCAAGAGTAACAAGCTCACAATCTTTCACTTCCACGAAACCTCGTGGAGAGACCAAACCGATGCAACCGATGCAAATGGCAAGAGCACAAGTGCTCAAATCCTCCACTCTCAAATTCCAACAAAGCAACAAATGCTTATGGGGCAATAAGAGAGGAAGAACAATGGAGAAACACCAAGAACTCCAAGATCAAGATCTACTAGTTTTCCCTCACTAAGAAGGAGTATGGATTAGTGTCATCGATGCAAAGGATACACGGTAATTAATGGTTTCCTGTATAAGCTCAGCACTATCGGAATTTTTCAGCGATGTATTTCGCCAGAAGAAGGACGAGAAATCTTGCAAGAAATCCATGCAGGAGATTACAGACATAATGCTCAATAAAAAAACATAGGCAAAAAAGCATTCCATGGAGGGTTTTTCTGGCTCACAGCTAAGACTGATGCCGAACACATATTAAACACATTTTTCGGATGCCAGCATTACGCCAATAGACGAATATGCCAGCTCAAGCACTCAAAACTATCCCTATAACATGTCCATTCGTGGTCTGGGGGCTAGATATGATGGGACCATTCAAAACTGCAAGAGGCGGACTAACAGATCTACTCGTTGCAGTGGATAAGTACAGCAAGTGGGTGGAGGCAAAACCCATAAAAAAACATGATGGTGTGACCGCCAGAAACTTCATCATTGACGTAGTATGAGATATGGCGTTCCACACAGTATAATCACTGACAATGGGACAAATTTCTCTATTGGAGAGTTGGCAAAATATTGCCGACAAACGGGATACGCCTAGACCTTGCATCTGTGGCTCACCCACAATCCAATGGGCAGGTTGAAAGAATGAATAGCTCATTCCTGCAAGGAATACGCCCAAGACTCGAATCCCCTCTTCATAGAGCAGCTAGAGCATGGGTAGAAGAATTACCTTCCGTGATTTGGAGTATTCGAACAACGCCAAATAGATCAACAGGGCAAACCCCGTTTTTCTTGGTTTATAGCGAAGAAGCAATGCTTCCAACGGACATGCTCCATGATAGCCCAGAGTGCAGGCTTATAATGAGTCGGATGCCGAATGTGCTCGATAGGATGCCGTCGATCTTTTAGAAGAATAACGAGACCTTGTGCTTCAAAGATCCTCCATTTATCAGCAAGGATTGAGACGCTACCATAGTCGGAAAATCAGGCATCGATCTTTCAACGAAGGTGACCTAGTGCTAAGATTAGTGGAAGAAAGGAAGCACAAGTTAGCCCCAGTCTGGGAAGGACCATTTCTCATTAGCAAGGCTATGAAAAAAGGGTCTTATTATCTTGTAGATATTCGAGACACGGAAGATGATCCCAAGCGTCGGAATCGCAAAATAAAGAGAAAGATAGATGTTGATCTAGGAGAGACAAAAAGTCCCTGGAGCATCCAGCAGTTACGTCCCTTCTACACTTAGTTCAATTTCTATGTAAACTTCTTTGAGATCATGAAATAAAGTTGTCGGAATTCATGCATTACTGTTTTATCTGTTTTCATACAAAGCATAAGTCCATTTTATCTATTTCCCAATGATCTTTCAAAATGCTCAATGGTAACCCGAATTGTGCCTGCGTGCTCGGAGTTATAAAAGTTGAATGCTACTCAGCCTAAGGAGGCTTAAGGAAACCCACATTGTGCCTGCGTGCCTGAGGTTCATACTTTTTTACAATTCCTAACTTTTTCTCCAAGTATTATCTGATTGTTTTTATGTTGGGTCACTCGAACTAGTAAGTAAAAATGCCTTTAGTACGATCCATGTTTTCGAGTTTTGACTAATTGGTTGTACCCAGTCACTTTGCATGAAGAATATGTACTATCAAGCCATTTCAAACACTAAGGACAGTTAAGACATACAAACCATAGAACTTAGAAGATAAATGAATTAAAACCCGGAAAACTTGCAAAGAATTAGTAAATTAACTGCAAACGCGGAGTACTTGTTTATACAAAAGAATAGATAGCATTACAATAAGTGTTACATTGTAAGATAAGTAATGCTTCTATTTTCCTATCTCCTACCCAAGACCAAGCAGCTTCTTAGGCATCCGACTCTTCTTCTTCACTGCTGGATCCCTCGGGATTTGGCGGGATTGCCTCCTCGGGGTAGAAGGTGGAGATGTTCACCATAGTGGCGATCTTGGTGGCGTGACCTTTGATGTCATCAAAGAGGCTGGTAGCTGGGTGTCCGTGTATCCTTGAGGAATGTCGGACGCCACGCACCAAGATTTGGCGGTGGGGTAGTGCATACGCATGAGCCCAAGGGCCACGCGTGCACCACCACGAGCCGCGGAGCGGAGCCATGACTCCTTGCGGTTCGCCACCTCCACAATAGCCTCAGGAAGATTGCTGACTTCCGAGAGCTCCCCAGATTTCTCCGCAATGTACTTGTTGATAAGTAGCATTCCCGCGGCCTTGAGCGCGGTGAAGACTTTCCCGAAGGCCTGGATTCTCTCAATCCGGGTAAGCTGGGGGATACCTTCTGTTCCAATCAACAAGACAAATGTTAGGCAAAACAGAAGAAGGGAAATATGGAAAATCTGGTAAAAGACAAATTACTTACCGAGAATCCGATCCATCTCGGTGCCTTCTTCTAGGCGCTGGTTCATGGCGTTTTCCAGGTCCCTGATTGTAGACTTGTCGTTCTCGGCCTGGTTGGAGGCCTTAGACTCGTAAATGCCAACAACCAGTTGGCTGACCTCCAGGTCCTTCTGGAGCTTCACAGTCAGCTTGTGAAGATCCAGGTTCTCGCGGCGGAGGTTCTCGGCGTTGCCGACATCTTTAGCTATTTGTTTGGCTTTCGCCAAAGAAGCTGAAAAGCAAGTAAAGGAAGAGTTAAAACTCGGAAACTACTTAGAAAAAATTTACAATTAAAAGTAGAGAAAAATCTTACCTCCTGATTCACTCAGCTGCTGCTGAATGGATGCCAGTTCTGCCTCCTTATCTTCAAGAATCGTAAGAAGGGTTTTCACCTCCTTGTTCTTGATGGTAAGTTTAGTGAAAATTTCCATGTTGATGTTCTCAGCAGTTTGCTGAAACACGGGAGAAGACAAAAAATGCTTAAGTTAAAAACAAGCATAACAATGAAAAATGCATTAAGACAAAAGTATACATTTGACTTATTGCTTGGGGGCTAGAGATATTGCCTGGCTCATCCGCTGCAGACCCGACATGTTCTCGTTGCATTATTTTGCATACTCTGCAAAAAGAATCCCGACATGGCAGAGGCCGTCCTGTATGACCTGCAGAGGTGAAAATATGAAGTTATTTCTGACAACAAACCCGTCTTTTGGCCAAGGACGGATTAAAGGAGCAGGAGTGAAGTGTTTTGTCGCCCATGGTTTTATAAATCCTTGTTCGTCAAAAGGCTCTTCTTTTACCTTGAATTCCTTATTGAAAGTCGGAATGGGCTCCTCCTCAGCTGTGTGAGAAGGACCACCCATTTCCGGCACCGCCTTTTCCCTCATGTCCGTTTCCGGCACAATAGGCTGGCTGGTCTACTGGATAGAGATGAAGTATAGTCAATAGCAAATTCACTATCCACAATGCAATTCCTATCACCACACACCATATCATTACCTTGTGACAAATCACATGTTTATGGAGTGGAGAAATATGTGAACTCATCATGGACGGAAGTGGATGGAGAACAATCATCCTCAATAATATTGGACACATCATATATATCTTGAAGTTTTGTCCGTAGCTCATGAGCGTTTCGAAAAGGCATGATTAATTCAATAACTACATCACTCAAAACGCACAAGAGACTATTAGATACAAGAGTATCAAGATAAGAGTTTTCCTCATCCTTTAAAGATAAATATTGAGAATCCTTTGGAGGAGGAAAATCCATATCTACAATTCTCTTAACATACTATTGACCCATGTTCGTAAGAAAATTAAGAATGCGATTTTTCCAAACATCATAATTTCTACCATAGAATATAAAAGCGGGATCATGTTCTATTTCTCTAAACGACATCGTACTCTCTAGGATGTAAAGGCTAATAAAGAGAGATGAGGCTCTAATACCAATTGAACGGACAACGACATCGCCTAGAGGGGGGGGTGAATAGGCGATTAAATTTTTTCCGGTTAAGGCTTGCTAAATGCGGAAATAAACTAGGTGTTTAAATTAACAAGCATACAACCTAAATATTCTATGGTCAACTAGATGCACTAACAACTTATGCTAAACAAGACAAGTAACAAGGTGATAGCAAGATATATAACTTCAAGCTCGAAGGCTATCACAATGTAAATTGCATAAGTAAAAAGCTCGGGTATAGAAATAACCGAGGCACACGGAGACGATGATGCATTCCCGAGTTCCTCCCACAAAGGGGAGTACGTCTCGTTGGAGGGCTGTGAGCTCGCCACAAAGTCCTACTCAACGCCACAAAGGCCTCACCCTATTCTCCGATGAACCCCGCCACAAAGGCCTAGTTCACCTTCCACTATTGGCAACCTTCAAACCCGAGGCACGCATCCACAACTCAATTGGAGGCTCTCGGTGTCACCACAATCTTGGGGCACACATCCACAACTCAATTGGAGGCTCCCAAGAACACCGCATGTCGTATAGGGTCCAAGACCCAAGAGTAACAAGCTCACAATCTTTCACTTCCACGAAACCTCGTGGAGAGACCAAACCGATGCAACCGATGCAAATGGCAAGAGCACAAGTGCTCAAATCCTCCACTCTCAAATTCCAACAAAGCAACAAATGCTTATGGGGCAATAAGAGAGGAAGAACAATGGAGAAACACCAAGAACTCCAAGATCAAGATCTACTAGTTTTCCCTCACTAAGAAGGAGGATGGATTGGTGGAAAATGGAGATCTAGATCTCCTCTAACTTCTGCCTCAAAGATATGCAAGAATCATTGGAGGGATTGAGAGAGGAGCAAGCTTTCCAAAGTCAACAATGGTGGGGAGAGAGAGGGAAAACCGGCTGGGAAAGTCTTAGGTACTTTGGGGAAGAAAGCCCCTTAAATAGGTGCTAAAAAAACTAGCCGTTTTCCACTTTTTTCCGTCCATTCCGGAATGGTCCGGAATATTCCGGACCCCGGAATGGCCCGGAATCGATTCCGGAGCGATTCCGGATGGAAACAGAGCCTTTTCCGTTATGTCCGGAATATTCCGGAATATTCCGGATCCCCGGATCCCCGGAATAGTCCGGATTCCGGAATCATCCGGAATATTCCGGATGGCAAACCGGAGACAGAAAACCGATACGAGAAATGCAATAACTTTTGCATATGAACTCTGTTTTCGATGTTCTTGGTCTCGATGAAATTGCAACGACGAGCACTACAAGAATATGCAGAGAAAAATCATTTTTCGTAAATGGAAGATAAAACCAAATGGGTAAAGGTTTAGACCTCTCAAATAGGAACACACGGTGAAACCTCCAACACGAAAACACACATAACTTTTGCGAATGAACTCCGAATAAGGTGAATCCAAATGGGTTGGAAAGGTAATAACAAAGACTATCCAAAAAAAAAGGAATGAAGAAGTTACCACACATGGAAGGTGTGGAAACATTCTCAAAGCTGAACCGGATATTTTCACCATCGAAATCGCAACAAGTTTTTCTTACCAAAACCATTTTCGATAAACCTTGGCTTGCCATGAAGATCAAGACAAGCACTAGAACCCAAAGGATACAAAATCCAAATAAGAACCAAGAAAGATGATATGCAAAGTATGCAAAGGTTTGAGCTCTCCACAACAATTCGAACACGTTACTCACTTGAGAGCCCCTCTTGATAGTACGACTATCTATCCTATAACCCGGTCTCCCGAAGACACGAGACCGGTAAAAAAGAAAACCTATCAAGATTATACCTTTGACTTGAGCATTCCACTTGAGCTAGATGATGGCGATCTTGACTCTCTCAAGTTGGATCTTCTTTCTTGATTGCGCTTGCTAGCACAAGTTCCGCTTGATGAAGACTTGCAAGTTGCTCCCCCATACACCATTATGGGAGAGACCCTTCGACAAATCTTCACAAGGCCACAATCTCCAAAAGGGTGGCAATCAACAAGCATAGGATATCTTCTAGATGCCTCACTTGAGCTTCCACGTCAAGCTAGATGACGAACACCGCTTGACGACGATATAGACCACGTGCTATATGAAATCTTCCTTTTGGTTCATGCCCATGGAAAGATACCTAACCACACATAGAAATGCCACACACACATATCATGGGTTAGTTCACAAAGCTATATTTACAATTGCTTACCATACCATGAGATACACAATCACACTTAGTACAAATTGTAGCTTTGAGTGTTGATCGCTTGCTTGATCAACCTTGTATCTTTGCTTCTTACTTCAAATGATGATGTCTTGAAGATGATAATGAAAGATCACCTAATCCTTTTCTTCAAGACACACTAGCAATAAGCTCAACTCAAACCATAACCATTCCTCATATAAATCCATGAACAAAACAATGGCCATCAAGGAAGCTAATAGAGTTCAACACATGAACTACATTATTTCCTATAGACAAGATCTACAAGGATAACTCAATGCAAACATTAGTCCATAAGGATTGTCATTAAATACCAAAACCACATATGGGGGAACCATGCGCTTTCACCCGTGTCCCCGTCTTTTGTCACGTCTTGTTTACCATCTTCGCCATGATCATGTGCGGGATCAGGCTCTTTGTCCTGTTGTTGTTTCCCCTTGTTGTTATTGTCCTGCTACACATCATTTCCTGTTGCTGCCCCATGGCTTGATCATCTTCGTCATCCCTTATCCACTGAGTGTTGTTCGCATCCATGAAACCATACCTTAGGAGGTGCGTGAGCAAATCTCCGGTAAATAGGTTGAGCAAGCCCCCTAGTTTGCACTTTCGACATGGACATCGTATCTCTTTGCGACCATTTTGTAAAATATCTTCTGTCGCGTGTCTGAAGTAACTATGCACAACACATTCACTCATAATGACCACCATAATTTCTCGCCTGCACGGGCCGTGTAGAACCAAGATAATCATTAGAACCAAGATATATAACGGTATTCATGAAAAAGTTTGGCATGACCTTCCGAAAAATCGGAGGTTAGGGAAGTGCTAAACTTTGCCGAGACAGAAATGAATCAAAATTCCGACAATAGTTGGCAACTCATTTTCATTTCAAAATTTCACACATAGCGTCTCCATATCGTATTCACGAAAAATTTGGCATGACCTTCCTACAAATCGGAGGTTAGGGGAGTGCCAAACTTTGCCGAGACTGAAATGAATCACATTCCAGGAATAGTTGGTAACTCATTTTCATTTCAAAATTTCACACATAGCGTCTCCATGTCGCGACCATATTTAATCCGGTCAAATTTCACACATATATTTCATGTCGCGCATAATCCGGCTAAATTTCACGAAACCCATTTATATATATTTAGTAATCGCACCTTAAATGATTATCCGTGATGAAAAGCCTAGATCTTTGGAGCTTTGGAGAGGGAGGGAGGGGTAATTCTCGATCTACATGTAGGAAGGAACGTGTGGGAAAACTTTTGGTAGAAAGGGTGCTGGGAGGGAGATAAGCCTAGATCTATAAACTAAAATAGTTTTAGTTGGTTGAGAAGAGTGGAGGAGGTGGGAAAAATTGGCATCAATTAGAGGGAGTTTGAACCAGAGAGAGAATGGAGAGGTTGAGAAGAGTGGAGGAGGTGGAGCTGGGAGAAGGGGTGAGCTACAATAATTGAATTAACCTAGGTTACCATTGGCGAAGTCCATAGCATGTTCGCTAGCGGTAATATGCGCGCTGGGCCCATAGGTTAGTGCTAGCGAGCGCACTGTGCTGTTCGCCAGTGGTAAGGTACGTAGCACTTGGCGAAGTGGAAATATGCCCGTCAGTGTCAGTTGGCGCCGCGCGTCCCCGGGACCACTCTTACTGCTGGCGAACGAACTGACATATTCGCCAGCGATAAGCTTGGCAGCGCTGACGAACACCAAAACCGCTTCTCCATAGCACTGGCTAACACCAAAAGCACTTCGGCAGTGATAAACTGGTGGCTATAGGCTTTTTTCCTACTAGTGGGTGCAACTAGGACCAAGTTGCACATTTTAGGGTGAAAAGGTGCTATTAGGATACATATTTCTGAGTGGAAAGGTGCTATTTGGATGTAGTTGCAAATTTTTAAATTGGAAAGGTGTAACTAGGTGTGTAGGACCTATTTGCATATCTTAAATTGGAATAGTTTATCTGGGACTAATTTGCAATTTTTCATGTGGAAATGTGCAAGTTGGACCTAGGTGCGCAGTACCTAGTTGCACAATTCCGAATGAAAAAGGTGAAACTATTACCTAGTTGCACATTTTCAAGAGAAAAGGTGCAATTCGTATCGAATTGCATGTTTCCGAGTGAAAAGGTTTAACTAGTACCGAATTGCGTGTTTCTGAGTGGAAAGGTGCAATTAGGACATAGTTGTTTAAACCCACGTTGCACATTTTCGAATAGAAATATGCAACTAGAATCTAGCTACACGTATCCGGGTTGCACGATAAAGTAGTTGCACATTTCTAAAAAAATGCAACTATGGTATGAAAGAAAAGAAACATATAATAACCTGACCAAAATACATGTGAAATACATAGAGGACCTTAATTGACCTCACACACCAAATTTTATTTTAAAAAAGACAAATTAGGGAATTTTTACAAATTTATGCCACCATAATTATTTTTTTCCGCTGCTCGAAACAAAACGTACTTTCTGCCAAAACTTTGCGCAAATGCATATACCATGTATACCTCTCTAGAAAAAAAAAATCATGATTAGTGGTGCCCAATTGGACCAAATGATTACAAAACGTTGAATTTTATTTTAGAGTATGAAAAAGTCGAACTATATTAAAAACACAATACACACAAGCCCGTGAAGAAAAGAAAAATGGCCAAGAATATATGGCCCACAAAGGGTGCTCACGGCCCACTTAGTGTCCACCCTGGTGCTTTTTTTCTTTGAACGATCCACGATCCTGAAAGGCTAAAACATGAATGAACTAGTACAAGAATGGCTGCAGAAGTATCGGATGTGCTGCCTAAAATCGCACATCTTTAACATAACATTTGTGGTGGCTGCCTAAAATCGCACATTTCTTATTTCATAACATACAATATAAATATCGTGAAACCATAAAAAGAAAGTTAACACATTTTATATGTAAGACGCTGCTCTCGCATTTGCTAGAGCCAGCGTGCTAGCTAGTTGTTATGTATGTATATATGTATGTTTAAAAAGGAAGAAAATCAAACTGGACGTACGACCGCACATGAATCTTATGGAGAATATAGTATAGGCACTGGTAGAAAATAGGCGTTTAGTCTCGGTTCGCAAAGGCCATTATTCCCGGCTGTGCAACCGGGACTAAATATGCGCGACTAAATCCCCTCCCCCCCTTAGTCGCGGCTCTTACGAACCGGGACTAAAGGCCCGTCCACGTGGCCGCTAAGAGTCCGTCGGGGCGGAGGACCTTTAGTCCCGATTTTCGTGGCTGACCGGGACTAAAGGCCTTCTCCGCAGGTTTAGGGTTTTAGCCCCCCTAAACCTGGTTTCTTTTTAATTTGTACTGTTTTATTTCTTTTATATTTTATTTTGTGTTTTATTTTAATTTTGATGAAGTTTCAGTACACATATATATTCTACGCTACTATATACATGCATATGAAATTTCCAACAAGAAGAATTCAATAGGAATATATAATATATATTCAATCTCGGGTGACCATATACAACTTCGAACAAGTTTCCATACATAATTAGCCTTGGCGCCTCGACCATATACAACTTCGAACAAGAATTCAATAGGAGGTGTAGGTGAACCACCACCACCACCACCACCACCATCGGAGGGGGTGGACTTGTTAGCCTTGCCGCCTCGACTGGAAACACTATGTATATCTTTTTCCATAGAATGATCTGGCGCTTGACATCTCCAAGTCTTCTCTCCCCTTCGGGTGTAGCTATGTCAATCTCCAGGTCCTCAAACACTTGGACTATGTCTTCCACCGTGACACGAGCATAGCCATATGGAATGGGGTTGTTGTGGTGGAGTGCTCCAGGTGTACAGGGTAAAGCACTGCCGGTAGCTACCTTCGTGGAAATGTTCCCCACGGGATAATGCATATCACATTTTTTTCATCTCTTTTACATCATCCACGGGGTAGTTAGGCTCCGGTGCACGAATCTTGATCGTCGGTGCATTAGCACCTGCAGGCGGGGCCTCCGTGGAAGCCACGCTGCTTCTCCGATGCTGGCTTCCGAGATCCGCTTCATGATTTTCATGCGGCGCCCCTCCAGCCGATCTTTCTTTCAGTACAAGTCCATGCACGGTCTGCTTCAACTCACTAAGTTTCGATGCAACCTTCGCCAAAAGATCTGCATCCCGTTCCGTCTTTCTCTTACGGCTTCTGTAACAGTACGGGTCATTGTCCTGGGAAAACACTACTTTCCACGGTATTCTGCCTTTGCCTCGTACATGTCCTCCGTGTTCATCATTCCCGAGGGCTTTTGTCAGTGCGTCTTTCTCTCTGTTGAACTTGATCAAGCCCTCTTGAGCTTGGGTCATTGCGTCAATAAGGGCTTGGGTGGGAGCAAACGTTTTCTGCCGATGAACACACGCCCCTGTCTCCGGGTCTAGCGATCCCCCATGCCCGTACCACCAGCTTTTGACCCTTTCGTCCCATCCCTCTGTACCTAGAGGGATTCCTCGCACCCTTAGTCCCTCCTCCATCTTCGCCCACTTAGGCGCCGAAAGGCGGTATCCTCCTGGCCCCATAACATGATGGTACTTTTTCTTATCCGCATTAACCTTATTTTTTTCGATATTTCCTTGAAATGCTCCGATTTCTTTTGCCTCACAAATTCTGGCCAATCATCTTTCAGTCTTTCATGTTGTCCAGTGAAATCCGGAGTCTTGCCCTTCTTGACATAGTCACGGGTTAAATTTTCCTTAAAGTTCCGGAATGCTTCGGCCATCTTCTGAAGAGCGAACTCTTTGACTAGCCTCCTCCTCTCACGCCCACCCGGAACCTCGTTACGGAATTCATCGACTTTGTTGTATTCTATAGGTAGAATGAAATGTTCCATAAGCTTTCTCCAGCAATCCTTTTTTGTTCTCTTGTCGACAAAACTGAAACCAAGACGTGCCTTCTTTGGCTCCTTCCATTCCTAGACGGTGATCGGGACGTTGTCTCTAACAACGACTCCGCATTGGTTGATAAACTTTGTGGTGTGCTGTAGTGGCTTGCCGGTTTCACCGACTAATTCGATGGTATATGTTTCTCCTTGTTTCATCGCCTTGGATTTTCCACGCTTTGTCGTACTCGATCCGGCCGAGGGCTAAAAAAAGAAAGAGAGTCGCGCGCGTTAATACATATGTATTCACATTTCAGTAAGTTTGTATCACGAGAGGCTCAATGTATATATATACCTCGCCGGAGGTGGTTGCTACTTGCAATTCGAGATCGTCGTTTGTCGACGGTTGACCTCCGTCGACAATGTCCGTTCCTTCACCTTCTTGATCATCGACAATGTCTGTTCCACCGTCAAGGTTCAGAAAAGAAGAGACTACATCCTCTTCTTGCTCATCTTCTGAGCCCGACACATAAGGAATCTCGTTGTTTATGATGCTCATTAAATAACGTTCATCCTCTAGATCCCTAAGCGGCTCGGCTCTATCGTCCGTCATATGTCACTCCTGCATGTAGTAAAAATTAATTAAGTATAAATGAATTAAAAAAATAAGATTAAGGGGACATAGAGCAGGAGCAGCGACGGTTGTACGGTACGTGTTAGGGAGCCGCTCGGGGGCGGAGGGGGTTTAGGGGGTACGGTATAGAGGAGGAGCAAATATTGACGGTGATTTTTTAGTAGAATGAGACTTAGCAAATATTAGTACAAATATTTTACTTAGTGATGAAATGACCGTACTTTTTTTTTGACTTAGGAATATATATTTAGGGTTAGTAGTGCTTCGAATTGTTTTTAGCTTTTTTTTGACTTAGGAATATAGACTTAGAATTTTTTTGACTTAGGAATATAGACTTAGAATTTTTTTTGACTTAGGAGTATATACTTATGGTTAGTAGACTTAGGGTTAGTACACTTAGATTTTTTTTTGACTTAGGAATTTTTTTGACTTAGAAAAAAACGAGTGCTGAAAAAAAACTGCCAGCAGCCCAGGAGCCCAGCCCAACAGCGCTAGCAGCCCGCGCCCCTCTGCGCCAGCAGCCACCACCCTTTATCAAAAAAAAAACGCCAGCGTGACGTCACCCTTCCTCTGTTCGCGTCGCTGGACGGGTGGTCGCCGTCGTCCTCACCGCCGCGCGGTGGTTTGACTGGCGCGTTCGTGTTCGTTCGAGGGTGGCGCTCGTTCGTGTTCGTGTTCGTTCGAGGGCGGCGTGAGGCCCGCGGGGGAACCTACCGGAGACAGCGGCGCGGGGCGGGGGCGGTGCAGGGCGGGCGCGGTGGAGAGAAGGGCGCGTGCGACGGCGACGGCGACGGCGCGATCCTCTCTCAGAGTCTCTGCGCGGGCGACGACGACGACGACGACGGAATCGGCGACGCGCACGGAGAAGACGAGCAGGGCGCCGGCGCGAGGAAGACGAGCAGGGCGGAGATGCGGTTGGTCCTTAGAAAAATTTCGGGGCAGAGAATATATAGGGCCAGCCTTTAATCCCGGTTGGGGACACCAACCGCGACTAAAGATCCCCTCCGGGTACCATCCGCGGGCCTTTAGTCGCTGTTGGTGTCCCCAACCGAGACTAAAGGGGTACCTTTAGTCGCGGTTGGTGTCACGAACCGCGAGTAAAGGTTTTTTCGCGGCGTTTTCGTTCCCGCGCGGAAAGAGCCTTTAGTCGCGCTTCGTGACACGAACCGCGACTAAAGATGCTTTTTCAAATACTTTTCGTTTTAAAATCTAAAAAATACAAATAATATATCAAAAAATTCGGAAAAATAAAACTAATTCGTTTGAAAATCTTAAAAATACAAATAATATATCAAAAGTTTCAGAAAAATAAAACTAATTCATTTGAAAATCTTAAAAATACAAATAATATATCAAAAAATTCAGAAAATTAAAACTAATTCATTTGAAAAATCTAAAAAATACAAATAATATATCAAAACATTCAGGAAAATAAAACTAATTCATTTGAAAATCTTAAAAATACAAGTAATATATCAAACAATTCAGGAAAATAAAACTAACTCATTTTAAAATCTTCAAAATACAAATAATATATCAAAAAATTAAAACTAATTCATTTGAAAATCTAAAAAATACAAGTAATATATCAAAAAATTCAGGCAAATAAAACTAATTCATTTTAAAATCTTAAAAATACAAGTAATATATCAAAAAATTCAGAAAAATAAAACTAATTCATTTGAAAATCTTAAAAACACAAATATTGCACAGAAACATGTATCTTGGATATATAGATAAAAAAGGCAATACATAATGGTAAGAGTGAATCTAAACCTAAACGGTGAGCATATACATAATGGTAAGACTGAATCTGATATCTGCTAGTCATACTTCTGCCTAGGCCTTTAGTACTCCGACTCGTAGTCGTCGTAGTCGCCGCCGTCGTCGTCACTATCGTCGGACGGTGCTCTGGACTCCCTCGGAGGATCACGACTCCAGGACTGGGCGTGAGGGTAGCGCAGACGGGGGTTATCGCCAGCCCTGATGTAGTTAATGACGCTCTGAAGAGTCCGTTCGCCGCCCACCACAACCGACGACCGGCCTCATTGAAGTTCGAAGGAGGCGGGCCGTTCTCCTCGTACCTGGCGAGCGCACTCTCACGCCGATTAATGAAGAAGGCGTCCCAAGTAGGGCGGTAGTCGGGATTCCAACTGGGATTCCTCCGCTGCTTCGGCGTGAGCTCGTGGTAGTAGTGGTTCGTGATGGCCGTCCGACGCGCCACACCTTGAGGAACATGAGGGACCGGCACTCATCCGGCGCTCAGCATCCAGCCGGCGGGGACGCTGTAGCCGGACGGGCAGGGGTAGTTTGAGGCGGAAAGTGCCTCCGCCTGCAGGAAGGTTAGAGTTGGTACGGTAGAAGCCATGGTAGAGTGGGGAGTTTATATGTGTTTATGTATGCCAATGGTGGCAATGCATGCATACATATATATAGTGAGAAGAAACATACCCCTTTAGTCCGGGACCGTTTTACCAACCGGGGCTAAAGGGTTACGGTTTCGTTGGGACCAATCACAAAGAATCACACGGATCGTGTGTTTCTTTCAAGCACTTGTGAGTCGTTGGATCAGGGGTGTGTTTCTTTCGAGCTGTTGTGAGCCGTTCGATCATGGCTACGGTGTTTTTCTTTCGAGCGGTTGTGAGCCGTTGGATCAAGGTGCTTCTTAACCGTTGGATCAAAACAATGGTGTTCACTTAATGCTTGGTTTAGTGTTCACTTTGAGCCTGGAGTGGGTAGTTGTGACGCGTTGCGCGGGACTTTGTGACGCGTGGCCAGGAGGGCGCGGTATAAACTGCTCTCCACGCGCCCACTCCTCTCCACGCACCGTCGCGCTGCCACCATGCCTCCGAGGAGGAACAACATCACCGGCTTCCGCGGCATCCGAGCACGGCAGAACGGAATGTTCAGCGCAGATATCCGCTGGGGGGACGACCGCAGCCCCCTCGGCACCTTTGCGACGGCGGCGGAGGCCGCCCACGCCTGGGACGCGGCGGCCTGGCGCCTCAACCGCCCGCGGTCGCTGATGAACTTCAACGACTGCCACACAGTCTGGGAAGCCGATGCCAGGGCGTCGAAGCCGCAGATCGTCACTGCCGCCGACCACCTCCACCTCCGCCACCGCGCGTTTCAGGGCCTAGTCGACGCCAGGGACGACCGCGTCGTCCGTGAGTATTACCGAAACAACCCGGGGGAGGAGAGCGCCGACGAGGAGCTCTGGCAGACCCAGGCGGCTGAGCGGGCGGAGCACCGCCTCGAACGCCACCTCGCGTTAGATGCCGCTCGGGAGGCGAGGACGAAGGCGCTGCAAGAGCTTCGTCGGGCTGACCACGCCGGCGAAGTCTGGGCCTCCGACGATCCGAGGTGGGGGCCTATCTTGGACATACAATCATGCACCTCCGACGATGACGAGGAGGTCACCGACGAGTTCGACGACGATGATGACCCGGAGGAGGTCACCGACGAGTTCCCCGACGACGACGACGAGCAGTAGTGTTCGTCTGTTTTCTGTTTGTAACAATAGAATTTGTATTCCGGCGACACTGCGGCGCGCTAGCGCGTCTGTTTTCAAGTCCTTTTGAATGCATCATTTCCTTTTTAGCCCTTGGTTTTATTTGAGCCATTTCATTAGTCTTCTTCTCTCACAAGGTTTTGAGACATTTAACTACACCCCCCCCTTTAAGGTTTGATACATCATGCTAGGGTGGGCCCAAGGAAGCCCCAAAAACACGTCAGAGATAATATAATTCACATGATCCACTCAACAAAGTTTGGTACAATAAATTATTACACATCAATTCTTCCCTTGTGTCCCTGCTTGCTTACGATTGTGCCGTATCCATGGAGCATCCTCATCATTTAACTTAATGCTTGGGTCAGTGTTCACTTTGAAGGGCGGAATTTCACCAAACATATTATAATCTTCTGACATGTCTGTCTTGTCCTCCACTCCCACGATGTTTCTTTTCCCTGAAAGAACAATGTGGCGCTTTGGATCATCACATGATGTACTGATAGTTTTCTTATCTTTCCGTTTCCTCGGTTTGCTACTCATGTCCTTCAAATAGAAAACCTGAGCGACATCTTTGGCTAGGACGAATGGTTCGTTAAGGTAACCAAGATTGTTGAGATCCACCATTGTCATTCCGTATTGCTCGTCCACCTTTACCCCACCTCCTGTTAGCTTGAACCATTTGCACTGGAACAAAGGGACTTTAAAGGAGGGTCCATAGTCAAGTTCCCATATCTCCTCTATGTAACCATAATATGTGACCTTTTGTCCATTCTCGGTTGCTGCATCAAAGCGGACACCACTGTTTTGGTTGGTGCGCTTTTTATCTTGGGAGATCGTGTAAAATGTATTCCCATTTATCTCGTACCCTTGGAAAGTCGTTATAGTCGAAGATGGTGTCTTGGCCAACATGTACAGCTGATCTCCAACATCATTGTCATTCATTAAATGTTTTCGCAACCAACTGCCGAAAGTCTCCATGTGGGCCTTTCTAATCCAGGATTCAGGCTTCCCCGGGTTGTCCGAGCGTAAAATATTCTTGTGTTGCTCGAAGTACGGAGCCACCAAGCTGGAATTTTTCAGAACTGTGTGGTGTGCTTCAGTCATAGAATGACCGTCCATACATATCGTTGATTTCCTTCCGATCGTGCCTTTTCTAGTCTCCCCTCGTGCCGCGATTGAGGAATACCAATTGGCTTAAGGTCAGGAACATAGTCAATATAGAACTCAATTAATTCCTCATTTCCATAGCCCTTGACGATGCTTCCTTCTGGCCTAGCACGGTTACAAACATATTTCTTTAATACTCCCATGAACCTCTCAAAGGGGAACATATTGTGTAGAAATACAGGACCGAGAATGGAAATCTCTTCGACTAGGTGGAGCAGGAGGTGCGTCATAATATTGAAGAAGGATGGTGAGAACACCAACTCGAAACTGACAAGACATTGGACCACATCGTTCTGTACCCGTGGTAGATCTTCTGGACTGATTACCTTCTGAGAGATTGCATTGAGGAATGCACATAGCTTCACAATGGCTACTCGAACATTTTCCGGTAGGAGTCCCCTCAAAGCAACCGGAAGCAATTGCGTCATAATCACGTGGCAGTCGTGAGACTTCAGGTTTTGGAACTTTTTGTCCGCCATGTTTATTATTCCCTTTATATTCGACGAGAAGCCATACGGGACCTTCATACTGTTAAGGCATTCAAAAAAAATGACCTTCTCTTCTTTGGTAAGAGCGTAGCTGGCACGACCTTGAAACCATTCCGGATGCCGGTCATCTGGGTCTTTCAAAAGTTGCTGGTCCTGTCGTGCTTCCTTTGTATCATTTGTCTTTCCATACACGCCCAAGAAGCTTAGCAGGTTCACGCAAATATTCTTCGTAACATGCATCATGTCGATTGCAGAGTGGACATCTAGGACTTTCCAATATTGTAGCTCCCAAAATATAGATTTCTTCTTCCACATGAGTGCGTGCCCATCAACTCCCAGTGGAACTGATTGTCCGCCAGGACCCTTTCCAAAGATGACTTTCAAATCCTTGACCATATCAAATATCTCAGCACCAGTACGTTCCGCAGGCTTCGGCCGGTGATCTGCCTTGTCGTTGAAATGCTTGCCTTCCATTCTTACGTAATGATTTCGGGGAAGAAATCGACGATGACCCAGGTACACGTTCTTCTTACAATTATCCAAATATACACTTTCAGTCTCATGTAAGCAGTGCGTGCATGCTTTGTATCCCTTATTTGTCTGTCCTGAAAGGTTACTGAGAGCAGGCCAATCGTTGATGGTTACAAAAAGCAACGCTCGTAGGTCAAATTCCTCTTGTTTGTGCTCATCCCACACACGTACACCAGGTCTGCCCCACAACCGTAAAAGTTCATCAACTAATGGACTTAGGTACACATCGATGTCGTTGCCGGGTTGCTTCGGACCTTGGATGAGCACTGGCATCATAATGAACTTCCGCTTCATGCACAACCAAGGAGGAAGGTTGTAGATGCATAGAGTCACGGGCCAGGTGATATGGCTGGAGCTCTGCTCGCCAAAAGTATTCATGCCATCAGTACTTAGACCAAATCTTATGTTCCATGCGTCAGCTGCAAAATCTTTGAACTCTCTCTCGATCTTTCTCCATTGCGTTCCATCAGCGGGGTGTCTCAACTCCCCATCGGACTTACGGTTCTCTTTGTGCCATCGCAACAACTTGGCATGCTCTTTGTTCCTGAACAGACGTTTCAACCGTGGTATTATAGGAGCATACCACATCACCTTGGCGGGAACCCTCTTCCTGGGTTTCTCGCCCTCAACATCGTCACCAGGGTCATCGCCTCTGATCTTATAACGCAATGCAGTGCATACAGGGCATTCATTCAAATTCTCGTATTCACCGCGGTAGAGGATGCAGTCGTCAATGCATGCATGTATCTTCAGAATCTCTAAACCTAGAGGGCAGACAACCTTCTTTGCTTCGTACGTACTGGCGGGCAACTCTTTATTCTTCGGAAACATATTCTTCAACATTTTCAGCAAATTTTCAAATGATGAGTCAGCTACACCTTCCCCTGCCTTCCATTTTAGCAAATCCAGTGTGAAGCCCAGCTTTTTCAGACTATTGTCGCATCCTGGGTACAACGACTTCGTGTGATCCTCTAACATGCGATCCAAATTTTCCCTCTCCTTGTCAGTTTCGCAGCGTCTTCGTGCATCAGCAATGGTCCGACCAAGATCATCAGCGGGGTCATCATGTGCCTCTTCTTCACCTTCAGCTAACCCCTTCCCCACCTTCAGCATCATCCTCCATGAAAGTATCACCGAAAGCCTCATGATAGTTGTCATCGATATCATCCCCTTCTTCATCTTCTTCCATTCTAACCCCTCTTTCTCCATGCTTGGTCCAACAATTATAGCTTGGCATGAAACCGTGCCGAAGCAGGTGCATGTGAACGTCTCTTGAGGAGGAGTAACCCTTCTGATTCTTACAGAAAGAACATGGACAAATAATAAAACCTCGCTGCTTGTTCGCATTTGCCACTGCGAGGAAATCTTTCACACCCGTAGTGAACTCGCCGGAGAGTCGGTTACCGTACATCCATTGCCGATTCATCTGCATTATTATTATATAAAGTATATAATTAACCATCATGCATTTGTTAAACTAACTAGCTAGAAATAATACAAATCATGAAAGGTTCAAGTTGCTAACCGCGATCGCGGAGGAAAAATAAATGAGAAAGCTCAAGTGTGGCTCGGACACTTCATATATATCATGTTTGTTTCATGCTCTCGGGCATTTCATCGAACACCTTGTGTGCATAGGAGGAACCAAAAGCAAACCCACCACCCCTTGTGAATATTGTGAATAGAAGTGACACCAAATGTGGCTAAGGGAAGTGAGCTGAGTCCTATATAGGGATGGTCCTTTAGTCCCGGTTGGCCTGGCCAACCGCGACTAAAGGCCTTCGGGCCAGCCTGAGGACCTTTAGTCCCGGTTGTCCTGGCAAACCGGGACTAAAGCCCCTCACGTCCGCCAGCTGTCGACCCAGCGCGCTGGGCCCAGATAGTTGGTCGCGGGTCTCCTCCCGGACCGCGACTAAAGCCCCTTTGGTCGCGGTTCGATTATTTTGGGGACTAATGGGGGCGTATGGAAGGCCTATTTTCTACCAGTGAGGGTTTTATTATATTCCGGGCGAAGCTCCTAGTACATCCTTGGCTTTCTCCTGGACGAGCTCGCACGCGTTCCGGACATGGGATATCTGCGTCATGGTTCCGCCGACGGCCATATGGATAACGAACTTGTTGTCCACCACGAAGTGTGTCATGTACGCCCGCCCGCTGGTGTTCACCGCGGCGAGGAGCTTGCGGTTCCGGTCATCCACGGCATGGTCACCGCCGTACCGTGGTCGGAGGCGGAAGGTGACGAGGGAGAATCTCCTCGGCGTGACCACCTCGAATCGCTCGTCGGCCATCAATGTCCGCTCGAACCAATTGGCCATTTGGACGTGGCTCCGTATGTACGCCCGCATGAACGCCGCCTACAGCTTCATGGCACGGAAAGGGCGTGTCGTCGCGATCTGCCAGTCCTTGTAGTCCACCACCGCTTGATCTCCATGTGCTCCACCGATAGTGTTGAGGTACACCGGGTTGGTCGACAGCGCGGAGGTGAGCGCGGCTGGGCTTGTTGAACAATTAGAAGTAATTTCCACGATTAATTCCAGAATATAAATCATGACAAAACCAGCTATTAACATGTGGAACTCGAACATACTAGATGCAGAAGACAACATGAACAATAGCAACACGATCTCTCTAAACATGTAAACAGTAGACATGTTAAACAGACAGATCAGGACACAGATTCCGTACCGATCGTTTGTAGTAATGTTGTTGATGACAATGTTGGCGATGACTGGTCAGAGTAGACGAAGCTTGAGACGGCGGTACGCAGCACCGCCTGACTTGTTAGGCAGACGAGCCGTCGTGGAAGCAGCGAGCAGTCGCACGAAGCGCTTCCCAAAAACCTAATTCGCCCTCTCCCGTACAGGATCACAAAGGAGAGTGGTTCCGGAGACCTGCTCTCCCGTTCGCCGATGGACGCCGGCGCTCGGGATGGAGCAGACTACGTTGGCGGCGCAAGGGCCGAGGTGTGGCAAACCTAGATTGGTTTCAGAGTGTGTACAGCGCCCACGGTGCACGTCTTTTGTAGTGCGGTTCGGAAAACCCTAACGTGTGCGACGTGGGAGGCCCACACCGCACGTCCGAGTCGGTTGCAGCACGCGATACAGGAGCGACCCGAACCGCCTCAGCTGTGACGTGTCCGTCACGACTACGAAATCGGTTGTCCAAAACAGAAAAATAAAGATAAGTATCGTCTCGGCTCAAGGCTCGATTCACGAAACGCGATCGCGACGTGTCGTGTCGTGTCGTGTCGTGTCGTGTCGAGTCGAGACGAGCGGAGGAGGAGTAGTAGTATGCGAGAGGCTCGCTTGTTCTCACTAACATACAATCCCTACAACACTCCACCTTATAAGGTGGTGTGCAACTCCTCAAACTTCCAATGTGGGACTAAACTTCCCGCTCCCACCACTCACTTGTACACATGGGCCATTTTAAGATTTCAGGATTTGTCTATTGGGCTACCCATATATGGGCCCAATATTTCAACACACACGTATGGGCCAAAATATTTCAGCAATCCCCACCAGATCTCAAATGCACATTTGAAAATTTGCCAATCCTCGCTACTTGTTTATATACCAGTGTTTCAGCAGAGACTGTAAAGTTGAACTTCCGCCTAGAGTCTTAAGCTACATCTATCAGCAACTTGAACAATGGACTATGCCTTGAATTGCAAGTTTTGTGCCCATAGAGTTTACTCAAAGTCATAACTAGTACTTGGCTACCAGTAGCCTACCCCGCGGGTGGAGCATATGTGTCATACTCCGTGGTCTCTTCATGAATTTACTAGAGATCACCCAAATCTCATAGACTGCGACGTTTACAGTCGGACTCACATATGTGTGTTCTTTCAAGAATGCTCTGTAGGACAACATATTTGCTATGAATAGCCAACATAAACATATTAAGGTATGTTGCCAACCTGCCTTACAGCTCTTTGAGAGTTATGCATCATCACTTAGAGAGGGTTTACCAAATACTCTCCTCAGTCAAACCACTAGCTTATTCTGCCCAGGTCCTAATTCACGGGATCTCCGATCAAATAGGTTGGGTTACCACTATGGTGTAACGCTCATGGTTCTCACACCCATCTCCCTCGATGCACTATCTATCACATTACGTCATAGTCCCTACGTAAAGGGATCTGCCAGGTTTTTGTCTGTTTGAATATACGTAACAGTAATTAATCCGGAGTTTCTCAATTTCCTGATAGACTTCAAACGTCTTTTGACGTGTCTTGATGACTTCGTATTATCCTTAGAACTGGTCACCTTGGCAATCACAGTTTGATTGTCACAGTTCATGAGGATAGCCGGTAATGGTTTCTCAACCACCGGCAAGTCCATCAAGAGCTCACGCAGCCATTCTGCCTCAACAGTGGCTGTATCCAAAGCAGTAAGTTTTGCTTTCATGGTTGACATCGTCTATATGGTCTGTTTACAAGACCTCCATGACACCGCGCCACCTCCAAGAAGAAATGCATATCCACTTGTGGCGTAGAGCTCATCTACATCTGAGATCCAGTTGGAGACACTATATCCCTCAAGCACAACAGGGTGCCCTGAATAATGAATCCCATAGCTCATAGTACCATTCAGATAGCGCATGACCGTTTCAAGTGCATGCCAATGATCATTACCCGGGTTTGACATGAACCTGCTCAATTTCCTCACAGCAAAAGAGATGTCATGCCTCGTCGCGCTCGCAAGGTACATGAGTGAACCGATTATTTGAGAGTATCTCAATTGATCTTTCGTAATCCTTTTGTTCTTTCGAAGCGTCAAACTAGGATCATAAGGTGTTGCAGAAGGCTTGCTATCAATAAAGCCAAAATGGCTCAAGATCTTCTCAACATAGTGTGATTGCGTCAACGTAATCCCACTCTCATCCTTAATAAGCTTAATGTTCAGAATTACATCATCTTCTCCCAGATCTTTCATATCAAAACACTTTGATAGAAAAGACTTGACCTTATTGATCACAATTATGCTTGTACCGAAAATCAGTATGTCGTCAACGTACAAGCATAATATAACATGATCGCCCCCACCATGGTGATAGTATACACACCTGTCAGCCTCATTAATGACAAAACCCGCAGAAGTTAAAGTTCTGTCGAACTTCTCATGCCATTGCTTAGGTGCTTGTTTCAGCCCATACAAAGATTTTAACAACTTGCACACCTTTCTCTCTTCACCTTTTACCACAAACCCATCAGGCTGATCCATATAAATTTCCTCTTCCAACTCTCCGTTAAGGAAAGCTGTCTTTACGTCCATTTGATGAACGATAAGACCATAAGAGGCAGCCAAGGAAAGTAGTACACAAATGGTGGTCAGTCTAGCAACAGGTGAATAGGTGCCAAAATAATCTTCGCCTTCTCGCTGAGTGTAGCCCTTGGCTACAAGCCGTGCCTTGTACTTCTCCATAGTACCATCAGGACTTAGCTTCTTATTGAACACCCACTTACAGCCCACTGGCTTACAACCATAAGGTCGTTCAGATAACTCTTACGTCCCATTAGAAAGATTGAGTCCATCTCATTATGGACATCTTCTTTCCAGTCATCTGCATCTGGAGATGCAAATGCCTCTGCAATAGAAGTAGGAGTATTGTCCACAAGGTACACAATGAAATCATCACCAAAGGATTTTTCAATCATTTGTCTCTTACTCCGCTTAGGAGCTTCATTGTCATCCTTCTCAAGGACTTTCTCATCATGTGGTTGTTCAGTATGATCACTAGATATACTAGATTCCAGAATTAATTCAGAAGAAAATTCAGCAAAGCTATGCATATTTTTCATAGGAAACATATTCTCAAAAAATGTTGCATCACGAGATTCCATAATAGTATGAACATGCATATCAGGTATCTCGGATTTAACCACTAGAAATCTATAACCAATGCTACACTGAGCATAACCCAGAAAGATACAATCCACTGTTTTTGGTCCGAGTTTGCGTTTCTTTGGAATTGGAACGTTGACTTTTGCCAAGCATCTCCAAGTACGCAAATAAGAAAGTGATGGTTTTCTCCCAACCCACTCCTCATAAGGGGTTTTATCTTTATTCTTGTTAGGAACTTTATTCAGGACATGACACGAAGTCAACAGAGCCTCCCCCCACCATGCCTCAGATAAACCAGCAGTGTCCAACATGGCGTTCACCAAGTCGGTCAGCGTGAGGTTTTTCCTCTCAGCAATTCCGTTTGATTGTGGTGAATAGGGAGGCTTCCTCTCGTGAATAATACCGTGTTCCTCACAGAATTCATCAAATACTTAAGAGAAATACTCTCCACCATGATCCGACCTAAAACGCTTCATCTTTCTCTCTAACTGATGTATAACTTCAGCCTTATAGATTTTAAAGTAGTTTAAAGCCTCATCTTTAGTTTGCAACAAATAAACATAGCAGAATCTAGTAGCATCATCAATGAGTGTCATGAAATATCTCTTTCCACCTTTTGTCAACACACCATTCATCTCGCATAGATTAGAATGCATGAGTTCTATAGGTGCCAAGTGTCTCTCCTCGGCTGCTGTGTGAGGCTTCCGAGGTTGCTTAGATTGCACACAACTATGGCACTTAGAACCTTTGACAATGGTGAAATTCGGAATTAAACTTAAACTGGATAACCAAGACAGTAAACCAAAATTAAAATGACATAAACGAGAGTGCCAAACACTAGCATTTGAATCAACATTGCCACAAATATGGTTTACTGACTTATTGCAAAAATCGGAAAGAGAAAAGCGGAACAAGCCTCTGCACTCATAGCCTTTACCAATAAATTGTCCAAATCTCGACACAACTATTTTATTGGACTCAAACACTACTTTAAACCCATCTCTGCAAAGATGGGAGCCGCTGACGAGATTCTTATTTATAGAAGGGACATGCTGCACGTTCCTCAGCTGCACGATCTTCCCCGGAGTAAACTTCAGATCTACCGTGCCAACACCACAAATAGAAGCATGTGACACATTCCCCATTAGGACGGAAGAATCCCTTGCGACCTGATAAGAAGTGAACATAGAGATGTCAGCACACACATGAACATTAGCACCCGTATCAATCCACCAACATGGAGATTGAAAAACTGAAAGTACCATCGGTATATTACCGTACCCATCAGTGTTGCTAGCGGTCACCACGTTGACATTCTTGGAGCATTTCTTCCCTTTATTGTCTGCACGGTCTGGGCAGTCAACAGAAAAGTGGCCGAGCGCTCCACACGTAAAGCACTCGAGCCCAGCTTTGTTCATCACCTTCTTCTTCTTCTTATTATTCTTAAAGGCAGTAGTGTTCACATGACCATTGAACTGGGGCTTATAGTTCCCTTTGTTCTTGCTGTTATTCTTGACGTGATGATTTTTCTGCACCGTATTGACGCTAGACTGCAAATCACCACCTCTCTCAGTTGTGTCTTTTTCCCGAGCTTTATCCTCAACATCAAGAGACGCTATCAGGTTTTCAACCGATATCTCCTGTCTCGTATGTTTGAGAGATGTGGCAAAATTCCTCAATGAAGAAGGAAGCTTTGCAATAATGCATCCAGCCACAAACTTATCAGGAATCACACACTTGAGCAGATCAAACTCCTTCGCAATGCACTGTATCTCATGAGCCTGTTCGACTACAGAACGATTATTCACCATCTTGTAGTAGTTAAAGCTCTCCATGATATACAGCTCACTGCCAGCATCGGACGCATCGAATTTAGTATTCAGTGCATCCCAGAGCTCCTTAGCGTCTTCGATGTGCATATACACATTGCACAGACGTCCCTCCAGGACACTCAGAATACAGCCTCTGAAATTATTATTGGCTTCCTTGAACTTATTCAGAACATCGTCAGTAGCTCCTTCAGGAAGTCCATTCATAATTATGTCCCACACTTTCATGGACTGGAGCCACAGTTGGCTTCTCAGTTTCCATCTCTTAAAGGTGGTACCATTGATTCTTTCCGTTTTCATTGAATCACTTAAGTGGGCCATAGTCAGTTCAGGAAATTGCCTACAATTAGGTTTTTGGATTGTTGAATAATTAGGCATAATTTCCACGATTAATTCCAGAATATAAATCATGACAAAACCAGCTATTAACATGTGGAACTCGAACATACTAGATGCAGCAGACAACATGAACAATAGCAACACGATCTCTCTAAATATGTAAACAGTAGACATGTTAAACAGACAGATCAGTACACAGATTCCGTACCGATCGTTTGTAGTAACGTTGTTGATGACAACGTTGGCGATGACGGGTCGGAGTAGACGACGCTTGAGACGGCGGTACGCAGCACCGCCTGACTTGTTAGGCAGCCGAGCCGTCGTGGAAGCAGCGAGCAGTCGCGCGAAGCGCTTCCCAAAAACCTAATTCGCCCTCTCCCGTACAGGATCACAAAGGCGATTGGTTCCGGAAAACCCTAACGTGTGCGACGTGGGAGGCCCACACCGCACGTCCGAGTCGGTTGCAGCACGCGATACGGGAGCGACCCGAACCGCCTCAGCTGTGACGCGTCCGTCACGACTACGAAATCGGTTTTCCAAAACAGCAAAATAAAGATAAGTATTGTCTCGGCTCAAGGCTCGATTCACGAAACGCGATCGCGACGTGTCGAGACGAGCGAGCGGCGGAGGAGGAGGAGTGCGCGAGAGACTCTCTTATTCTCACTCACATATAATCACTACAACACTACACCTTATAAGGTGGTGTGCAACTCCTCAAACTTCCAATGTGGGACTAAACTGACCACTCCCACCACTCACTTATACACATGGACCATTTTGAGATTTCAGGATTTGTCTATTGGGCTACCCATATATGGGCCCAATATTTCAGAGCACATATGGGCCAAAATATTTCAGCAGGGCTGGCCCCCCACGTGCAGCAGCAGTCCATGTTGGTGAGGAACCACTTGGGCGGGTGAGGACCTAGTTGTATTAACAGTATCCAATCAGAGTATGTTATGACGATGTGTGTGTGTGCGCGCGCGCAATGTCCTTTCATGCGCAGTCTTAATCTCAATTTTTTGATTTCTACAGACATGTGGCGTGTGGTAAATAACATGTGTGGAATGTTCAATATTGTGCAAACAAGTGTGCTTATCCTTTGGTATATAAGATGATCTGTCGGCACAATTTGTTCTCAAAAGAAATCTGAAGGCACAATTTGTTATACTCACTAAATGAGATATCCAAGGTGGTCATGGAATCTGCTAGTTTGGTACAAAGCTTAGTAAGGTATGATTGATTCTGTTTGACTCCAATTTTAGTCCGGTTATATTTTGCAAGCATGCTCCATAGCCACTGGTCTAAAAGAACTATTTATTTGTTATGTCAGTGCTTTAGAAAAAAAATAGATGAAGCTTCCACCATATTCCATTTGTGATGCACTACCGGAATCTTCTTTTTAGATATTCTGCCAGGCAAGGAATTGCACTAACGGAGTATATGTATGGATGCACCTGTCAGATGATTGGATCATATGGCTACGATGACCTAACGTTAAATGCTAAGAGTGATCACTATGAATTTCGTATATTTGCCTTATTTTCTGTTGTTGTACAATTTACCTTTTAGTGTAAACTATAACATGCTTTTTTTCCAGTTGGGTAGTCCACTACGGATGAAAAAATACTACACGATTGAGCATGTAGTTAAACAAACCTACATTACTGAATAGTTGTGTTCCGAAGTACCTTTTTTTTTTTTGATCTTGGTCATCTTTATTTTGTTCGTCAAATTCGTAAAGATATATGAAGAACTTAATACCTCTACAACTGTATATCCCATTTTTTATTTCAAGTGTCGTGCAACTTATTTTAGAAAAAAATGCAACATACAATACCCGCCGCAACGCGCGGGGTATCTTCTAACTTTTTTATACAAGACACTGCACTCACATTTTCCTAGACTCACTTGCTAGTACTCCCTCCGTCTCATATTAATTGTCCTTCCTTGCTTTCTCCTCGACCCACATGTGAGTGGAAGTGCGCCTAGTACTTCCTTGGCTTCCTTTCTTGGCTCTGCTTCGGCGCCGCCAACTGGAGTGCCCAAATCATGGTAACTGAATTCTTTAAACGTCTGGACCGACCTTTACTTCCAACCACCTTCATGCCTGTCCACCATCCAACAACTTTGCGTTTTCTTCTTTTGTTGTTAATCATCACTACTGGAAAATCCATTATCGCCGAGTCTTAGCGTCTGTGCTGAGTGCCAAATCACGGGCCACTCGGCAAACCGCTGTGTACGCCGACATCCGTCCCAAAAACACTCGGCAAAACATCACACTCGGCGACCAGCTTGTACGCCGAGTGTGCTCTGCACCTGACACTCGGCAAAACGGAAACACTCGGCGAAGCTTGTTGTTGCCGAGTGTCCCGTGCAGGGCACACTCGGCGTACAAATATACAACGGCAAATCAGCTCGATACACTCGGCAAAAGTAAAACACTCGGCATACCGTGGAGACACGTGGCGAACCGTGCGTTTCAACCGGGACGAAACGGTGGCGTTGGTTCGCCGAGTGTTTCCGTAACGGGGACTCGGCATACTAAGCATCTTTGCCGAGTGTCATCGTGCACCACTCGGCAAACTCGGCTCTGAAAATTTCGTGGCTTCGCGCCAACTCTTCCCGCGTAGTTTTTCGAATCTTTGCCGAGTGTCTAGGGGGGTACTCGGCATAAAATTGTTCCCTCGAAAGTTTTTCCCTTCGCGCCAACTCCTCCCGCGCAGTTTATAGGTTTGCCGAGTGTCCCGTGATATGACACTCGGCAAAGAAGTGAAAGAAGCACACAATCCGTGTGCCTATCTTTGTTCCACCGGCTCACAATCACTTGAAAGATCCAACGGCTCCGAAGACCTCGAAGAAAACACACGATCCGTGTGCTTCTTCTCACTATATAAACACACATGCATCTAGCTCATTAGCACATATCTACAACCCAGCACACTCTTCCATTTCTTCGCGCCAACTCTTCCATGCCTTCCACCGTACCCACTTTAACCTACTCGGAGGCGGAGGAGCTCTGCGCCTCAAACTACCCCTGCCCTCCCGGGTACGGCGTCCCCGCCGGGTGGATGCTGAGCGTCGGAGGCGTGCCGGTCCCTCCTGTCCCTCGAGGTCTGGCGCGCCGGGCGGCCATCACGAACCACTACTACTTCGAGCTGACACCGGAGCAGCGGACGTATCCCCAATGGAATCCCAACTACCGCGCAGGTTGGGACGTCTTCTTCTTCAATCTGCGTGAGAGGGCGCTCGCCAGGTACGAGGAGGACGGCCCGCCTCCTTCGAACTTCAACGAGGCTGGTCGTCGGCTGTGGTGGCGCGGCCGGACTCTCCAGGGCGTCATGAACTACATAAGGAACGGCGATAACCCCCGCCTGCGCTACCCGCAGTCCAGGCGTGCTCCCCCATCGACATTTCAGCCCCCATCTGACGACAGCGACGACGGCGGCGGCGACTTCGACGACTACGAGTACATGTATTATACGCCTAGGCAGGAGTATGACTAGACCTGAGCCACAAGATGGCTGGGACAAATGGTTTGTCCATGTATCCTAGAATGTTTAGATCCACGTACTGTCGTGTATCCCGCTTCCTTCGAATTTCAATCTAGTCGTAAAATTCAAAAATAATCTGCGCGAGAGAGAATCCGACGTCGGTGAGGCCCCGGCACAGAGAGTGATGCTATCTTTGGCACCCAACACCCATGATAAATCTAACACACATGGCATGGCAAAACATTGGTTTAGGTGGGATCCCGACGCTCCGGGTCCCCTCTCCGGAGATACACTAGCCCCAGTGTAGAAAAAGACGGAACCGGCGTCCAGCCACCTCTGCGTGAGCCGGAAGTGGGTAGCAAAGTGGAACTAGTTGCTTGGTTGTGTCATGTTAGTCCCAAGGAACACCCTTGACAATGTTAGGGCCCACCTACTTGCAAGATTCCCCCCGTTACGTCAGATCCGGGAGTTTCGGGGAGTGAGCAGTCCTGGAACCCGCGAGAGAGAATCCGACGTCGGTGAGGCCCCGGCACAGAGAGTGATGGTATCTTTGGCACCCAACACCCATGATACAATCTAAAACACATGGCATGGCAAAACATTGGTTTAGGTGGGATCCCGACGCTCCGGGTCCCCTCTCCGGAGATACACTAGCCCCGGTGTAGAAAAAGACGGAACCGGCGTCCAGCCCCCTCTGCGTGAGCCGGAAGTGGGTAGCAAAGTGGAACTAGTTGCTTGGTTGTGTCATGTTAGTCCCAAGGAACACCCTTGACAATGGTAGGGCCCACCTATTTGCAAGATTCCCCCTGTTACGTCAGATCCGGGAGTTTCGGGGTGTGAGCAGTCCTGGAACCCGCGAGAGAGAATCCGACGTCGGTGAGGCCCCGGCACAGAGAGTGATGGTATCTTTGGCACCCAACACCCATGATACACTCTAACACACATGGCATGGCAAAACATTGGTTTAGGTGGGATCCCGACGCTCCGGATCCCCTCTCCGGAGATACACTAGCCCCGGTGTAGAAAAAGACGGAACCGGCGTCCAGCCCCCTCTGCGTGAGCCGGAAGTGGGTAGCAAAGTGGAACTAGTTGCTTGGTTGTGTCATGTTAGTCCCAAGGAACACCCTTGACAATGGTAGGGCCCACCTACTTGCAAGATTCCCCCCGTTACGTCAGATCCGGGAGTTTCGGGGTGTGAGCAGTCCTGGAACCCGCGAGAGAGAATCCGACGTCGGTGAGGCCCCGGCACAGAGAGTGATGGTATCTTTGGCACCCAACACCCATGATACACTCTAACACACATTGCATGGCAAAACATTGGTTTAGGTGGGATCCCGACGCTCCGGATCCCCTCTCCGGAGATACACTAGCCCCGGTGTAGAAAAAGACGGAACCGGCGTCTAGCCCCCTCTACGTGAGCCGGAAGTGGGTAGCAAAGTGGAACTAGGTTCTTGGTTGTGTAATGTTAGGCCCAAGGAACACCATTGACAATTGTAGGGCCCACCTACTTGCAAGATTCCCCCCGCTACGTCAGATCCGGGAGTTTCGGGGTGTGAGCAGTCCTGGAACCCGCGAGAGAGAATCCGACGTCGGTGAGGCCCCGGCACAGAGAGTGATGGTATCTTTGGCACCCAACACCCATGATACAATCTAACACACATGGCATGGCAAAACATTGGTTTAGGTGGGATCCCGACGCTCCGGGTCCCCTCTCCGGAGATACACTAGCCCCGGTGTAGAAAAAGACGGAACCGGCGTCCAGCCCCCTCTGCGTGAGCCGGAAGTGGGTAGCAAAGTGGAACTAGTTGCTTGGTTGTGTCATGTTAGTCCCAAGGAACACCCTTGACAATGGTAGGGCCCACCTATTTGCAAGATTCCCCCTGTTACGTCAGATCCGGGAGTTTCGGGGTGTGAGCAGTCCTGGAACCCGCGAGAGAGAATCCGACGTCGGTGAGGCCCCGGCACAGAGAGTGATGGTATCTTTGGCACCCAACACCCATGATACACTCTAACACACATGGCATGGCAAAACATTGGTTTAGGTGGGATCCCGACGCTCCGGATCCCCTCTCCGGAGAGACACTAGCCCCGGTGTAGAAAAAGACGGAACCGGCGTCCAGCCCCCTCTGCGTGAGCCGGAAGTGGGTAGCAAAGTGGAACTAGTTGCTTGGTTGTGTCATGTTAGTCCCAAGTAACACCCTTGACAATGGTAGGGCCCACCTACTTGCAAGATTCCCCCCGTTACGTCAGATCCGGGAGTTTCGGGGTGTGAGCAGTCCTGGAACCCGCGAGAGAGAATCCGACGTTGGTGAGGCCCCGGCACAGAGAGTGATGGTATCTTTGGCACCCAACACCCATGATACACTCTAACACACATGGCATGGCAAAACATTGGTTTAGGTGGGATCCCGACGCTCCGGATCCCCTCTCCGGAGATACACTAGCCCCGGTGTAGAAAAAGACGGAACCGGCGTCCAGCCCCCTCTGCGTGAGCCGGAAGTGGGTAGCAAAGTGGAACTAGGTTCTTGGTTGTGTAATGTTAGGCCCAAGGAACACCATTGACAATGGTAGGGCCCACCTACTTGCAAGATTCCCCCCGCTACGTCAGATCCGGGAGTTTCGGGGTGTGAGCAGTCCTGGAACCCGCGAGAGAGAATCCGACGTCGGTGAGGCCCCGGCACAGAGAGTGATGCTATCTTTGGCACCCAACACCCATGATACAATCTAACACACATGGCATGGCAAAACATTGGTTTAGGTGGGATCCCGACGCTCCGGGTCCCCTCTCCGGAGATACACTAGCCCCGGTGTAGAAAAAGACGGAACCGGCGTCCAGCCCCCCTGCGTGAGCCGGAAGTGGGTAGCAAAGTGGAACTAGTTGCTTGGTTGTGTCATGTTAGGCCCAAGGAACACCATTGACAATGGTAGGGCCCACCTAATTGCAAGATTCCCCCCGTTACGTCAGATCCGGGAGTTTCGGGGTGTGAGTAGTCCTGGAACCCGCGAGAGAGAATCCGACGTCGGTGAGGCCCCGGCACAGAGAGTGATGCTATCTTTGGCACCCAACACCCATGATACAATCTAACACATATGGCATGGCAAAACATTGGTTTAGGTGGGATCCCTACGCTCCGGGTCCCCTCTCCGGAGATACACTAGCCCCGATGTAGAAAAGACGGAACCGGCGTCCAGCCCCCTCTGCGTGAGCCGGAAGTGGGTAGCAAAGTGGAACTAGTTGCTTGGTTGTGTCATGTTAGGCCCAAGGAACACCCTTGACAATGGTAGGGACCACCTACTTGCAAGATTCCCCCCGTTACGTCAGATCCGGGAGTTTCGGGGTGTGAGCAGTCCTGGAACCCGCGAGAGAGAATCCGACGTCGGTGAGGCCCCGGCACAGAGAGTGATGGTATCTTTGGCACCCAAAACCCATGATACACTCTAACACACATGGCATGGCAAAACATTGGTTTAGGTGGGATCCCGACGCTCCGGATCCCCTCTCCGGAGATACACTAGCCCCGGTGTAGAAAAAGACGGAACCGGCGTCCAGCCCCCTCTGCGTGAGCCGGAAGTGGGTAGCAAAGTGGAACTAGGTTCTTGGTTGTGTAATGTTAGGCCCAAGGAACACCATTGACAATGGTAGGGCCCACCTACTTGCAAGATTCCCCCCGCTACGTCAGATCCGGGAGTTTCGGGGTGTGAGCAGTCCTGGAACCCGCGAGAGAGAATCCGACGTCGGTGAGGCCCCGGCACAGAGAGTGATGCTATCTTTGGCACCCAACACCCATGATACAATCTAACACACATGGCATGGCAAAACATTGGTTTAGGTGGGATCCTGACGCTCCGGGTCCCCTCTCCGGAGATACACTAGCCCCGGTGTAGAAAAAGACGGAACCGGCGTCCAGCCCCCCCTGCGTGAGCCGGAAGTGGGTAGCAAAGTGGAACTAGTTGCTTGGTTGTGTCATGTTAGGCCCAAGGAACACCATTGACAATGGTAGGGCCCACCTAATTGCAAGATTCCCCCCGTTACGTCAGATCCGGGAGTTTCGGGGTGTGAGCAGTCCTAGAACCCGCGAGAGAGAATCCGACGTCGGTGAGGCCCCGGCACAGAGAGTGATGCTATCTTTGGCACCCAACACCCATGATACAATCTAACACATATGGCATGGCAAAACATTGGTTTAGGTGGGATCCCTACGCTCCGGGTCCCCTCTCCGGAGATACACTAGCCCCGATGTAGAAAAGACGGAACCGGCGTCCAGCCCCCTCTGCGTGAGCCGGAAGTGGGTAGCAAAGTGGAAATATTTGCTTGGTTGTGTCATGTTAGGCCCAATGAACACCATTGACAATTTTAGGGCCCACCTACTTGCAAGATTCCCCCCGTTACGTCAGATCCGGGAGTTGCGGGGTGTGAGCAGCCGTGGAACCCGCGAGAGAGAATCCGACGTCGGTGAGGCCCCGGCACAGAGAGTGATGGTATCTTTGGCACCCAACACCCATGATACACTCTAACACACATGGCATGGCAAAACATTGGTTTAGGTGGGATCCCGACGCTCCGGGTCCCCTCTCCGGAGATACACTAGCCCCGGTGTAGAAAAAGACGGAACCGGCGTCCAGCCCCCTCTGCGTGAGCCGGAAGTGGGTAGCAAAGTGGAACTAGTTGCTTGGTTGTGTCATGTTAGTCCCAAGGAACACCCTTGACAATGGTAGGGCCCACCTATTTGCAAGATTCCCCCTGTTACGTCAGATCCGGGAGTTTCGGGGTGTGAGCAGTCCTGGAACCCGCGAGAGAGAATCCGACGTCGGTGAGGCCCCGGCACAGAGAGTGATGGTATCTTTGGCACCCAACACCCATGATACACTCTAACACACATGGCATGGAAAAACATTGGTTTAGGTGGGATCCCGACGCTCCGGATCCCCTCTCCGGAGAGACACTAGCCCCGGTGTAGAAAAAGACGGAACCGGCGTCCAGCCCCCTCTGCGTGAGCCGGAAGTGGGTAGCAAAGTGGAACTAGTTGCTTGGTTGTGTCATGTTAGTCCCAAGTAACACCCTTGACAATGGTAGGGCCCACCTAATTGCAAGATTCCCCCCGTTACGTCAGATCCGGGAGTTTCGGGGTGTGAGCAGTCCTGGAACCCGCGAGAGAGAATCCGACGTCGGTGAGGCCCCGGCACAGAGAGTGATGGTATCTTTGGCACCCAACACCCATGATACACTCTAACACACATGGCATGGCAAAACATTGGTTTAGGTGGGATCCCGACGCTCCGGATCCCCTCTCCGGAGAGACACTAGCCCCGGTGTAGAAAAAGACGGAACCGGCGTCCAGCCCCCTCTGCGTGAGCCGGAAGTGGGTAGCAAAGTGGAACTAGTTGCTTGGTTGTGTCATGTTAGTCCCAAGTAACACCCTTGACAATGGTAGGGCCCACCTACTTGCAAGATTCCCCCCGTTACGTCAGATCCGGGAGTTTCGGGGTGTGAGCAGTCCTGGAACCCGCGAGAGAGAATCCGACGTTGGTGAGGCCCCGGCACAGAGAGTGATGGTATCTTTGGCACCCAACACCCATGATACACTATAACACACATGGCATGGCAAAACATTGGTTTAGGTGGGATCCCGACGCTCCGGATCCCCTCTCCGGAGATACACTAGCCCCGGTGTAGAAAAAGACGGAACCGGCGTCCAGCCCCCTCTGCGTGAGCCGGAAGTGGGTAGCAAAGTGGAACTAGGTTCTTGGTTGTGTAATGTTAGGCCCAAGGAACACCATTGACAATGGTAGGGCCCACCTACTTGCAAGATTCCCCCCGCTACGTCAGATCCGGGAGTTTCGGGGTGTGAGCAGTCCTGGAACCCGCGAGAGAGAATCCGACGTCGGTGAGGCCCCGGCACAGAGAGTGATGCTATCTTTGGCACCCAACACCCATGATACAATCTAACACACATGGAATGGCAAAACATTTGTTTAGGTGGGATCCCCACGCTCCGGGTCCCCTCTCCGGAGATACACTAGCCCCGGTGTAGAAAAAGACGGAACCGGCGTCCAGCCCCCCCTGCGTGAGCCGGAAGTGGGTAGCAAAGTGGAACTAGTTGCTTGGTTGTGTCATGTTAGGCCCAAGGAACACCATTGACAATGGTAGGGCCCACCTAATTGCAAGATTCCCCCCGTTACGTCAGATCCGGGAGTTTCGGGGTGTGAGTAGTCCTGGAACCCGCGAGAGAGAATCCGACGTCGGTGAGGCCCCGGCACAGAGAGTGATGCTATCTTTGGCACCCAACACCCATGATACAATCTAACACATATGGCATGGCAAAACATTGGTTTAGGTGGGATCCCTACGCTCCGGGTCCCCTCTCCGGAGATACACTAGCCCCGATGTAGAAAAGACGGAACCGGCGTCCAGCCCCCTCTGCGTGAGCCGGAAGTGGGTAGAAAAGTGGAACTAGTTGCTTGGTTGTGTCATGTTAGGCCCAAGGAACACCCTTGACAATGGTAGGGACCACCTACTTGCAAGATTCCCCCCGTTACGTCAGATCCGGGAGTTTCGGGGTGTGAGCAGTCCTGGAACCCGCGAGAGAGAATCCGACGTCGGTGAGGCCCCGGCACAGAGAGTGATGGTATCTTTGGCACCCAAAACCCATGATACACTCTAACACACATGGCATGGCAAAACATTGGTTTAGGTGGGATCCCGACGCTCCGGATCCCCTCTCCGGAGATACACTAGCCCCGGTGTAGAAAAAGACGGAACCGGCGTCCAGCCCCCTCTGCGTGAGCCGGAAGTGGGTAGCAAAGTGGAACTAGGTTCTTGGTTGTGTAATGTTAGGCCCAAGGAACACCATTGACAATGGTAGGGCCCACCTACTTGCAAGATTCCCCCCGCTACGTCAGATCCGGGAGTTTCGGGGTGTGAGCAGTCCTGGAACCCGCGAGAGAGAATCCGACGTCGGTGAGGCCCCGGCACAGAGAGTGATGCTATCTTTGGCACCCAACACCCATGATACAATATAACACATATGGCATGGCAAAACATTGGTTTAGGTGGGATCCCTACGCTCCGGGTCCCCTCTCCGGAGATACACTAGCCCCGATGTAGAAAAGACGGAACCGGCGTCCAGCCCCCTCTGCGTGAGCCGGAAGTGGGTAGCAAAGTGGAAATAGTTGCTTGGTTGTGTCATGTTAGGCCCAAGGAACACCATTGACAATTTTAGGGCCCACCTACTTGCAAGATTCCCCCCGTTACGTCAGATCCGGGAGTTGCGGGGTGTGAGCAGTCGTGGAACCCGCGAGAGAGAATCCGACGTCGGTGAGGCCCCGGCACAGAGAGTGATGGTATCTTTGGCACCCAACACCCATGATACACTCTAACACACATGGAATGGCAAAACATTGGTTTAGGTGGGATCCCGACGCTCCGGGTCCCCTCTCCGGAGATACACTAGCCCCGGTGTAGAAAAAGACGGAACCGGCGTCCAGCCCCCTCTGCGTGAGCCGGAAGTGGGTAGCAAAGTGGAAATAGTTGCTTGGTTGTGTCATGTTAGGCCCAAGGAACACCCTTGACAATGGTAGGTACCACCTACTTGCAAGATTCCCCCCGTTACGTCAGATCCGGGAGTTTCGGGGTGTGAGCAGTCCTGGAACCCGCGAGAGAGAATCCGACGTCGGTGAAGCCCCGGCACAGAGAGTGATGGTATCTTTGGCACCCAACACCCATGATACAATATAACACACATGGCATGGCAAAACATTGGTTTAGGTGGGATCCCGACGCTCCGGGTCCCCTCTCCGGAGATACACTAGCCCCGGTGTAGAAAAAGACGGAACCGGCGTCCAGCCCCCTCTGCGTGAGCCGGAAGTGGGTAGCAAAGTGGAACTAGTTGCTTGGTTGTGTCATGTTAGGCCCAAGGAACACCATTGACAATGTTAGGGCCCACCTACTTGCAAGATTCCCCCCGTTACGTCAGATCCGGGAGTTTCGGGGTGTGAGCAGTCCTGGAACCCGCGAGAGAGAATCCGACGTCGGTGAGGCCCCGACACAGAGAGTGATGGTATCTTTGGCACCCAACACCCATGATACAATATAAAACACATTGCATGGAAAACATTGGTTTAGGTGGGATCCCGACGCTCCGGGTCCCCTCTCCGGAGATACCCTAGCCCCGGTGTAGAAAAAGACGGAACCGGCGTCTAGCCCCCCCTGCGTGAGCCGGAAGTGGGTAGCAAAGTGGAACTAGTTGCTTGGTTGTGTCATGTTAGGACCAAGGAACACCCTTGACAATGGTAGGGCCCACCTACTTGCAAGATTCCCCCCGTTACGTCAGATCCGGGAGTTTCGGGGTGTGAGCAGTCCTGGAACTCGCGAGAGAGAATCCGACGTCGGTGAGGCCCCGACACAGAGAGTGATGGTATCTTTGGCACCCAACACCCATGATACACTCTAACACACATGGCATGGCAAAACATTGGATTAGGTGGGATCCCGACGCTCCGGATCCCCTCTCCGGAGATACACTAGCCCCGGTGTAGAAAAAGACGGAACCGGCGTCCAGCCCCCTCTGCGTGAGCCGGAAGTGGGTAGCAAAGTGGAACTAGTTGCTTGGTTGTGTCATGTTAGGCCCCAGGAACACCATTGACAATGGTAGGGCCCACCTACTTGCAAGATTCCCCCCGTTACGTCAGATCCGGGAGTTTCGGGGTGTGAGCAGTCCTGGAACCCGCGAGAGAGAATCCGACGTCGGTGAGGCCCCGGCACAGAGAGTGATGGTATCTTTGGCACCCAACACCCATGATACAATCTAACACACATGGCATGGCAAAACATTGGTTTAGGTGGGATCCCGACGCTCCGGGTCCCCTCTCCGGAGATACACTAGCCCCGATGTAGAAAAAGACGGAACCGGCGTCCAGCCCCCTCTGCGTGAGCCGGAAGTGGGTAGCAAAGTGGAACTAGTTGCTTGGTTGTGTCATGTTAGGCCCAAGGAACACCATTGACAATGGTAGGGCCCACCTACTTGCAAGATTCCCCCCGTTACGTCAGATCCGGGAGTTTCGGGGTGTGAGCAGTCCTGGAACCCGCGAGAGAGAATCCGACGTCGGTGAGGCCCCGGCACAGAGAGTGATGGTATCTTTCGCACCCAACACCCATGATAAAATATAACACACATGGCATGGCAAAACATTGGTTTAGGTGGGATCCCGACGCTCCGGGTCCCCTCTCCGGAGATACCCTAGCCCCGGTGTAGAAAAAGACGGAACCGGCGTCTAGCCCCCCCTGCGTGAGCCGGAAGTGGGTAGCAAAGTGGAACTAGTTGCTTGGTTGTGTCCTGTTAGGCCCAAGGAACACCCTTGACAATGGTAGGGCCCACCTACTTTCAAGATTCCTCCCGTTACGTCAGATCCGGAAGTTTCGGGGTGTGAGCAGTCCTGGAACCCGCGAGAGAGAATCCGACGTCGGTGAGGCCCCGACACAGAGAGTGATGGTATCTTTGGCACCCAACACCCATGATACACTCTAACACACATGGCATGGAAAAATATTGGTTTAGGTGGGATCCCGACGCTCCGGATCCCCTCTCCGGAGATACACTAGCCCCGGTGTAGAAAAAGACGGAACCGGCGTCTAGCCCCCTCTGCGTGAGCCGGAAGTGGGTAGAAAAGTGGAACTAGTTGCTTGGTTGTGTCATGTTAGGCCCAAGTAACACCATTGACAATGGTAGGTCCCACCTACTTGCAAGATTCACCCCGTTACGTCGGATCCGGGAGTTTCGGGGTGTGAGCAGTCCTGGAACCCGCGAGAGAGAATCCGACGTCGGTGAGGCCCCGGCACAGAGAGTGATGCTATCTTGGGCACCCAACACCCATGATACACTGTAACACACATGGAATGGCAAAACATTGGTTTAGGTGGGATCCCGACGCTCCGGGTCCCCTCTCCGGAGATACACTAGCCCCGGTGTAGAAAAAGACGGAACCGGCGTCCAGCCCCCTCTGCGTGAGCCGGAAGTGGGTAGCAAAGTGGAACTATTTGCTTGGTTGTGTCATGTTAGGCCCAAGGAACACCATTGACAATGGTAGGGACCCCCTACTTGCAAGATTCCCCCCGTTATGTCAGATCCGGGAGTTTCGGGGTGTGAGCAGTCCTGGAACCCGCGAGAGAGAATCCGACGTCGGTGAGGCCCCGGCACAGAGAGTGATGGTATCTTTGGCACCCAACACCCATGATACACTCTAACACACATGGCATGGCAAAACATTGGTTTAGGTGGGATCCCGACGCTCCGGATCCCCTCTCAGGAGATACACTAGCCCCGGTGTAGAAAAAGACGGAACCGGCGTCTAGCCCCCTCTGCGTGAGCCGGAAGTGGGTAGCAAAGTGGAACTAGTTGCTTGGTTGTGTCATGTTAGGCCCAAGGAACACCATTGACAATGGTAGGGCCCACCTACTTGCAAGATTCCCCCCGTTACGTCAGATCCGGGAGTTTCGGGGTGTGAGCAGTCCTGGAACCCGCGAGAGAGAATCCAACGTCGGTGAGGCCCCGGCACAGAGAGTGATGCTATCTTTGGCACCCAACACCCATGATACAATATAACACACATGGCATGGCAAAACATTGGTTTAGTTGGGATCCCGACGCTCCGGGTCCCCTCTCCGGAGATACACTAGCCCCGGTGTAGAAAAAGACGGAACCGGCGTCCAGCCCCCCCTGCGTGAGCCGGAAGTGGGTAGCAAAGTGGAACTAGTTGCTTGGTTGTGTCATGTTAGGCCCAAGGAACACCATTTACAATTGTAGGGCCCACCTACTTGAAAGATTCCCCCCGTTACGTCAGATCCGGGAGTTTCGGGGTGTGAGCAGTCGTGGAACCCGCGAGAGAGAATCCGACGTCGGTGCGGCCCCGGCACAGAGAGTGATGCTATCTTTGGCACCCAACACCCATGATACAATATAACACACATGTCATGGCAAAACATTGGTTTAGGTGGGATCCCGACGCTCCGGGTCCCCTCTCCGGAGATACACTAGCCCCGGTGTAGAAAAAGACGGAACCGGCGTCCAGCCCCCTCTGCGTGAGCCGGAAGTGGGTAGCAAAGTGGAACTAGTTGCTTGGTTGTGTCATGTTAGGACCAAGGAACACCATTGACAATGGTAGGGCCCACCTACTTGCAAGATTCCCCCCGTTACGTCAGATCCGGGAGTTTCGGGGTGTGAGCAGTCCTGGAACCCGCGAGAGAGAATCCGACGTCGGTGAGGCCCCGGCACAGAGAGTGATGGTATCTTTGGCACCCAACACCCATGATACACTCTAACACACATGGAATGGCAAAACATTGGTTTAGGTGGGATCCCGACGCTCCGGGTCCCCTCTCCGGAGATACACTAGCCACGGTGTAGAAAAAGACGGAACCGGCGTCCAGCCCCCTCTGCGTGAGCCGGAAGTGGGTAGCAAAGTGGAACTAGTTGCTTGGTTGTGTCATGTTAGGCCGAAGGAACACCATTGACAATGGTAGGGCCCACCTACTTTCAAGATTCCCCCCGTTACGTCAGATCCGGGAGTTTCGGGGTGTGAGCAGTCCTGGAACCCGCGAGAGAGAATCCGACGTCGGTGAGGCCCCGGCACAGAGAGTGATGCTATCTTTGGCACCCAACACCCATGATACAATCTAACACACATGGCATGGCAAAACATTGGTTTAGGTGGGATCCCGACGCTCCGGGTCCCCTCTCCGGAGATACACTAGCCCCGGTGTAGAAAAAGACGGAACCGGCGTCCAGCCCCCTCTGCGTGAGCCGGAAGTGGGTAGCAAAGTGGAACTAGTTGCTTGGTTGTGTCATGTTAGGCCCAAGGAACACCATTGACAATGGTAGGGCCCACCTACTTGCAAGATTCCCCCCGTTACGTCAGATCCGGGAGTTTCGGGGTGTGAGCAGTCCTGGAACCCGCGAGAGAGAATCCGACGTCGGTGAGGCCCCGGCACAGAGAGTGATGGTATCTTTGGCACCCAACACCCATGATACACTCTAACACACATGGAATGGCAAAACATTGGTTTAGGTGGGATCCCGACGCTCCGGGTCCCCTCTCCGGAGATACACTAGCCCCGGTGTAGAAAAAGATGGAACCGGCATCCAGCCCCCTCTGCGTGAGCCGGAAGTGGGTAGCAAAGTGGAACTAGTTGCTTGGTTGTGTCATGTTAGGCACAAGGAACACCATTGACAATGGTAGGGCCCACCTACTTTCAAGATTCCCCCCGTTACGTCAGATCCGGGAGTTTCAGGGTGTGAGCAGTCCTAGAACCCGCGAGAGAGAATCCGACGTCGGTGAGGCCCCGGCACAGAGAGTGATGCTATCTTTGGCACCCAACACCCATGATACAATCTAACACACATGGCATGGCAAAACATTGGTTTAGGTGGGATCCCGACGCTCCGGGTCCCCTCTCCGGAGATACACTAGCCCCGGTGTAGAAAAAGACGGAACCGGCGTCCAGCCCCCTCTGCGTGAACCGGCAGTGGGTAGCAAAGTGGAACTAGTTGCTTGGTTGTGTCATGTTAGGCCCAAGGAACACCCTTGACAATGGTAGGGCCCACCTACTTGCAAGATTCCCCCCGTTACGTCAGATCCGGGAGTTTCGGGGTGTGAGCAGTCCTGGAACCCGCGAGAGAGAATCCGACGTCGGTGAGGCCCCGGCACAGAGAGTGATGCTATCTTTGGCACCCAACACCCATGATACAATCTAACACACATGGCATGGAAAAACATTGGTTTAGGTGGGATCCCGACGCTCCGGGTCCCCTCTCCGGAGATACACTAGCCCCGGTGTAGAAAAAGACGGAATCGACGTCCAGCCCCCTCTGCGTGAGCCGACAGTGGGTAGCAAAGTGGAACTAGTTGCTTGGTTGTGTCATGTTAGGCCCAAGGAACACCATTGACAATGGTAGGGCCCACCTACTTGGAAGATTCCCCCCGTTACGTCAGATCCAGGAGTTTCGGGGTGTGAGCAGTCCTGGAACCCGCGAGAGAGAATCCGACATCGGTGAGGCCCCAACACCGAGAGTGATGGTATCTTTGGCATCCAACACCCATGATACACTCTAACACACATGGAATGGCAAAACATTGGTTTAGGTGGGATCCCGACGCTCCGGGTCCCCTCTCCGGAGATACACTAGCCCCGGTGTAGAAAAATACGTTACCGGCGTCTAGCCCCTCTGCGTGAGCCGGAAGTGGGTAGCAAAGTGGAACTAGTTGCTTGGTTGTGTCATGTTAGGCCCAAGGAACACCCTTGAAAATGGTAGGGCCCACCTACTTGCAAGATTCCCCCCGTTACGTCAGATCCGGGAGTTTCGGGGTGTGAGCAGTCCTGGAACCCGCGAGAGAGAATCCGACGTCGGTGAGGCCCCAACACAGAGAGTGATGGAATCTTTGGCACCCAACATCCATGATACACTCTAACACACATGGCACGACAAAACATTGGTTTAGGTGGGATCCCGACGCTCCGGATCCCCTCTCCGGAGTAAAAGACGGAAGTTCTAGCCTCAAACTACGTGTAAACGGACTATTCAATACTGAAAGTAATTAAGCTTGGTATAAGAATTAATATTAATTAATATGTGATTATTTGTATACTTAAACAAAGAATAAGGTGAAAGTAATTAAAGTTTACATTTTGCCGAGTGTCCCGACATATGACACTCGGCAAAGTTCGTCTCGGCAATCACATACCAGGGTTTTGCCGAGTGTCCCGACTTTTGACACTCGGCAAAGCCCATGTCGGCTTTCACATCCCTGGTCTTTGCCGAGTCTCCCGATAGTTGGCACTCGGCAAACAAAAACGCGGGCAGTATACAGGTACGCTGAATCCCTTTTAGCCCCCAATTCCAGATCGCATCCAACATATCCCTCCTCCACCGAGCTCCCCGCGCCGCCGCGCGCCACCACCGACGACCCGCGCCGCCGCCCACCGAGCCGCGCCGCCACCCACCGAGCCGCACCGCCACGCCCTTCTCCCTCCTCTCCGCCTCCCTCCTCCCTCGGACACGAACCACCGGCCCGCCCTTCGCCGCGCCCGCTCGAGATCTGCCGCCGCCCGGGCTGCTCGCCCGCGCCATCCACCGGTACGTCGCCCTCCTCCCTCCTCCCTCCTCCCTCCTCCCTCGTCTAGCTCTTTCCCGCCTGTTTCGTTTCGCTGCTGCTTGACGCCGCGGTCGAGGAACCGGAGTTCGCGCCTGAATCCCGCCGGCCTCCGTCAGTTCACCACCGTGGCTGGAAAATAGGGCTCCGTCAGTTCACCGCCATGGCAAATTTGTGTATATTATTATTGTACAGTGTCAATTACCATTATATGTGCCTGTCTTATTCGTGATGGGTGTATGATCTATCCAACATTGTACAAACAAATGTACTGCGTTTTTATTAGCTGGTGTACTGATTAGAGAGAGTGTGGTGGAGATTAATTGCAGGTGCAAATGCAGCATCGCACTGATTGACCAACCGGGTTGCAATAATTTAGGCATCTGCTAGGGCAGGGTAGTTAGCTTTGTCTCTTCAAAAGCTTTCATTAACAGATGATACTTAATGTAGGTAGGATATCTTTTCTCACCTCTGGTTTCTTCTACTACCTTTCTTCCACGAGTTGTTCTCTGGCTAGTAGTGTATATGCTTAATCTGTTCTGTCGGCGTAACAGTGGTAGTTAGCTGTAGTATTAGCTGTTGGGGACTTTGGACCGGGGATACATATAGTATTTGTGTGGTTTGTATAAGTCTCCATGCTTTTTATTCCCGTGGTTGCTGCCAGGTCAGTGTGTATCAGCCGTGATTGAATGGTACAGCAAAAACAAACAATATTCCAACTACCATTATAGATCTGGAACTTGTTAGGATCAAGAAGTTTAATTTGCAAAGTGGCGTGCGTTAGCATGGCAAATGTAAGGAAGGGAAAACGAGGGTTTACTAGTCAACTAAATGGCAAGTGTAAAATCTGTCAGAAATATTTGCTTTGTAGAAAGATTGTTTCTTCTAGACAGTTTATCTGTGATTGCTTGCTCGTGTTGCTTTCATTGAGTGTACTAGACAGTTTGTAAAATACATTCAGATGTATTGCCATATGTTTGCAGCAGCCTTCCACATGTATGCTTTGTTTTCAGATTTTGCATCCACATTGCAAATACATTCGTGGAAGGTCATTGTAGATAGGTCAGTTCTGTAGCAGCATAGATCAACCACTATGATCTTGCGGCGGTAGCACTATCAATATGATATTTTGTGATGTGGCATACAGTAGCCTAGTGGCTAGAAATAGAAAAACTGCAGATAGGTTCTGAGGTGCTGATTTACCTCCCAACTGGAGAAGACAATCTATAGATGCAAAAGCTTTAGAACATTGGCTTGGATAGAAATCAGCATACATACCTTTCGTACTAAATGCAGTTTGCGGTTCTGCTCCATTCTCTGTTAGTTGTGCTCTGCTCCTTATATGGCTATATGTACAGAGATCAAAAGTAAAACCTCGTGATTGTAGACACCCTATACGGACTAAATTCGAGTTTTGCTGTCTGCCTTCCACTTTCTGCTACATTTTGCAATGGCTGGCATATGATGTAACATACACATACCATATTTCAGCCGGTTTGCACTGCGCTAACTACTAAGTAGCAAAATTCCAACAGGCTTAAACTTCTAAATTAGTCATTCATTAAATCGACCATTTCGTGTTTCAGAGCATCACAAAATCTTAATATTCTATTAGCTAGGGCCGAACTGCTCGGCTACTATTGCTGTTAAATCTGCATGGATGCAACAATGGGTTTTTCAGCGACGTTGTGGTTTAAGAAAATTTGGTGAGATGACATATTTGGTGAGGTGGAAGGGCTACATGTTGAGAGAATTAGGATTAGTGGGTTCCTTCCATTTAGATATGTTAGATATGTGGTTGTTAGTGCTGGGGCTTAGTGGTAGTAGGTTAGGTTAATTGCTGTTAGTGGTAGTATAAGTTAATTAGTAGGCTTAGGGGTATTAGTTTACTGTAGCTGTTAGTTTTAGGTTGTTGTTGATGTTAGGTTAATGAATTCGTATTAGTTGCCAATGTAGTTTTTATTAACACTACATCTTCCCTTTTGCAGGACATGGATCGAGGTTGAGGCCAGGAGCGTCAACGCAGGCGGGGGTTTGCTGAGGAGGGTCATCGCAGGACGGGATCGTCTGCGATCATCTTCGTCGGCACACGACCACGCTTAGAGGGTAAAAACCTCCCCCTCGGTCGATCTTTAGATTTTCTTGTGTAGATCACCAAACTAGTCGCGTTACCCTAGGCGTCTCCCGTTCGGAAGAGTTGTAGTTATAAAAATAGAACTCTTTCTATATATTTATATACAAAGATCTATATTTTTATAACCGCGACTGTTTCGAATTGTCCACGTTTTTGGACAGCTCGTGGATGTGTAGCTGTGTTTGTTTTCCATGTTCTACTCCTATCCGAGACAGATTTCGGTGGCGCCTCTCTGTTGTTCTCCGAGTACACATTCTCTCGACCCCCGTGGTAGAGACGTGTATTAGGAGAACAGCGGGGAGGTGCTGCCGAAATTTGTCTCGGATAGGAGTAGACATGGAAAACAAACACAAGCTACACATCCACGGGTGGGATTAGGACCTATCTTTACCTAGTAGGCATGTAGGATTGCATTCAAAGCGTAAAACTTGCAGTATGTTGTAGATAATTTAAACAAACTTGTTAAATTTTAAACACATGTTAATATGTCTGAGCATTCATCAGCGTGGAAATGGAGGAACGCGAGTGGATGTACAGTGGCCGACCGAGTGTGAAGGATATGACAATGGATTGGGTTACAAAGACCAACCAGTTCTTGGATTTTGCATTTGCTAGAGTTGACGATTCGTCTGATGTATGGTGCCCCTGTAGTCGTTGTCGTAAGATGACAGAGAAACCGAGGATAGTCATTTCTGATCACCTTGGGAAGTACGGGTTTATGCCAAACTATTACCGTTGGGTGTACCATGGCGAGTCTGCCGATCCCGTACGCCGTAGAAAGAAGAAGAAGAAGGTGGCACCTAGCACTGAGGATGCATCGACCGATTTTGATACCGGTTTTGACAGGATGTTAGATGATTTCACTACTGCACATGCACCTGAAAATCCAACCGGTGAGGGAGATGCCCCCGAGTATGCGGAGGAGAGCACGAAAGAGTTCTATGACACATTGTTTGAGACACAAAAACCATTGCACGAGCATACACGAGTTTCTCAACTTGATGCCATCGGCCGGCTTATGGCGGTCAAAAGCCAGCACAATGTAAGCATAGCCGCCTTTGATGCATTTCTGACCGTTATTGCCACCCTCTTGCCGGCGGAACACCTTCTTCCAAAGAACATGTACGAGTCAAAAAAAATCCTCGGTTCCCTTAAGATGCCGTATGAAAAGATAGATTGTTGTCCGAAGAGTTGCATGTTGTTCAGGAAAGAGCATGAGAAGACAAAGTACTGTGTCAAATGCGGGGCCTCTAGGTTTCTGGAGGTGGACTCCGGTAATGGTCAGAAGACGCAGCTAACGGTCGCCAAAAAGATCCTTCGATATCTTCCATTCATACCGCGGATCCAAAGGCTTTTTATGACCGAGGAATCTGCGAAACAGATGAGATGGCCGTCAGACGGGAAGAGGTACCGTCCTCATAAGATGATACATCCGTCTGATGGTGAAGCATGGAAGGACTTCGTTGGCAAACATAAGAAGAAAGCGGGTGACCCCAGGAGTGTAGCCGTTGCGTTATCAACCGATGCTTTCAACCCATATGGTATGACGTCTGCCTCATACAGCTGTTGGCCGATGTTTGTTATCCCGATGAACCTCCCCCCCGGCGTGTGCATGCAACGGCAGAACATGTTCCTGTCGCTGATAATTCCAGGGCCTGAGTATCCAGGAAAGAATATGTCCGTGTTCATGGAGCCGCTGGTAGATGATCTCCTCATTGCTTGGAACACCGGGGTACGACCATACGACGCCGCAGAAAAGAAGCACTTTGATATGTATGTTTGGTACTTCACTTCCCTGCATGACCTTCCGGCTCGCGCGATATTCTGCGGCTGGTGCACTCACGGGAAGTGGCCTTGTCCGGTGTGCTACCAGGCTGTGACTTTCCTTTGGCTCAAAAAGGGTGGAAAATACTCATGCTTTGACCAACATCGTCAGTTCCTTCGTCTTGGTCACAAATACCGGCGAAATAAAAAGAAGTGGACGAAAGATGTAGCTGTCGATGCTCCACGACCAACTTTGATGACCGGTGTAGACGTGAAGGCTCAGCTAGAAAGTCTGGAGCTCAATGCCGAGGGGACTGGCTTTCTGGGATATGGAGAGTGGCACCAGTGGACTCACATCTCATGCCTGTGGAAGCTCCCTTACATGCAGGATCTTCTTCTTCCACATAACATTGATGTCATGCACACGGAAAAAAATATCGCCGAGGCCCTTTGGGCAACACTTATGGATCTTGAGAAGACGAAGGATAATGTTAAGGCAAGAGTCGATCAAGAGGAGCTATGTGACAGGGAACATTTAAACATCAAGCCTCCCACCAAAACCAAAAAAACGTGGACGAAGACACCGGCCCCTTTCTGCCTGACTAGGGCCCAAAGGAAAGAAGTTCTCCAGTGGATCTTGGACTGTCTCTTCTTCCCTGATGGGTACGAAGCTAATATAATGAGGGGAGTGAATCTTGCAGGGCTTCGGACAACAGGGCTCAAGAGTCATGACTACCACGTATGGATTGAGCGGATCATGCCTGTCATGATTCGAGGATACGTTGATGAGGAAATTTGGCTAGTGCTAGCCAAGTTGAGTTTTTTCTTTCGCCAGCTTTGTGCCAAGGAATTAGACCGAGCTGTGGTTGCTAAGTTGGAGGAACAGGTTGCCGGCTTACTGGTGGACCTGTGCAACACTTTAATCCGATGCAACACTTTCTCTTGCATCTCGCTGAAGAGGCACGATTGGGTGGCCCTGTGCAGTACCGCTGGATGTTTTCAACCGAGAGAGAGCAGAAGAAACTTAGAGAGAAAAGCACGAAGAAATGTCGCATCGAAGCATCCATATGTGAGGCAACCCTCAACGAGGAGGTGGCAAACTTTACGACAAAGTACTATCATGAAAGTCTTCCCACTCGTCATAATCCAGTTTCTCGGTACAATAATGACCCCAACTCCGCGGATGCACCCGAGCTTAGCATACTTGCAGGGCTTGGTGGCAGATCAAGTGGCGCGAAGCTAGAGCAAGTAGACTCACATCAACAATGGACGGCTATTCTCTCGTGTGTCCTGAAGAACACGGCGGAAGTAAAGCCCTACATTAAGTAAGTGCTCAACACCTTCTTTTCACAAGCTTTCATTCCCATAGTTTGTGTCTAACTCCGATTTTTGTCATTCCGCACCTAGGTTATTTGAGAAAGAAACCTGGAAACATCATTCCCGAGAACCTTCCTACGACGAGAAGACGACTATTTTTAAGAAGGGTGGCAAAGGAGGCGGCGGTTTCATTAGTTGGTTCGCCACAAAAGTAACACTCTATCTTACATGGTTTCTAGTGAGACATATTTTACGCCGATCTTAGCTTTAAGTAACACTCCTATTGACCTTGTAGGCCTTAACCGACAAGGAAATGAGTCCCGAGTTAAGGCAACTTGCCCGCGGCTTCACCTACTCCCTCAAGACATTCACATCTTACGATGTGAATGGGTATCGCTTCCATACCCGTTCTTACGATGAGAAACGGCCGAACCGGAAGACAAATAATTTCGGGGTCTTCACCAATGCTGGTGGTGATTACTTCGGCATCGTCGAGGGAATTTATGAGCTCGATTTCCATTTCGGCAAGAAGAACCCGGTTGTATTCAAATGCCATTGGTGCGATCCAACTAGAGTGAGACGAAATCCTGAAATTGGATTGATCGAAATTGAACGAGCATCTGTCTATGGGGGAGATGATGTCTACATCATTGCACAACATGCCACCCAAGTATTCTATCTCCCCTACCCATGCAAAACTATGAAACGTCTCCAGGGGTGGGATGTGGTGATCATGGTGCCACCGCGTAATAGACCACCTCCTCCAAACGATGAAGATTACCACCAGCGCATAAACCCCATCACCTATGAGGGACAGTTCTATCAAGAGGACGACGATGGGCTCACCGTCGGTTCAGCATCGACTTGCCCACAATTGACGAAATGGTAGAAGACGACGGTGATGATGGCATGGGCGCCGAGAGTGAGCAAGACGACGATACATCTATTCTTAACTCTAAGGACGTGGAACTACTTGAACGTCTCCACATACCCGATGTTGAGGAGCCGAGCGGTCCACCATCGAACTACATGGAAGAGTGGTGGTACACCCGTGATAGCGACGACGATGATGATCCCGGTCCAAGTTATGATCCCAAGGATGTAGACAATGGGTTCTGAACCATTTGTGTTCAAACTATGTAACCGTCAATGTATAATTAGCATTTAGTTTTCACTATTTGTGTGTCACTTCGAAACTTATAGCTTGTAATATTTTTCTATTCCGAACTTCTTATTGCTATTACATTACTTGCGCTTAAAATCCTGACGTTTGTCATGGTTCTTAGAGTCTCCAAGAACTTACGATTTTGTGCTCAAAATCTCCTCCCATATGAGCTTGAAGAATCTGATCTTGTTCACATCCATGTGCTCCCAGTAGTAGTGCTCTTGCCACTCCCTACGCTGTTATTTTGGTCACCAAAATATCGGTGCAGGGAGTGGCAAGAGCACTACTTCTGGGAGCACATGGCCGTGAACAAGATCAGGTTCTTCAAGCTCATGGGAGGAGATTTTCAGCAGAAAATCGTGCACATGACAAATGTCAGGATTTTAAGCAGCCCGTGGTTACGATGAGCGCTTCTGCTAGTTTATATTTAGACATTTAAGTACAGAAAAGGTGAAATTGTGACACTTTACTATTTTAATTGCGCTTTAATTTATTTTTGCATGTACATAATATGCTTTGTATGAATTACTCTTTGTTTATTTAACTTTTTAACATTTGTTATCACCTTGTGTCATAACAGGTGAAACATGGCAGGTTCCAAGGCCCCCAAGGGGGTAAAGCGCACCGCCCCCAAGAAGGTCCATGTGACGGGCTTGTACGCCAGATCTGAGGATGGCGCGCGCACACTGATAGGGCGACGACGGGTTGCGACGCCCGGCGCGGGCACGGAGGAGACCTCTAGCTCACGGAGAGCCCCGGCCCGTCGCCCAGGGGGGCGTGGTTCGCACCGGGCTGCTCGCTCACAGAGCCCCTTGCCCGAGGTTACTTCTTTTGACGAGGAGGAGGAGCAGGAAGATGAGGAGCAGGAGGAGGAGGAGGAGCACGATCAGGAGGGGTCAGACGCCGAGGACGGGTCTGACCGGGACGAGGAGGAGGAGCAGCAGCCCTCGGACCCGGAGTCCGAGGAGGACGAGGACTTGTTCGCACACCCGCTCCCCCAGCTAGAGAAAGTGTGGCCCGCGGACAAGAAACCTTTTCTGCGCGGGCCCACGCGGCTACCTGAGCCGCCATACCCCCACCGGCACCACTTGGTCAGACCGGACGGCGACACGTAAGTGATTGTTAATCATCGTTGCTACATTTTTGCTATATTAATTTTTCATCAAAACATAACTAACTAGCTTGTTTTTCTTTTGTGCACGTGCAGGTCCTTGGCGTATGTGGGGCCCAGGCCACCACGGCCCATGAGCGGCATCCTTGGGCTTCTTTGCAAGAAGCATTTCCCAGGATTGGTCACCCTGGATGGCAAGGAGGAGCCAGCTGCTTCCTGGAAGCACTACGAGCAGGTGCCCGATGTGGCGGACAAGTGGGGCCGGGTGTACGACCACTTAGGCACCCGGGTGATTACAGATTTCTGGATTAGTATATTTTCCAATGCTAAATGGTTTTAGGGCAATATCTTTCGTGAAATATATATATATCGTGCTAATGTCTTCAATTTCTGCAATGGTTGTAGGACTACTTCACCTGCGTCGAGGGGGAAGAGGGTAGGGCCACGGCTGTGCTGATCAAGATGGCCAAGAAGCTTATCCGTGACATGCACTACGAGGCGCGTGTGCTGTGCGTGGTTAAATTCTACGCCAAATACTTGAACACCACGTTGTCCAAGAAGGACGCCCGACAGATTCACATGTCGGAGGTCCAATACTTGAAGGTAAGGACATAGTCTTTAAAGTTATTCGTATATGGCGCAGGGTGGTCTCACGTGGCTCTAATTTTTTCAAACAGGTGGTGCCTCAGTGGCTGGCCAACAAGCTGCCTTGCTATAAGGTGATGGTCGCGAAGTGGGTGAGCGACGGGTACAAGGCGGAACACGCCGCGTGCCGGGCCCGACGTCTTCTGCTAGGCGAGGGACACCGTCAGGGCGGCCTCACCCTCACCGGCATCGTCCAGAGAGAGGTAAATAACCGTTCATATTTTTCCTTTTCAATGCAATGTTCTTTGTAACTTTATAGGTTTTTGCTAATATAATTCTGCTTTCAATTGTAGGCCGAGAAGGGCAATGAGATCACTCGCATGCAGGCCTTCCGTAGGACCCGGACCCCCAAGGTGCTGAAACCTGATGTACCGGCTGATCAACAGTGGATCAACTCGCAAACCGGCAAGAAGTGGGACAAGTACGTCGAGAAGATGAAGGAGAAGCACGGCCCTGACTGTGACCCCTTCACGGCCCCCTATGATCCACAGGTTGCTATGGTTGCGGGAGAGGGTCGAAGGAACGGCAGATTTGCCTTCGCCGATGGCGCCTTCGATACCACAGGTACACCCACACTCTCCCAGATCCGTGCGAGGTCAGTCAGCTCATCGCCCTCTATCGAGCGCCGCCCACGGCCAGGACTAGATGCCATCGCCGCTATGCAGGTACAATCATTCTTCAGCACATGTATATCTTGTTTGCGTTGCGCAATTGTTGACATTAAACATCCCGTAGGATGAAGTTGATGAAAACAAGCGGATCGCGATGGAGTCACAAGAGAAGGTCCAAAGAATGGAGGCGCAGATGAGTAGCCAGCATGCCACTAGTGGAAACAGGGGCATTAGTCCCGGTTGGTAAGGCCCATTTGTCCCGGTTGTGCAACCGGGATGGGCTGGCCGGGACAAATGGCCCGTCCCATTGGTCCCGGTTGTGCCAGGACCCGGGATGAAAAGGATAGGGCACGTGGCGAACCTGGGCCAGGGAGTTCGTCCCGGTTCGTTCAAGGGACCGGGACGGATACTTTTTTGACAAAAAAAATATACAATCCCGAGCCCGATCTTTTGGGCTCCTGTCTCCCAATCCCGAGCCGGCCTCCACTTCCCCAACCGCGTCCAGGCCCACGTCTTTTATTAAGCCCATTGGTCACATTGTTTTTGTCAAAAGGGCCCACTGGCCCCGTCTTATATTATGGTCAGTCAACGGTTCGAAGGGCCCACTGGCCAGCGTGGTCAGTCAAAATGGTTCGAAGGGGCCACTGGCCAGCGGCCGTTGGCTGGCTCGCCTGGTCCCTTAAATTAAGACTGCAGGACGGTCAAAGGGCCAGCCACCTCGTCTTCCCGCCCCGCCTCGGCTTCCCGCGCCCCCACTTCCCCACGCACGCGTGCCGCGGCTGCAACCGCCGCCTCGCCTCGGCTTCTGCCCGCATTCATGGCCGCCTGCAACCGCCGCCACGTCCAGGGCGCCGGTTGGCATGCCAGCCCTCCACGGGGCCTTTTTAAAGGCCCCCCGCCGCCCGTACAACTCATTCACCCCGGCCGCGTCCCTGGCAAAGCAACCCTAGCCGCCACCATGTCCCGCTGGTTCGGAAGCGGCTCCGGCTCCGGCTCCGGCTCCGGCAAGCGCCCAAGGAACGACAATGGAGGCTCCGGCATCCCACCCCCGCCGGCGGAGGCCTTCGGCTACGGCCCTGGAGGTGTCCGCCTCGGCGGGGTGCCGCGCGTCCCCGCGCCACCACCAGCTGCACGCCCCCCGCCCGGCGCCGCGCCCAAGGGCAAGAGGTTCCGCCGGTACGTCCGGGTGGTCGAGGCGGAGTGGCACTGGAACAATGCCACTCCGGTGTTCTACGCCGACGTCCACCTCCCGGACGGATGGCACTTGAACCCGCAGCGCATTCCTGTGCCGCCGGTCCCGACCGGCCAGGCGCTGCTTGAGGAGGTCGACCGCCGGCGCGAGTTCCTGCCGGCCCCCGTCCGCAGGGAGCGCGCGTACGCGCGCACCTCCCCCTACTGGGCCGCCTGGCTCGAGGAGGAGCACGAGCTGCGCCGCCGCTCGTTCATCCCCGCCCCCCACGAGGCCAACGTGGACGACTACCCCCCGCCACCACCCGGCCGGGAGAGGGAGCTATGGCTCCTCGTGGACGAGCCGGAGGACTTCTCCGGGGAGCCGGACCCCGAGCTCCGGGCCCAACTGGAGGAGGCCTGCGAGCGCTCCCGCCGCTCCCTCGTCGAGGACGAGATCCTGCGGTGGAAGCGTGTCGTGGACGCCGCCGCCGCCGCCGCCGCCGCCATGCCGCCGCCGCTGCCGCCCCCTAACGAGCCTGCTGTCCCCTGGTGGCAGGCCATGAACGCCGAGCTGGAGGCGTCTGAGGACATGCCGGAGCCGCAGCCGCTCCCACCAGGCCTGGAGTATGGCATGACCTGGGCCTGGACCGGCGGCGTCTGGGCGCCGGGGTCGCCGGAGCAGGAGGAGGAGCTGCCCCCACCGCCGCCGCTGCCGCAGGAGGTGCTGCCCCCCCCCCCCCCCCGCCGCCGTACGCGCCCCCGATGCCCCCCCGGCGAGCCCGGCCCAGCCGCCTGCCCACCTGTGGCAGCCACCCCCCTATGTGAACCTCTCCGACGACGAGGACGACTAGGTCGCCGCCGCTAGCTTCCCCCCCCCCTAGCTACACCCCCCCCAAAGAAACAGCCGGCCGCCTGTGGCCGCGCCGCCGCCCCTTATGAAAGTACGGCCGGCCGCCTGTGGCCGCGCCGCCCCCTATGTAAGCAAGGCCCCTGGCCTTTATTATTAATATAAGTTTGTGTTCCCCTAACCTACTGTGTCCCTAGTCCATCCCCGCCGGAGCCGGCGGATCTGTCCACTCGTTCCCGCCGCCGGCAGGGCTTCGCCCAGCCATATCCACTCGTACCCCGCCCCTGGAGTGTCCGCTCGGCCTGGAGAGAGGGCCGCGCTTTTTATACAACTGGGCCTTTCGTCCCGGCCCGTGCCGCCAACCGGGACTAGAGACCCTTTGGTCCCGGTTGGTACCACGGCCCGGGACCAAAAGCAAATTTCGAATTTCGGTGGCACCCCTGCGCGACCAAAATTTTTTAGCGCCAAAATTTGAAAAGTGTTAGGTTTGCACATTAACAACTTCTATATATTTCCAAATTTGACAAAAATTTCAACATGAAAAATGCTAGAATTTGCAAAACTAATTTAAATCCATTTTTCGTTTAACTAAATAATTATTCTAACTATTGAAACTATTATAATCTTCTGACATGTCTGTCGTGTCCTCGATTCCCACGATGTTTCTTTTCCCTGAGAGAACTATGTGACGCTTCGGCTCATCGTATGATGAAATTGTTCCCTTATTTTTTCTTTTCTTCGGTCTGGAAGACATGTCCTTCACATAGAAGACCTGAGCCACATCATTGGCTAGAACGAATGGTTCGTCATTGTAACCAATATTGTTGAGATCCACCGTTGTCATTCCATGAAGCGGGTCTACCTTTACCCCTTCTCCATTCCCGTGCTTCAGGCGTATCTTTTGACTTTCCATACACGCCCAGGAAGCATAGCAGATTGACACAGAGATTCTTTGTCACGTGCATCACGTCGATCGAAGACCGGACCTCTAAAACTTTCCAATAGGGTAGCTCCCAAAATATAGATTTCTTCTTCCACATGGGTGCCCGCTTATCAGGGCCGTACGGAACTGGTTGGCTGCCAGCAGCCTTACCAAAAATTACTTCTAGGTCCTTGACCATATCGAATATATCATTACCACTACGGAGCTCAGGCTTCTTTCGGTTATCTGCCTCACCTCTGAAATGCTTCCCTCCTTTTTTCCTTAAGGGATGCTTGATCGGAAGAAATCTACGATGCCCCAGGTATACAACCTTTTTACATTTATCCAAAAAAACACTGACAGTCTTATCTAAACAGTGTGTGCATGCATTGTATCCCTTGTTTGTATGACCGGAAATGTTACTAAGAGCAGGCCAATCATTGATGGTCACGAAAAGCAACGCCCGTAGGTCAAATGGCTTTTGTTCGTTCTCATCCCACACACGTACACCTGGTTTTCCCCACAGTTCTAAGAGTTCTTCCACTAATGGCCTTAGATACACATCAATGTCGTTGCCAGGTTGCCTCGGGCCTTGGATGAGAACTGGCATCATAATGAACTTGCGCTTCATGCACAACCAAGGAGGAAGGTTGTACATACATAGAGTTACAGGCCAAGTGCTATGACTGGAGCTCTGCTCCCCAAAAGGATTAAAGCCATCTGTACTTAGACCAAACCATAAGTTTCTCGCCTCTCCTGCAAAGTCTGGAAAGTCTCTCTCGATCTTTCTCCACTGCGATCCATCGGCGGGGTGCCTCAACTTTCCATCTTTCTTACGGTCTTCTTTGTGCCATCGCAACAACCTAGCATGCTCTTTGTTTCTAAACAAACGTTTCAGCCGTGGTATTATAGGAGCATACCACATCACCTTAGCAGGAACCCTCTTACGGGGGGGCTCGCCGTCAACATCACCAGGATCATCTGCTCTGATCTTATACCGCAGTGCAGTGCATATTGGACATTCATCCAAATTCTCGTACTTCTCACCGCGGAAGAGAATGCAGTCATTAATGCATGCATGTATCTTCTGCACATCTAATCCTAGAGGGCAGAGAGCTTTCTTTGCTTTGTACGTACTCTCAGGCAATTCGTTATCCTTTGGAAGTTTTGGCTTCATTAGTTGAAGTAAACCCTCAAATGCCTTGTCAGTCACACCGTTTTGTGCCTTCCATTTCAGCAACTCCAGTGTGGTACCGAGCTTTGTGCTACCATCTTCGCAATTTGGGTACAACAATTTTTTGTGATCCTGTAACATGTTGTCCAGCTTCAACCTCTCCAATTTATTTTCACAGTCTTCCCTTGCATCAGCAATAACTCGGCCAAGATCATCATCGGCCTCTTCTGATGGCTGTTCTTGATCACCTCCTTCTTCTGCATTCTCTTCCATTGCAGTATCGTCGTATTCAGGGAACGAAGGATCTTCTTCCTCTTCTTCATCGTCTTCCATGACAACCCCTCTTTCTCCATGCTTGGTCCAGCAATTATAGCTGGGCATGAAACCTCTCCGAAGTAGATGGCCGTGAAGGATTCTTTCGGAAGAATGTTCTCTGACGTTCCGACAATCAACACATGGGCAACACATGAAGCCATTATCTTTGTTCGCCTGAGCTACAGCAAGAAATGAATTCAGGCCTGCCATATACTCGGAAGTGCGTCGGTCACCGTACATCCATCGCTGCCGTGCATCCATCTGCATCATATAATTAAGTTTATCAAAATACATATTAATTAAGAGATGACCACAGTACATCGACAAATAATACTTTTTTATGTATCAGTTTCAGATGAAAAATATAATTTGTTAACCTCGGTCGAAGATACCATTTTCAGTGAGGTTGTGCGCGTCTTGGGAATTTCGTCGAACACCTCGTGTGCATAGTAAAAAAAAACACACTAACACCACACTCTCTCACACCTCCAAGCAAAAAAATAGTGGGAAGGAGGGAGGGGCTGGGGCAGTATATATAGGGGAAGGGGCATTGGTCCCGGTTCGTGGACTGAACCGGGACAACAGGTCATGCGCGGGCCACGTGGCCTGTGGCTAGGCATTGGTCCCGGTCCGTGGCAAGAGCCGGGACCGATATACCCCCCACGAACCGGGACCAATGCGCCCAGGCGATTCCTGTTGCCCCGGGCGCACGAACCGGGACCAATGCAGGGCATTTGTCCCGGATTTGGTTGCAACCGGGACAGCTGCCCCCCGGCCCCCTGGACGAGAGGGGTTGTTTCCACTAGTGTGCATGGATGCAGGCAATGATGCAGGTATTATTTTCACCCCTTTTAGTTCCATTCATCATTATATGCGTGTAAACTCACCGGTCTATCTCTTTTCATCTTTGCAGATGGTCAGCGCTCTTCCACGGGATCCATCAGCTCCTCCTCTACCTCCTCTACCGCCGTTCAACCTCAACTTGGTAAGTTGGCTTGCAGCTTGTTAACTGATTCATTTTTCCAGCTTAGTCGACTAATATGGATCTTTATAGGGAAATGCTTCATCATCGGGAACCCAGAACGACATGGACCAGGACGGATCTCGAGCTGACGGTGACGAGTCGGCTCCGTAGACCTCGGTGCATAGTTGATTTGGATCCCGTCGTTCTTGTGGCTACTTATATGATGTTTAGACATTTGTGACTTGTCGACTATTGAACTACCTATATGATGCTTCTAGGATGATGTTTAAACACTTGTGACTTGTAATATATCCGTGTGGAGCTATTTGATGCATTTGTTGCTATTTGGTGCAATTATGGTTGTTTTGACTGTTCTGGTACTGTGCTCTATATAAATTGTGATTTGATTGCAGGAAAGAAGCAAATGCAGACAGTTTCTGTCAAAATTGCAACGTCTTTGCCGAGTGTTGCACCGCAAAGACCCAAATGGTCACTATGCCGAGTGTTACACTCGGCAAAGAGGTGCCCAGGCGACCAAATGGCACCTGGGAGCAAGTCTTTGCCGAGTGGCCGCCAAAACACTCGGCAAAGTCTGCTCCCAGGTGCCATTTGGTCGCCTGGGCAGCCTATTTGCCGAGTGCGACACTCGGCAAACTAGGGCTCGGCGTACACGAGAGGGGACTATGCCGAGTGTCACGGCACTCGGCATAGTCCCCACTCGGTGGAGTGAGTACGCTCGGCGAACGGACACTCGGCACACTGCGGCACTCGGCGTAGTGTTTCTGAGCTTTGCCGAGTGCCGTCGACACTCGGCGTACGGCCCACTCGGCTGAGCTCTATGTACTCGGCGAAATGACACTCGGCAAAGCGTCCACTCGGCGAACAGGGCCTGCCTCTTTGCCGAGTGCCATGACACTCGGCGTACAGGCCACGTGGCGCTACCGTGGACGCCTGGGCCCAGGATCTTTGCCGAGTGTTACACTCGGCAAAGTGTCGAGCACCGTTCCGTTATGGGACTAAGGAACGGAACCTGTTCCAGGAAACTTTGCCGAGTGTGCCCTAAAAATACTCAGCACAAAGATTGCCGAGCAGCCCGCGGTTTGACACTCGGCAAAGTTTCGGTTGCCGAGATGAACGACGCCGAGTGACGTGTGCCGAGTGTGGCACTCGGCAAAGTGTACGCCGAGTATTTTTTGGGCTTCGCCGAGTATTTATGATACACGGCAAAGTCTCGAATTCCAGTAGTGCATGTAATGAATCAAGTCTCCAACGATCAAGGAGAAGTTCTTCATTTTCCGAAAAGGCTAGGATCGGTCACATTTTTTGTCCAAATCCAAAGTCATTTGCCAGCGTTCCCTCCAAAAAACAAGTCATTGCCACTGTTTTTAGGTGACATGTACTTTTCACGTATGGACGGAGACCAGGCGACGCCCCCCTATGCTCATGACACTAGTGGAAACAGGGGCTTTAGTCCCGGTTCGTAGGCCCCCTTTTGTCCCGGTTGTGCAACCGGGACGGGGCATCCGGGACAAATACCCTCCCCATTGGTCCCGGTTGTGGCAGGACCCGGGACAAATGGGGCTGACCACGTGGCCCGAGCACTGGAACCTGGCCAGGGCTATTAGTCCCGGTTCTGAATACGACCCGGGATGCATGCCCCTTCTGCCGCGGCGGGGCTTTTGCCCTTTTCTCTGCCGCGGCAGGGCTTTACAGTTTCCGTTTTTTTGGTCCCCGAGACCTCCTGGCGGCCCCTCCCCGGACCTCGAGAAGAGAGGAGCCTCGGTGTACCCTCCACCGAGCCCCCGGATCGCACGAGTGAATAAGTATATAAAGCAGAATAAGAAACACTTATATTACAGAAGCAAAGTATATCAATCATATTACATGACCGATGGAGTGTATTACAAAATCAAACTTAGTTCCAACCGGAGGCATGGTACTCTCCATGTACGTTTATGACCTCTGCATCTAAGAAGCCCGCAATTTCCTCCTGAATTGCTCGTATGCGGTCCCTAGGTAGAAGACCGTCCCGAAGCCGTTCGATCTAATATAAAGAAGAGTGGTCACTAAAATATATGAAGCTAAGTAACTAAAATAGATGGCGGTGGTCGGCGGCAGTGACGATCTGCGGCGTCGGCGCCCTGGCCTCCGCTTCCCAGAGGGTGTGGCAGTCGTTAAAATTCATCAACGACCGCAGGCGGCTGAGGCGCCAGGCCGCCGCGTCCCAAGCGCGGGCGGCCTCCGAGGCCGTCGCAAAGGAGCCGAGGGGGATGCGGTCGTCCCCGAAACGGATAGTCGCGGTGAACATTCCGTTCTGCCGCGATCGGACTCCGCGGAAACCGGTAGTGTTGTTCCTCCTCGGAGGCATGGTGGTGGCACGACGGTGCGTGGAGTGGAGGTGCGGCAGTTTATAACGCGCATTCATGGCCACGCGTTAGAACTCCCGCGCCACGCGGCAGGACTCCCGCGCCACGCGGCAGGACTCCCGCGCCACGAGGTACAATAATACACACTACCACCCACACCTCTCTCTCACTCCCCCAAGCTAAAAAAAAAAGGGACGGGGGCTGTGGCCGCATTTGTAGGGGAAGGGACATTGGTCCCGGTTTGGGGGATGATCCGGGACCAATGCCCATGCGCGCGCCACGTGGCCTGTGGCTAGGGATTCGTCCCGGGTCGTGCCATGAACCGGGACCGTTGGCTCCCCACGAACCGGGACAGATGCCCCCAGGTGGTTTCTGCTGCCTCGGGCACACGAACCGGGACCAATGCATGGCACTTGTCCCGGTTTTTGGTGCAACCGGGACAGATGCCCCCTGCCCCCCTGGACGAAAGGGGTTGTTTCCACTAGTGTGATTTTCTCATGAAAATTAGCCAACAAACTACTTGATTAGCGTAGTTTAAGTAGGTTGGCCCCCCTCATACTAATCACCCGCAAAAATTAGTCTATCCTCGGTCCCCCTTGGTCTCAGTTTCTGCTCCTTCCCTGATATTTTTGGTTTAAACAATAGAACTACAACTCTAGTTTAACCAGCAAATAAAAGGTGTGAAATTGACGGTACATTTATACACATCTTACTCTATCAATGCCACCAACTTTCTCCTCAAACAACAAGATATATACCCGATAGACCGACCTTCCGCACATAAGAGAAACAAGTATGTGGACTTGGTGAAATCAAACTCGAACTTGTAAGGTAAACTTGTAGTTTCAAAAGTTGCATATCTATGTACGTACTGTTGTGAGTCCAGTGAGGCCTAGCATATCTGATCAGCCCGTAGATAGACACGTACGTACTCACAAAGGCGAGTTGGATCGGCTGGACATTTGCGATGGCTACAAGTCCACCTTATTTCATAACATACAATATAAATATAGTGAAAGCATAAAAAAAGTTGACACATTATTTATATATAAAACACTGCCCTCAGCGATTTGATTATATTCCGGGCGCCGCCGCCGGAGTGGAGTGGAGTGGAAGTGCTGCCAGTAATTGCTGGGCTTTCTTTTGGACGAGCTCCCACGCGTTCCGGACGTGGGACATCTGCGTCATGGCTCCGCCGACGGCCATACGGATAATGAACTTGTCGTCCACCACGAAGTGTGTCATGTACGCCCGCCCGCTGGCGTTCACCGCGGCGAGGAGCTTGCGGTTCAGGTCATCCACGGCGTGGTCACCGCCGTACCGTGGGCGGAGGCGGAAGGTGACGAGGGCGAAGCTCCTCGGCGTGACTACCTCGAACCGCTCGTCGGCCATCACTGCCCGCTCGAACCACTTGGCCATTTCGACGTGGCTCCGTATGTACGCCCGCATGAACGCCGCCCCGTAGCGGCGCAAGACCACCCACAGCTTCATGGCGCGGAAAGGGCGCGTCGTCGCGATCTGCCAGTCCTTGTAGTCCACCACCGCCTGATCTGCATCGGCTGCGCCGATGGTGTTGAGGTACTCCGGGTTGGTCGACAGCGCGGAGGTGAGCGCGGCCGGGCTGGCCACCCACGTGCAGCAGCAGTCCATATTGGTGAGGAACCACTTGTGCGGGTTCATGCTCACCGAATCCACCAGCTCCGCGCCGTCGATGCAGTCCTGGAACTCCGGGCAGATCATGGCGCTGCCACCGTACGCGGCGTCCACGTGCAGCCACATCCCGTACCGTCGCGCCACTTCCCCGAGCTGCCGCACCGGGTCCACCGCGCCCACCCCTGTCGTACCCACGGTGGCGCACAGGTACAACGGCACCAGCCCGATGGCCACGTCGGCCTCCACCGCTTCCCGGACGCTGTCCGCCGTGAGGCCGTAGCCCGATGCCGCCGACGTCGGGAGGACTCGGAAGTTGGATGGTGGAATGCCTACGATCCTGGCACCCTTTTGGAAGGTGCAGTGGCTCTGGTCCGAGGCGTACACCACCATCCTCAGGATGGCTTCATGCCCGAGCCTCCTCAACACGCGGTCTCGTGCGGCCGCGAGCGTGCATACCACGGCCTCGCAGGTGCTCCCGTGGAGCACGCCCCCGCCGCCGCCCGAGAAGAGGAAACGGTCCGGGAGGCCCACCAGCTTGCACATCCAGTCCACCACGACACCCTCGAGCTCGGCCGCCGCCGGTGAGGCTGTCCACATGAACGGCAGGACGTTGAGGCCGGTGGAGAGCATCCCGCCTGCGAACCCGGCGGCGCTCGCGTTCATCGGGTAGTAGGCGAAGAAGTTTGGGCTCTGCCAGTGTGTCAGTCCAGGGACGATGTGTCCCTCTACGTCCTCCAGTATTGCGTCCATCGGAACGCCATGTTCCGGCGGCGCATCGGGTAGGAGCGTGCGGAGGAACCCTGGCTTGGCGTCGGAGCGGACAGGGTAACTCTCCACATTGCGGTAGTAGCCGTCCAGGAAGTCGATCACGGCGCGAGACTCCGCTACGAGTGTTTCGGCGTTAAGCGGCAACAGCGTCGCAGGAGGTGTTATGCTCCCCATTACCCAAGGACGTTGCCTACAAAACCTTCTTCTACTTTTGGCAGCAGATGCCTATGGGCTTGGAGGTGTCTTTCCAATGGTGTGCTTATAATTAATACCTAGTGTGTGTGCGACTCCTCTGTATATATAGCCCAGTACGTACTGAGAAGCCAGCTTCTGCTACAAATATCCAACGCCACCCAATTTCACTCCAAACCATGCTCTTTTTCGAAACCGAGAAAAAGGTTTGCCTGTTCCTTTGATTAAGAAGAGAGTTATCCTGTTAATTACGTAAAACCGGGTTAGAACCGGTCCATCTGTCACATAGGCTCTGGACTCGAGACCACACACCAAACAAGCCGACGGCTCTACCAGCCATCCAAACTCAGGCCTGGCGTTTGGGTTACCCGTAAAATTCGGGACGGGTAATTCGGTTTATGAGAACTGGCACCCGAAATTTAGCAGAAAAATTCAGAACCTCGAGAATAGTTTTCACCACCTACTTTGACATTTGACAATAATTACCCCATTTATGAGAACTGGAATTTAGTTACTCTTTAAAGAACGCAGAGGGTAATATACAAGAGCGTGTTCTTGCTGAAAAACAGAGAAGAGCAGCAATACGCCACACCTAACTCGACCCGGTATCGTTCACACTCCAAGGCTTGATCGACAAGGCCAGGTTGCACTCGGACGTGTGGTTCACGCTATCTAAACGCTCCTGCTTTAGGCAGCACACGTTGGCTTGGACATTCTGCAGTGATAGATGTGACGCGCATGGTGTGTACGTGCATAGGCATAAGACAATGATGGGCTAACTGTTATGATAACATATAGCCTCACCGCAAACCAAATACCAAGGGAAGTATGGGATATATGCGGCAATAAAGTACTCCATCCGTTTTTATTAGTTTGGCATTCCAGGTTTTCTAAAGCTATACTTCCGAAATTTCAAACAACTATACGAAATTTTTCGATATCTATAATAGTAAGTGTATATAATATGAAAATCATATTTTATGATGGTTTTAATAATATTTTATATTGTAGATGTTGGTGTTCTTTTCCTTTATAATTGGTCAAAATTTATAACTTCTGATTTTCACTAAAACCATAACAGAATATAGTTGTGAACGGAGCAACCATAAGTCAGATATGGACGTGCCCATTAATATATGTCACTCCAAGAAAAAGAGACATCTAACTACTACCCACTAATATGTGCCACTCCTAGAACAGAAATATGTAAGGGACACCAATATGGAAAATTATTGTTTAGCTGACACTATCAATACAGATGTGTCATTAATTAATCCAGGCCATATTAATATATGTCTTTTTTGGTGCATCTACATGACAATCATATTAAGATATAATAAAGTGCTAAGGGCATCTCCAGCCGTGTGAACCCCCCAGCACAAAAGAATCACAATAAATAGTATAAACGGCGCAAAATCAAAACTTGGGGCAAGGTCATTTACCAGCCGTAGCCTACCCAAGCAGCCAAAATGGGGCCAAAGTAGCAGAGAGAGAGGCATCTTTGCATGCAAAGTGGGCAAAAAGTAGAAGAAAGATTCTTTTTTGCATGCAAAGCGGCGCATTTATCCCCCAGGCCAAACCCAAGGGGCTGGGTTTGGCTTGGGTGCGCCGGCGCAAAAGGCGCTATTTCAGCTCCTGGGGGGCTGACTGGTGGAATTCGGCGCTAAAACGGCGCTTTTTGATACAAAAAATTGTCCTGGGGGCGTTGGGGGACGGCTGGAGATGACCTAACTACTCTGTTCAGATTTTCATTAGTACTGAATCCCGTCGGTACGCCTACTCCCCATATCCATATGGGGCCAAGCATTCTACCGATCAGTAAGAAAACGCAACAAACTGAGCTTAGCATTGATCGGTCAAACGAGTCCTAAGAAAAATTGGTCATATTGGAGTAAAAGAACTCGGGTACATCGCCACAATTAGCATCGGTAAAAAAAAAAACACATACATCCATCGGACGATCGGCGTCGGTAAGAAACCACATACATTGGCACGATCGATCAAAAAATGCCTACATGCACATGATCACGAACGTTAAGGCTGTTGCCAACTTATATTTACATACTGTTATTGGAGGCTTATTGGGAGGAATGACGTTAATAGTACAAGAATTAGACGTGCCTTTGCCTTATCGCGCTTTGTGAGTCCCTATTCGGATGTTCCTACAATGTGTTCATGTGTCATCCCAATGTTTACTACGTCTGGTGTACTCATGCTTCACCTCCTGTAGTCCTATGGCCATCGGGTTTGTTTGCTGCATGTCGAGTCCTACCTGCCATAGTTCAGGTCTCACGTTACAAATTTGATAAGATGTAACTACTGCTAGGAGAAAACGAAGCATAGGAGATAATTTTCGCAAGATGCTTACCATCGGCCAAAATCCAACCCTTCACTTCTCCTTTAATCTTCTAAATCAGAACTGCATGCATCAAAAACTGTTGTTAAAACCCTAACGCTTCTTTCTTTCCAAATTTCCTAACATATCATGAAGTTGGTGTTAAACTATGTAATACGTTTTGTAATAGGCTTTGTCTCTCCTTTGTACCCCTACACGTATTGTATCCGAACTTTGTACAGGCTTGGCCGCCGTGTGTTAGGCCCTATATTTAACACGTAACCGAGGGGAGACGAACCCACTCGTAAAACCCTAAAAATCAACATGGTATCAGAGCGGCTCTTTCTCGAAATCTAGCTGCCTCGACATCCGCCGCCGCCGCCGCCGCTCCCGGAGCCGCCGCCGCCGCCGCCACAACAAAACCAGCAAAACCCACACCGGTCATGCTCCCTGCGGATCGCTACAACCACAAAGCCAAAACATCCGATCGTGAAGCGTGAAGCCCTTCCGATCCAACAAAAACTCGACGTGTCGCTGTCCCTCGACGCGCCCGTCCTGCAGATTCTCGACAACCAAGCCCCGAAGCCCGACAATCTTGCACCTGATCGTGATCCATGCTGCCCCTTGCACCTGATCGTGATCCGTGCTGCTCCCTGACAAGCAAACCGAAGCGCAGACTGCTCTCTTGTTCTTCCGCTGCAATGTCAAGTGCAACCCTAGCTGCGTCTCTTGGATCACCCCCTGCGCAACAGCTAACCCGTAGCAATTTTTTGCTATGGAAAGCTCTCGTTCTGCCCGCGTTCTGTGGTGCCAACGTCATGGGATTGTTGGAAGGTTCTGATGCTGCTCCACCCAAGCCAATTGAGGGGGAAGACTCGGACAAGAGGAAGACTCAAGTTGAAAATCCGGCCTATGTTGCATGGTTAGGCAAAGATCAAAAAGTCCTTCGTTTTCTCCTCAACACACTGTCACCGGATATACTCTCACATCTCCTTGAAGTCACTTCCACGGCTGAGGCATGGACTTCTATTAATGCAATGTTCAAAACAGCGTCACGAACCAAGGCTCAACTTCTTCGCGGTCTTCTCAATGACACCAAGAAGCTCTCGATGACGGCTGATGCATATTTTACCAAGATGAGAAGTTTCGCCTCAGAACTCTCAGCCCTTGGTAAGCCTGTTCCTGATGATGAGATGCTCGGATATCTGTTACATGGATTGGATAAAGTTGAATATAATGCATTGATCACTTCTGTTAATGGGAATTCTGCTATTTCACTTGATGATTTTTATGAGCAACTGTGCTCCTATGACATGCGCAATGGTGTTGAAGAAAATGGCACCTTCGTGTCGTCTGCCAATATTGCTCGCAGAAGTGCCGAGCGCAACATCTCTATCCCACGTGGCCGCACCCCTCCTCCATCCCGTGGGTATTTTTGTCCTCGCAGTCCGGACCGTGGAGGTAACTACCGTGACAGAGAAGAAGGTAGCTGGCGTCGTGATGAACGCCGAGGTGATCGTGATGATGATCGTGGTAATTGGCGCCGTGATGACCGTCGTAGTGACCGACGTGATGATAGGAGGGATAGGCGCCGTGATGACAGTGGTGGTGATAGATACCGTCGTGATGGTGGACGGCGTATGGACAGAACCCCTACTCCATATGTCAATATTGATTGCCAGATATGCAAGAAACATGGACACCCTGCAAATGAGTGTTGGTGGCGTTATGAGGAGGACAGGAAGAATAGGGACGATGGTGAAAAAGGAGCAAACCTTGCTTCTTATGGTGTTGACACCAATTGGTATTCTGACACAGGGGCGACTGATCATATCACTAGTGAGCTGAACAAACTCCTTATCGCCAACAAATATCATGGGCAAGACAAGGTTCGCACAGCTGAAGGAACAGGTATGAACATTAGTCACATTGGTAATTCAGTTTTGAGTACTCCTCATGGTTCCTTTAATCTCAATAATGTCCTTCATGTCCCAAGTGCATCTAAAAATCTATTGTCAGTTCATCGTTTTACTATTGATAATCATGTTTTCATTAAGTTTCATCCTTTCTTCTTCTTAATCAAGGACCAAGCAACACGAAGAGTTCTGTTTAGAGGCCCTTGCTATGATGGTCTCTATCCCTTGGTGCCTATGCTCCATGAAACTGCCAAGCACGCCTTCCTCACAATAAAGCCATCATCCTCTACATGGCATCGCCGTTTAGGACATCCATCTTCATTTGTGGTTCAGCAAGTTCTTAGGAGAAATAAAATAGCTTACACCCCAGAGAGTAATCCATATGTTTGTGACTCTTGTCAGTTAGCCAAAAGTCACCAGTTACCATATTCTATATCATCTAGTGTCTCTACTGTTCCTTTAGAACAAGTTTTTCTGATGTATGGGGTCCTGCCCCTCTCTCTGTGGGAAAACATGCATATTATGTAAGCTTTATTGATGATTATAGCAAGTTCACTTGGATATATTTTCTCAAAAATCGTTCTGAGGTTTATCAAGCTTTTCTCAATTTTCAACAATATGTTGAGCGCAAGTTTGATAGAAAAATAATTACTATGCAAACGGATTGGGGAGGTGAATATGAAAAGTTGAATGGCTTCTTTCAAAAGGTTGGCATAACACACCATGTTTCTTGTCCTCATGCTCATCAACAAAATGGCTCAGCCGAGAGAAAACATCCTCATATAGTTGAAGTTGGTCTTGCTTTGTTAGCAAATGCCTCTATGCCCCTTAAATTTTGGGATGAAGCATTCATTACAGCCACCTTTCTTATTAATTTTCTTCCTAGCAAAGTCCTCAACTTTGAAACACCTACTGAACGCCTCCTTCACATCACTCCAAATTATGATGCACTTAGGACTTTTGGTTGTGCTTGTTGGCCTAATCTTCGTCCCTATAACAAAAGAAAACTTTCTTTTCGATCTATACGGTGTGCTTTTCTTGGTTATAGCCCTCTTCATAAGGGAGTCAAATGTCTTGATATCTCCACGGGTCGTGTGTATATCTCTCGAGACGTTGTCTTTGATGAGAATGTGTTCCCTTTTGCATCCCTTCATCCAAATGCTGGTGCTCTTCTCAAAAAGGAAATACTACTTCTTCCTTCATCCACACCAAACTCTCATGAGGATACACAAAATTGTGATAACCATATTGTGCCTATTGTTACTATTCCTAACATGTTACAGGAAGGAGAAACTACAGGAGAAAATTTCACTCAAAACCGTGAAGAAAATGATGCTGAAACGGATGCACAAAATAATTCGGAAGAAGACGAAACGGGTGCAGAAACTGATGACGATTCGGAGGAATGTTACTATGCTGATTCCGAGGAGCAGATTCCCGAGGCTGATGCTGGTTCTGGCGCTGTCTCTCCTGGCGCTGGCTCCGAGGCGCGGTCCCCCGCACAGTCCCCTGCACGGTCTCCTGCATCGCCTGCGCAACATGCAGTGCACGCGCGTGGTGGCCACACGCCCGCCGGGACCCGCCTGCATGCAGCCACCACCGAATCGCCACGCGGTGAAAACCCACGACGGGGCACTGGTCCTGCGTCATCGGGCATGGGTCCTGCGTCATCGCCAGGATCCCTGTCCCCCTCCGTCCAGCTTGGATCCTCTGCGGCAGGTGCTGGTGGGGGCGAAACTGTGCCAGATTTTGAGGAAGCAAATTCAAGTGATGAAAATGAAAATGAAAATTCTGGAGATTATTCTGGAAATTCTTCTTCGGATAGTTCTGTACCACCAGCACCATCTCCTCCTGGTGTGCGCACAAGATTACAGAAAGGTATTCGTCATCCTAAGAAAATTACTGATGGTACTGTAAGATGGTGTATGTTGTCTTCTACAGGTGAACCTAATACTTTGACTGATGCTCTCAATGATTCTTGTTGGTGCAATGCTATGAAGGAGGAATATAAAGCATTGATTGATAATAGAACCTGGCATCTTGTTCCACCAAGCAATGAAAAAAATTTGATTGATTGCAAACGGGTGTATCGTATAAAGAAGAAAGCAGATGGCACAATTGACAGGTACAAGGCACGTTTGGTTGCTAAAAGATTTAAGCAACGTTACGGTATTGATTATGAGGACACTTTTAGCCCTGTGGTCAAAATTGCTACTATTAGAGTCGTCTTGTCTATCTCTATATCTCGTGGATGGAATCTCAGGCAGTTAGATGTCAATAACGCGTTTCTTCATGGTGTTCTGGAAGAGGATGTGTACATGAAGCAACCACCAGGTTTTGAGGACACTCATCATCCACATTACATTTGCAAACTTGATAAAGCATTATATGGATTAAAACAGGCACCCCGAGCTTGGTATTCCAGGTTGAGTACCAAATTAGTTGAACTTGGTTTTATATCATCAAAGGCAGACACTTCATTATTTCTCTTCAACAGCTCAGGTATCATCATATTTGTTCTAGTTTATGTTGATGATATCATAGTTACTGGATCGTCTGATCATGCTATTGCTGCCCTTCTTCGGGATCTTAGTGAAAAATTTTCTATAAAAGATTTGGGTGAGTTACATTATTTTCTTGGTATTGAAGTCAAGAAAACACGGGATGGTTTGCTTTTGACACAAGAAAAATATGCAAATGAGATTCTTAGCAAAGATGGCATGCAGGACTGTAAGCCAGCTCCTACACCATTATCCTCTACAGAACAGCTGTCTCTTACAAAGGGTACACTTCTTGGTCCTGAAGATAGTACACAATATAGAAATCTTGTTGGAGCATTGCAGTATCTTACTTTGACACGTCCTCATTTATCTTTTTCTGTGAACAAAGTCTGTCAATATCTTCATGCTCCAACCACAGAACATTGGACAACAGCCAAAAGAATTCTCAGATATGTGAAAGATACAGCAAGTCTTGGGATTACTTTTATAAAATCATCTTCCACTTTTCTGAGTGCTTTTTCAGATGCATATTGGGCAGGCTGTCTTGATGATAGACGTTCCACAGGTGGCTTTGCTATATTTGTGGGACCCAACTTGGTCTCTTGGAGTGCTAGGAAACAAGCCACTGTGTCTCGATCCAGTACAGAAGCTGAATACAAAGCTCTAGCTAATGCCACTGCTGAATTGATTTGGGTAGAAGCACTGCTTAATGAGCTTGGAGTGAAGTTACAGGAGAAACCAAGCCTTTGGTGTGATAATTTGGGTGCTACATATTTGTCTGCAAATCCAGTATTTCATGCACGCACCAAACACATTGAAATTAATTTTCACTTTGTCAGAGAAAGGGTTGCTAATGACAGTCTAGCTATTCAGTTCATATCAAGTGAAGATCAAGTTGCTGATGGATTCACTAAAGCCCTTCCAGTCAAGAAACTTGATGAGTTCAAACGTAATCTCAACCTTTCACAAGGTTTAGATTAAGGGAGGGTGTTAAACTATGTAATACGTTTTGTAATAGGCTTTGTCTCCCCTCTGTACCCCTACACGTATTGTATCCGAACTTTGTACAGGCTTGGCCGCCGTGTGTTAGGCCCTATATTTAACACGTAACCGAGGGGAGACGAACCCACTCGTTAAACCCTAAAAATCAACAGTTGGCAATCCTGAGCCCTATAGAATGATGGGCACAATATGAAAAACCGGACTGGACCGCCCGTTCAACCGGAAGTGGAGCTTCTGCCGGTTTTCTAAGCGTACTAGACCGTAGGCGCTAGCATGCTGGAATAAACCGGGCAAATCATAGTTTAACTGCCAGGTTTTATACTCCCTCCGTCTCATATTAATTGTCTCAAGGTTGGACAAAAGTGGATGAATCTAACACTAAAACATGTCTAGATACATCCACTTTTGTCCAAGTTTGAGACAATTATTTTAAGACGGAGGGAGTACTAAATCGTGCCATCCGGTCCGCCGGTTAAATTTCTCTGCGTGCAGGTTTCGAACCAAGCAACTAACTGCAAACGGTAGGCAGGAAATCTCGCTAATCAGCTGGCCTGCTGTCGCTTCATGTAGATGTTGGATATGTTATTCTGTTATACTTTATCTACATGGGTAGCATTAAAAGTTGTACTAATCTTGGATGGCTCTGCTGGTTTTGTAACCAAACTAATGGCCAACGTGTCATAGTAGCTTCAGATTGGTTAGCTACTTGATCTCAAAAGAAAAAAAAAACTTAAGATTGCTTTATACGTACATAATACCTGAGCTGCCATGTTTTTGTGGATTGTGTTGCACGCAAAATGCAAGGCCTTGCTCATGTTGACTACTTAATTTTTTCATTATCATGCAAAATTTTAAGCATGGAGTATTTACCATATATAATTATTTTTCTGTTCACAAAATTTATAAGTAGAAATATATTAATTTATACCAGCAGCTTGATCGGTAAAAACGTAACCAACAATCTCACCAATTGGATTACTGGTCGGCTTTTTAAACTATGATTGTGGGTAGGTGCGACAGATAGCGAGACAGTATCACGGCCTGAGCCGAATATCTGCAAAAGTGAAGGACAAGACAACAAAAAATCCTGTCAAATTAGCTTCGTGCGTCCAATTAGAAAAATGAAATGCAATGACATGAGTCCACGATGGGTTAACTGGCATGATAACATAGCCTTACTCAAACAAAATACCAACGGCAGTATTAGAAAATACTTTCAATGGATATATGAGGCCATAAAATACTCCCTCCGATTTTATTAGATCGGTGTTCTATGTATTTCAAAGTTAAACTTATATAATTTTGCCAACCTATATGTAAAAGTATATCAATATCTATAATATGAAATGTGTATAATATGAAAATATATCTTGTAATGATTCTAATAATAATTTGTATTGTAGATGTTGGTAATTTTACCTTTGTTCTTCATCTAAATTGGGAAGCTTTAACTTTGACTAAACCCAGAGCATAATTTAATTTTTATTAGATGGAGTAGTAAATGTAAAAGTTGTGTGATCTTTATGAAATTTTGTACAAACAACAACATCACACAGAAGAATGCGCATAACACTAGTTGACTGAGAGAGAAAGAGATCACTCTCCAAGAACCAAATCAATACATTAATAGACACAGATATGTGCGGGCCACAAATTTTGAAACAGTATGTGCCATTAATATATGTCACTCCTAGAAACTCAGATATCTAACTACTACCCATAAATATATGCGACTCCTAGAAATAGAAGTACGCGCCGGGCATGAATATGAAAGTCCCATTATTTAGATGACATTTTCAATATAGTTGTGCGATTAATTAATCTACAGTATGGACAAAAGTATCGTCTTATAATCCCTACCACTTATAAATGTCTTTTTTTTTGGTGGATCTACATGTCAATCAAATTAGTATATAATCAAGTGCTAACTACTATGGTTAGATCGTTATTATTAAGTCAAATCCCGTCGGATCGCGTTCCCATATCCATCTGGGCCAAAGCATCGACATTCTGCAGTGATAGATGTGACCCGCGTGGTGCGTACGTGCATAAAGATATGTGTCTTGTGTATAGCTCGTGGACAAGTACAGACACGACAATGAATGGTGTCAGACAACGATGGGTTAACTGTTATGATAACATAGCCTCACCGCAAACCAAATACCATGGGCAGTATTAGATAATACTTCTGACGGATATATGTGGCATAAAATACTCCATCTATTTTTATTAGTTTGGCGTTCTGGGTTTTCTGTAGAAATAAAATTCAAAATTTCAAACAACAATATACGAAAATATGTCGATAGATATAATATTAAATATATAATATACAAATATATTTTATGATGATTCTAATTCTGTTTTATATTATAGATGTTGGTTTCTTTCCTTTATACTTGGTAAAAATATTAGAAATTTTGACATTGACTAAACCTAGAACAGAATATAATTGTGAACGGAGGAATCATCGACGTTAGATGCCACAAAATGTTAAAATGGGCTCATTGTGATGACCATTTTTTTACAAACAGGAACATCACACATAAGGCCTTCCATGTCTCTTAGCGCGGTAGACTAAATAGTGGACGATTATAAGATACAACCATCCAAATGTATTGTATGTTAAGTTTTGTATCTAAGTAAAGATATATTTAATTATTTTGGCTTCATACTTATATATGATTGATGTAACAAGTTATTTTGCCTATGATACCGTGCAAGAATCACATACTCCCTCCGTCCACGATAAAGTGTACTTTTTCCTTTTTCGTCGGTCAAATTTGTTAAACTTTGACAAACTTTATCGAGAAAAGTACTAGCATTTATGACACCAAATTAGTATCATTAGATTTAACTTGACATAAAGTTTTAAAATATATAATTTTGATGTCATATATATATTACTATAATTTTCTATAAACTTGGTCAAAGTTTAATTTTTTTGACTAAGTGTGAAAGTAGACGTACACTTATTCATGGACGGAGAGAGTACTTCTTTTGCATCATTAAATATAGTGCCACATCAGCATTTTTCCTATAATATTGTGTCAAGACACTACCAATACGGAACGACAAAACAATTACTCTGTTGAAATATGTACGTGCCCATTAATATATGTCACTAATAGAAACACATATATCTAACTACTACCCATTAATAAATGACCCTCCTAGGACAGCAATATGTACATGACACGAATATGGAAATCTTACTGTTTAGATCACACTTTCAGTATAGATTAATATATATATTTTTTGGTGGATCTACATCTCAATCATATAATCAAATGCTAACTACTTTGTTCTCATCTTTATTAGTATTAAGTTGAATCCCGTTCGTACGCCTACTTCCATATCCTTATGGAGGCAAACATTGATCCGTCAGTAACAAAATGCAACAAACTGAGCTTAGTATCGACAAGTATAAAACTGCAGCAACCCGAGCCTGTCATCAATCTCTAAATAAAATCATGTATATCGCCACGACCAGCACCGCAAAAATACGCATACATCCCATCAGCACGATCGGCGTCGGTAAGGGCATCTCCAATGTTTATTTTCAACTCAGGCCATAAGATGGGTCCCACAGCATATACTATAGCAGTCTAAAATGTTCACAATGTTTAAGTTCTAGTTAGACCTTAAGGTGGAGCCCACAAAACAGAATCCTTAACGAATGACCACATGCAAACAACACAAAGTAAGTGAGAGAAGCATTGTTTTATTGTATTAAATTTCTTATGGCAAGGCCATAGTGGTAGGCCTTAAGGTCTCATGCCACAATGTATAAGGGTAGGCCTTAAGACCACTTTATTGCTTAAGGCCTCCTCTTATTTCCACATTGGAGACACCCTAAGAAACCGCATACGTCAGCATAATCCATAACAAAAATGCCTACATCTTCCAACTTATAATTACATACTATAATTGGAGACTTACTCGGAGGGACGGTGTAAATTCTAGAAAATTCATCGAAACCAAATGATGGAGGATTAGCCGGGTCTTTTCCCTATCGCGCTTCGTGGGTCCCGATTCACATGTTCCTACAATGCGTTAATGTGCCATTTCATTTACTTCATATGGTGTATTTCACCTCTTATAGTCCTATGTCCACCAGGTTTGCTTGTTGCATGTCGAGTCAGGCCTCACATTATGTATCTGATAAGATGTTTACCATCGTCAGAATCCAATCCTTCTCTTCGCTTTTAGTCTTCTAAATCAGAACCACATTTTTTTTTTGAAACGGGAACCCTGCCCCAGCCTCTGCATCAAATTAATGCACACATCCGGTTTTTCATTAATATAAGAATCACAGTAGTACAAAGTAAACAAACCCGAGGCCGCATGCCTCGTAACATCACCTGCACAAAACTACCTCTAAACTAATGGCAAAAGATAAAAGCAAAGATACATACACAACTTCTAGACGAAGCCTTCAAGAAGGAAAAGCCACACGTGCGCCGATGATGACGAGTCCGATCAAAGACCGAGCTCAGGATTTTCATCCCCAAAGTCAAGCTTCGAACCATCACCTTCAGCAAGGTAACGACGCAAGCGCGTGTCAACTTCGCCCGAGATGTTTCCACCGAAGTGTGTAGACTCGACACCAAATCTTATACCATCACCACCTCTCCGGCCAACGAATAGCCAGATACCACCGGAGGAGAAACTAGAGGCCGATGACGTCCCATACCACTCCGGATCTAGCCGCTGTCACACCACCTTCTATCGAACAACAGCAGGCATGACTTGACACCGCGGAGAAACGTCATGCGTAGCACCTGCCAGGATCAGGCATATCGCCACCGCCGGCCAGGCATGACTTGACAGCTCCTCTGAAGTCGTCATGCGTAGCACCTGCTGCGTCGAATAGAACCCTGTCTCGAAATGGAGGGGGCGTCCCATACCGCCGCCAGCCTCGGAAGTCTGCAACGACAGAAGGGAGCGTCCCATACCGCCATCGACTGTGACTTACGAAGCTAGAGACCATCACCATCTCGAAGATCAGCCATTGCATCATCCACATGACCACGAAGAACACCACCGTCGAAGAAGCCGGGCCGCCGCCCCATCTCCAAACTCCTGCGGTGTCGACGACACCGTAGTGACTAAATTGCGGCCAGCGCCCCACCGCTAGACCAACTGCAAGCAACCACGCTGCCACGCAGCATCGGCTGCCGACAGCGACCTCCTCCCCGCCGCAAGCCGTTGCAGATCCTGATCCATAGGTCCGATGACCTGGAAAGTCGGCCGCCACGACCTCGGCCCCGCCGCCGCTGGTCGCTCCAACCGGTGAAGACTCCAAAGTGATGCCCGCAAGAGGGAATATAACATCGGGATGCCGCCATCGCTCGATCCCGATGGGATCTGAGGTTTCCCCCGGAGATGCAAAAAAAAAAAAGAGCCGCTTGTATCCAAAACTGTTGTTAAAAACCCTAGCCAGAAAAGGCATTGGTCCCGGTTTTTTCGCCTGAGGCAGCAGAAATCGTCTGAGGGCATTGGTCCCGGTTCGTTAGCATGCATTTGTCCTGGTTTGTGGCTTGAACCGGGACCAATGCCTAACCAATGCCCCTTCCCCATACATATACTGCCTCACAGCCCCCTAACCTCTGTTTTTTGTTTGCTTGGAGGAGCGAGAGAGGTGGGTGCTAGTGTGTGTTATTTTACTATGCACACGAGGTGTTCGACGAAATACCCGAGCCACACATAAGCTCAAAGAAAATGGTATCTTCGACCGAGGTTAGCAAACTTATCTTTTTCATCTATAATTGATACATAAAAAAGTAATATTTATCGATGTAATGTGGTCATTTCTCTATTGAAGATGTTATTGTAATGTTTTTTGATAAACTTAATTATACGATGCAGATAGATTCACGACAACGATGGATGTACGGTAACCGACGCACTTCCGAGTATATGGTAGGCCTGAATGCATTTCTCGCTGTAGCTCAGGCGAACAAAGATAATGGCTTTATGCGTTGCCCATGTGTTGATTGTCGGAACGTCAGGGAGCACTCTTCCTCGAGAGTCCTTCACGGCCACCTACTTCGGAGAGGTTTCATGCCCAGCTATAATTGCTGGACCAAGCATGGAGAAAGAGGGGTTGTGATGGAAAACAATGAAGAAGAAGAAGATCCTTTGTCCCCTGAATACGGTGATACTGCAATGGAAGACAATGCAGAAGAAGGAGGTGATCAAGAACGGGCATCATAAGAGCCCGATGATGATCTTGGCTGAGTTATTGCTGATGCAAGGGAAGAGTGTGAAAGTGAATTGGAGAGGTTGAAGCTGGAAAACATGTTACATGATCACAAAAAGTTATTGTACCCAAATTGCGAAGATGGTAGAACAAAGCTCGGTACCACACTGGAGTTGCTTAAATGGAAGGCACAGAACGGTGTGACTGACAAGGCATTTGAGAGTTTACTTCAACTAATGAAGCCAAAGCTTCCAAAGGATAACGAATTGCCTGAGAGTACGTACGAAGCAAAGAAATCTCTATGCCCTCTAGGATTAGATGTGCAGAAGATTCATGCATGCATTAATGACTGCATCCTCTACCGCGGTGAGAAGTACGAGAATTTGGATAAATGTCCGGTATGCACTGCACTGCGGTATAAGATCAGAGCAGATGACCCTGGTGATGTTGACAGCGAGCCCCCCTCCCCCGTAAGAGAGGTCTTGCAAAGGTGATGTGGTATGCTCCTATAATACCACGGTTAAAACGTCTGTTTAGAAACAAAGAGCATGCTAGGTTGTTGCGATGGCACAAAGAAGACCGTAAGAAAGACAGAAAGTTGAGACACCCCGCCGATGGATGAAAGTGGAGAAAGATCAAGAGAGACTTCCCGGAGTTTACAGGAGAGGCGAGAAACTTATGGTTTGGTCTAAGTACATATGGCTTTAATCCTTTTGGGGAGCAGAGCTCCAGTCATAGCACCTGTCCCGTGACTCTATGTATGTACAACCTTCCTCCTTGGTTGTGCATGAAGCGCAAGTTCATTATGATGCCAGTTCTCATCCAAGGCCCGAGGAAACCTGGCAACGACATTGATGTGTATCTAAGGCCATTAGTGGAAGAACTCTTACAATTGTGGGTGTCGTGGTGTGGAGAAGACTGATGCCATGGGATGGCTAAAGTTTGGGCCGATGGACGCTGGGGATATCCGGGGAGGGATCGCACGACGAGTAGCCGCGCTCAGGTAACACCGCAAACAACAAGAACTACCCAGTTTCAGGGCCCTCGTGTGGAGGTAACACCTCTACTCCTTCCTATCTCTTTGTATGTATGATTTCCGAGTAGCCACAGTACAAGTTTGCCTCTCAGCCGAGTAGCCACTCTGCTGCTCTCTCTCGCTCTAGTGCTGGTCCTTGTAATAAATGCGAACTGGGGGCAACGTCCCTCGAGAGGAGCGGGCAGGGCACCTTATATACTGGTGCCCAGCCGAATAAACAACTAATAGTAAGTACAACTGATGTGACTTAAGCACTGTGACGTAGAGCACGCTTCCGGGATCTCGCGCTGAGAAGCCGCCGCGTCGTACGGTTGACAGGTCCTATCCACTCTGTCAGCCTCACAACGTAGGCCCCATCCTGTCCTGTCCCCTCTGTTAGTGACAAGACAAGACAGGTGCTAACCTCTCTGTCACCATGCCGCGTCACTGATAAGCATGCTCCTAGTAAGTTGAACCGCACGCCGGTACGGCTGCGGGATATGTGGGATCTCTGTCAGAACGGCTCCATTGACTTCTGGCCCGAGTAGGATTGCTGCCCATCTACTCGGACCATAACTTCCCTATCCGGACGAATACAATCTCCCTCAAAATATTCTCTTGGCCTTCAATATTTATGTCCGGATAGAGACTACCGGGTAGAGGGTACCCGGGTAGCCACCAACCCGGCCAGTAGTACTCTGATCTTCACTTTAACACTTTTCCTTACGCCTACTCGGAGGTAGCCCCCCACATTAGTCCCCTAAGCTGGTAGAGTCCAGTGAACTTGTTCACGGGGCCCTGCCAGCTTAAACCAACTTGTCTTCTCGAAGTAGTAATGCCGAGTTGCACCTCCACTTGGATCAACGACTCCTTCTCTACTCTCTCCAACTGTGGTCACAAAAGTAACTTCCTTGTAGCCGAGTAGAGCACTCTCTCTGCTGTGCTGCCGACTAAATTGACTTAGTGAAATTTTGAACACGATCCCGCTGGATCAGACCAAATCCATCTTCTCGTGTCGCTACTGGGCACTTGTCAAGCCCACGTACACCCGACGCCTCCGTGCCAGGGACATAGCAGGCCACGCGCCAGTCTCTGCGCTTAGGGCCCACAGCCCGTTAGGTCACGTCGCACGGGTACTCGAGAGCCCACGATCTGGGACGTGGAATTAACTGCACCCGTTACGCGCGCGTTTCGCGCTGTGTGCGTTTCTAACGGGCAATTAACCCACGCCGCACGATCAATGCCCACGATTGATCCAGTAGTAACTGCAACGCGCGGGGAGAGATAAATACCCCCGCGCCGCCTGCCTGTTCTCTTTCCTCTGCATTTCCCAATCTCGCACTCCCCTCTCCGCAGTCGCAGCCATCGAGCACATCGCCACCGCGAGCACTCACTGCGCCGCCACCGTGAGATCTGAGAGCAAGCATCCCGGCGCGCCATCGCCGCCATACTCAATCTCCACGAGCTCTTCATCTCCTTCCAGCAACCTCGCTTCCATGGAGCACGGAGACGATGTGGTTCCCACCCGAGCCGGCTGGGAGGGCTCGGACGTCACCGCCGAGGACTGCCAATGGCTGGTTAATACCCGCCGCGTCCCTCCCGGCGTCGTCTGCCGGCCTCCTGGCACCGAACTCATCCCGACACCAGAAAACAATGAGTACGTGGTATTCCTCTCCCACTTCAAACGCGGCTTCGGCCTTCCCGTCTCCAAGTTTTTCTCAGATTTCCTCCGCCACTTCGGCCTTCAGCCTCCCCATCTCCCACCAAACGCCATCGTTATGCTCTCCACACACGTCATCGTGTGTGAAGCTTTCCTTGGCGTCTACCCGACGGTCCAGACTTGGGAAAAATATTTCTTTCTCCGCAAGAAGAAAATTCCCGATCCTGGCAACACTGCAGCCCCCCGCGTGATGACCCAAACGGGTAGCGCGATGATGTTGCAGCGCCGCACCGGACACCACCCGAGAGTGTTCGGATTGGAAACCGTGCGCAAGTGGCAGCGTGGCTTCCTGTACGTGAAGAACGTACCGGTCGAGAAGGGGAAGCCTGCCGAAAACCGGATAGGGCTTACTAAGTTCGTCAACACGCTGCCGACCGGGCAGAACTGGGGATATGACCCAAAGAAGACCGTGCCAGACGTCCTCTAGGTCGAGAAGCGAATGACCGAGCTGGTGTCAGAAGGGCTCCTTCAGGATGATCCAATCGCCTGCTGGATGTCGCGCCGGGTACTCCCTCTCCAGCACTGAGTGTACAAGATGTGCTATATGGGAGGCGCCCGGGATTGCACCAGGACGACAACTTTCGAGCTTAGCAAAGCTGAGGTGGCCATCTGGGTCAGGTCTATCATGCAGACCACGCTCACCGAGAACTGGGCTTACGGCTTCGTGACGTACAGCCGCACCAAAATGATCCCCCAGGTTAGTGCTCTTCTCTGTACCCTTATCAGTTGTAATCGACACCGAGTAGAACTCCTTTTAACTACATATGCTTTGTACTTGCATGCTGTGCTGAGTAAAAACACTTAGCTTGATGTGCTTTGTGTTTGCACGCTTTTCCCGAGTAGAAACACTTAGCTTAATGTGCTTTTTGTTTGCACGCCATCCCGAGTAGAAACACTTAGCTTAATGTGATTTGTGTTTGCACGCTATCCCGAGTAGAAACACTTCGCTTAATGTGCTTTGTGTTTGCACGCTATCCAGAGTAGAAACACTTATTCGAGAACTCAACTCACTGTGTCTGCTTGTATCAACAACATATCAATCTTCGAGGGCAACTGGATAAAGGATCGAGATGAAGATGACCAGACCGCCTATGATACCCAAGATACTTTGTGTATCCCCAACGCCAATCAGCCTGGTAAGTCCCGAGCTGATGCCTCTATTCGGGGTTGGTCCGAAGATGAAGAAGGTGATTGAGTTCACCTCTCTGTTTGCTAGCAATAAACTTTGACTCTCTTTCCTTGCTTGTTTTAACTCCTTTCTTCTTCTACTCTGCAGAGGAACCCGAGTTGGACGACGGTGAGGAACCCCTGATCGTCGATCCGCTATCGGTGGCCGCTCCCAATACTCGGAAGAGAGTTGGCAGCGGTGCCCAGGCACCTCCCCCCAAGAGGACCAAGAAGACAGACGCGAACAAAGCCGGTGCTTCCCGCAAGAGGAAGGCCCCCACCAGCAAGGGGTAAGTGTTTCTCCGATTACACTTTTGACTTATTGCCGTTTCCTGTTGTGCTTTTCCCTTCTCCCTCTTTCTGCTTTCTTTCTAACCCTGTTTTTCCTTCCAGCGCGGCTCTTAACGCCGACGCCACCACTGCACCAACTCCTCAGACACGGACAACCTCGCCCCGAGAGGAGAATGTTGAGCTCTCGGATGATGACGAGAATCAAGATCCACGGGAAAGGGCGTGTGCGTCCTCCCCAGTTAATGAAGAACAAGACACTAGCGCCGAGAACGATGGCGCAGGATTGAAGTAGACCTCACCTCCGAGCAGTCGCCGCCTGACGCGCAACCAAGTGCCCAGGACGCTGCCAACAGCGAGATGCCGCCAACTCCCCCAGCTGCATCAGCTGGGGAAGATACTGACCGCGCTGCCGAGCAGCAGCAAGAAGATACCGCCCTGGAGCGGCCAGATGCCACCACCGAGCATCCGCCAGAGACCAACGCTGCAGAACAAGATGACCCCGCGGCCGAGCCGTGGGTAGAAGACAATGTCACCGCAAGGCCTGATCCCGCTGTAGGGCAGCGGGTAGGAGACGCTGTGGTGGAGCCAGACCGCAAAGACCAAGTGCAGCCGGATGCTGCACCGAGTAGCCGGCCACCTGTGCCGCCAACTCCGTAGGCGACTCCGCCCAGCGTACCAGTTCCTCCACCAACTCAGCTAGCACCACCACCTTCTCAGCCAATTCTTCAAGTGCCTCCGCCTTCTCGGCCAGCTCCTACTCCAAGCCTCAAGAAGACCAACAAATTGGGAGTCGAGGCAACCCGGGTGCAACCAAAGCACACTGCTTCGCAGACTGGGCAGCAGATGCCGCCCCCCAAGCCGCAAGGTGGGCAGTCCGGGAAGCAGGTGCAGGGTACTCAGCTGACGCTCACTTTGCCCACTTCTAGTGCCAACCCGGTTTCTTACGGGTCACCTTTGGCCCCGTCGAGAAGCAGAGTGCTGGTGCAGGTTCCAGCGTTCCGTGCAAATATCCCGAGTACATGATAGAGATGTCACAGCGCCACCAAATCCCGCTGTCCAAGGAGGAGAAACGACTAGCCGTCCTCAAAGAGGGCCAGGCCGTGGGAGTCTCCAAGTCCAAAGGAAAGAAAGGTTCCTTGGTCATCAAGGAACTTTCTTCCCGCGGTGAAGACGAGGAGGAGCTTCCCGAAGAAGGCCTCGCGGATATCTTGGACCGAGTAGGCCATGTCGAGAAGGCCTGGAACAGCAAAGTGCATGGCAACACCAGCTGGGACAGTACTGAGTTGGGCAAGCTTGACTACTAGCGTACCGACTGGAACAAGGCTGACGTTGGTTCCGTTGGCATGACGGTTGGCAGCCCTTGTTGTACCTTGGCCGAAAAACTATTCGTCCTCCGCAAAAACGTCGAGGACATTGAGAAAAGCTATGTGGTAAGTGTTTCTTTTCCTTTTTGCATTTTCCGACTTGCTGGTTTCTTCTTTCTCTTTTCTTCTTCTCTTAGCCACTCCCCAGTCCCCGAGATTCGGGCCAAGTAGGTGAAGACTCAACCGAGTTGACATTTACTCGGGCCAAATCTTCCAAAAACTTATACTTTTCCCTTCTTCTCTGCAGGATAGCGTCCGGCAGAGGACAAAGGTTTTCCATCAGCTACTCTGGAATCACTGCCAGACCCGAGAACGGAACCAGGCTCTAGAAGCCGACAAGAAAGATAGAGATGCTATGGAGCAGCAGGCCCTGGACCGTACTCTCCAGCTCTCTGAGTTCGAAGGTAAGCTTTTAGCATATCGGTTTGTGCGTTTTGTATTTACGCCCGTTTTTTGCTTTTTCCTTCATTGATGTCTTCTCTGCAGGCAAGCTCAAGGATCTGGTGGATAGGCATCGAGACTGCAAAGTTTTCGTCGCCTCCGCCCAGAGCAAGATCTCTACACTGGAAGGTGAGCCTTCCTATTTCTTCTCTGCAATTGTATCTTCCTACTTGGCCGCTTTGCTGATAATGTTGTTCTTCTCGCATAAGAGCATAAAAAATTCTGGGAGCAACACTTGCAGTGCCTCACGCCTGCTGAGGTACAGCAGCAGTTGCGAACCCGAGAAGCAGAGATAGAGCAAGAGCGCACCGTCGAGAGGACGGAATACGAGAAGCTCCAACTCGATCTCCAAGACGCACTCCAGACTGCCATCAACCACGTCAACGAGAAGCGGAAGTTCGAGAGGACATCCAAAGCCGAGAAGAAGGGACTTGAGCTGGAGATCCATGACAAGCATATCTCAGACGAGACCGATTGGAAGGTCAAGCTGGGAGCCCTGCTGGTAGACCTGGATTGTGAGTCGCCTCTACCTTGTACTTGGCCGTATTTTCTCTTCTCTGCCTTATTCTACCCGGTTTCACTTCTTCTTGGTCTTTGTTTCTAATTCAACTTAGTTCCTTACGCAGACATCTTCCCGGAACTCCGCTCTGCTGGTGTGCCAGCTTTGGACAAGGCAAGACAGGCCAGGGACGCAGCTGGTCTAGACATTGACAACACATCCAGCATCAACGACCATCTCCTCAACATCAAGACGCAAATCCGCTCCCTCAAGGGCCTGGTCACCTCCATGGTGTCCACTGGATTCAAACTTCACAAGCTCTTCTGGCCTAAGAGGGAAGTTCCGGAAACCTTCTGCGAAATTGCCGAGCACCTGGACGAAGTCAGGGCTGAGCTCAAGAAGTGGCGTGCCTCCGCAGCTCGGGTAGGAGCTGACGAGCTGCTGCACTTTGTTATGTCCTGGTACGAGAACCTGGATCTCGACAGGATCCGTACGCGCCGCGAAGACTCCCAGTGGACTGAAGACCCTGACTGCGTCGCTCGCCGAAAAGAGGTGGCTTATGAGATCGCCTCCTACGCTGAAACGAGCGTCTTCATCGACGGCCTCACCGAGCCTGACACCGGGTGTTGGAGAAGAGGACGATGACGCGGATGATGATGAGGATGATGACGATGCTAGCGAAGACTATGCCGAGTTCGAGGAGGGTGCCGAAAAAGAGGCATCCGAGCAGGAGGAGGCCAAGGAGACTGACGGGACCGAGCAGTAGGGCAACGCGGAGGAATCCGCGTTGGCCACCCACACAGAGGAATCCGAGTTGGCCGCCAACGCAGGGGCCGAGAAGCCGGAGCCCAACGCACAGGAGGCCACCATCACCACCGAGATGGTGACCGAAGAGAAGCTCCCGAGTTGGGCGTGAGTGGGGCTGCGCGGTCCGGCGTCTACCCGCTATCCTACACTCAGTCTACTCCGGCCTCCAGCTCTGCGACGGATCCAATCTCTGTGGCCACAGCAACTTCCGAGCCAGCTGCCTCTGCCAACACCGACACGGACAACACCGCTTCTACTATGGTGTAATTCCTGCACGTTTTATCTCCAAACTTTTATCAGATCCCCGGAATGCCGGGTGCATATGTAACGATATACTTATGTCCTTTGAAACTCAGTTTTTATTCTAGTTAATGTTTTTTAGCAACTCTGGCTCAATGTCGGGTTGCGTTTCTATGCAAGTCCTCGAGTTGCATTTTTTATCCACTCATTCTCTTTGTCTCAGCTCTTACCTGCCACTTGTGGCTTTTTTGGTAGTCGAGTGACAAGATTTCAAAGTTTGAGCTTCAAATACTTAGCCACTTAGAAAATTGCATGGTAACGCTGCCCACCACTCAGCCGAAAAGAGAAAACAGTAAAGAATACTCTACTCGATTGCCACACGTTTCCTTTCCTTAGCAAGTTTTCGTGTGTTCATTGACCTTTGGCTTGTTCTCTTGCTTGCCATGAAGCCGGGTTGCTGACAGCAGCAGAGTCGAAGAGTTGGCCCTTGGGTTTAAACACATTACTATATATGCTTATGAAATTCTAAATGGCTCAACCGAGTAGATAGAGTAAAACATAGTAACAACACATGGAGCAAATTGGACAAGGGCAGTCCCCGAGTTTGAATTCGGAGCCCCGACTAGAATTTTAACTCGGTTTGAGGAGATACATACAACTTTTTTCTCATGAGTGAAAACGTCGGAGTAGAACTACATTCTAGGGGCGCTTAGATTCCTCTCCTGCTTTATCCGGCTGGTTCTTCTGGGGTGCCTGTGCGTCAACTAGATAGTATGCATCATTGTGTAGAGCATTGCTCACAATGAAGGGCCATTCCCACGGAGGGGATAGCTTGTGCATCCCGGTCGTGCGCTGCACGAGCATAAGGACCATGTCTCCTTCTCGGAAAACCCTTGGGTTTACTTTCCGGCTGTGATAACGCCTCAAGTTTTCCTGATAAATAGCTGAACGTGACAGAGTTAACTCTCTTGCTTCTTCTAGCAGGTCAACGTCATTTTCTCGAGCTTCTCTCGCCTCCGCCTCAGTGTAGAGGGTTACTCGGGGCGAGTCATGCTCTAGGTCAGTGGGCAACACGGCCTCAGCTCCATATACCAGGAAGAATGGTGTGTATCCGGTTGATCGGTTAGGGGTAGTCCTTAGACTCCACAACACCGCCGGCAACTCGTCCAGCCAACAACCAGAGGTTCGATGTAATGGCTCAACCAGCCTTGGCTTTATGCCGGATAACACCATGCCATTTGCTGTCTCAACTTGCCCATTAGAGGCCGGATGCGCAACAGATGCAACATCTAGCCGGATCCGCTTCTCTCTGCAGAATCTTGCGAAAGCACCCTCAGCAAAGTTTGTGCCATTATCAGTGATGATGCTGTGCGGGTAGCCGTATCTCAGGATCACATCCTTCAGGAAACTCACAGCTGTGACTCCATCACACTTCCGAATAGGCTTGACCTCAATCCACTTGGTGAACTTGTCAACCATGACTAAAGGTTCGTGACACCAACCGGGACTAAAGGTGCCCTGGGGTACCCTCCGCGGACCTTTAGTCCCGGTTGGTGTCACGAACCGGGACTAAAGGTGCAATTTTTCGCGGCGTTTTCGTTCCCGCGCAGAACGAGCCTTTAGTCCCGGTTCGTGACACGAACCGCGACTAAAGGTGGTTATTCGAATAGTTTCCCTTTTCCCAATCTTAAAAGTACATATAATATATCAGAAAATTCTGAAAAATAAAACTAATTCTTTTTAAAATCTTACAAATACAAATAATATATCAGAAAATTCAGAAAAATAAAACTTATCCTTTTCCCAAACTTAAAAGTACAAATAATATATCAGAAAATTCATAAAAAAAAACTAATTCTTTTTCCAATCTTAAAAATACAAATAATATATCAGAAAATTCAGAAAAATAAAACTAATTCTTTTTCCAATCTTAAAAATACAAATAATATATCAGAAAATTCAGAAAAATAAAACTAATCCTTTTCTGCTGCAGTACATAATGGCAAGAGTGGATCTAAACCTAAACGGAGAGCATAGATGCATGATCTGATATCTGCTGCTAGTCATACTCCTGCCTAGGCCTATAGTACATCCACTCGTAGTCGTCGTAGTCGCCGCCGTCGCCGTCACTATCGTCTGACGGTGCTCTGCACTCCCTTGGAGGATCACGACTCCAGGACTGGGCCTGAGGGTAGCGCAGGCGGGGGATATCGCCGGCCCTGATGTAGTCCATGACGCTCTGTAGAGTCCGGCCGGACCACCATAGCCGACGACCGGCCTCGTGAAAGTTCCCAGGAGGCAGGCCGTCCTCCTCATACCTGGCGAGCGCGCTCTCACGCCGATTGATCTAGAAGGCATCCCAAGTATGCTGGTTATCGGGATGCCAACTGGGATTCCTCTGCTGCTCCGGCATGAGCTCGTGGTAGTTGTGGTTCGTGACGGCCGCCCGACGCGCCACACCTTGAGGAAGAGGAGGGACCGGCACTCCTCCGGCGCTCAGCATCCAACCGGCGGGAACGATGTAGCCGGGCGGGCAGGGGTAGTTCGATGCGGAAAGTGCCTCCGCCTGGATGAATGTTAGAGTGGGTACGGTAGAAGCCATGAGTTTGTATGTGTTTATGCCAATGGTGTGGCAATGCATACATATATATAGCGAGAAGAAAACATCCCTTTAGTCCCGGTTGGTGTCCCCAACCGGGACTAAATGGGTTAGGGTTTCATTGGAAAACGGATCATCCCTTTATTCCCGGTTGGTACATGGGAATTAGGGTTTCGTTTGGACTAATCAGATAGAATCACACGGATCGTGTGTTTCTTTCAAGCGCTTGTGAGTCGTTGGATCCGGGTGTGTTTTTTTCGAGCTGTTGTGAGCCGTTCGATCAGGGCTATGGTGTGTTTCTTTCGAGCTGCTGTGAGCCGTTGGATGAGGTGTTTCTTAACCGTTGGATCAAAACCCTAGCTCAACACTTTGTGAGCCAGAGGACCCTATATATAGCCCAGCTTCATACACCGGTCAGTTCATCTCCCAAATACAAAACATCCGGATTCGCCAGCATACGTCCTGCCGTGCATTTGGTATGCATATATGCACTCAGTAGCCACGGCAGGGTTGTATGCTGGCGATACCGATTGTTTTGTTCTACACCCCCTTTAAGGTTTCATACATCATATATTCAGTTCATCGAGCAAATACAAAACATCCGGATTCGCCATCATACGTCTAGCTGTGCATTTGGTATGCATATATGCACCCAATAGCCACGGTTGGGCTGTATGATGGCGATACCGTTTGTTTTGTTCTACACCCCCCTTTAAGGTTTGATACATCATATATTCAGTTCATCGAGCAAATACAAAACATCCGGATTCTCCATCATACGTCATGTCGTGCATTTGGTATGAATGTTGCACCCAGTAGCCACGGTGGGGCTGTATGATGGCGATACCGATTGTTTTGTTCTACACCCCCCCCCCCCTTTAACACATCCATCCATGCTTGGGTTGGTTTATGGTGGCGCGTGGCACGAGAGTTGTGACGCGTGGCGCGGGAGTTGTGACGCGTGGCCTGGAGGGCGCGGTATAAACTGTCGCGCCTCGAGCGCGTCTTCTCCATCCCTCTGCATCGCCGCGCTTCCACCATGCCTCCGAGGAGGAACAACACCACCGGCTTCCGCGGCGTCCGAGCACGGCAGAACGTAATGTTCAGCGCAGATATCCGCTGGGGTACGACCGCATCCCCCTCGGCACCTTTGCAACGGCGGCGGAGGCCGCCCGCGCCTGGGACGCGGCGGCCTGGCACCTCAACCGCCCGCGGTCGCTGATGAACTTCAACGACTGCCACACCGTCTGGGAAGCGGAGGCCAGGGCGCCGAAGCCGCAGATCATCACTGCCGCCGACCACATCCACCTCCGCCACCGCGCGTTTCAGGCCCTAGTCGACGCCAGGGAAGACCGCGTCATCCGCGAGTATTACCGGAACAACCCGGGGGAGGAGAGCGCCGACGAGGAGCTCTAGCAGACCCGCGCGGCTCAGCGGGCGGAGCGCCGCCTCGAACGCCACCTCGCGTTAGATGCCGCTCGGGAGGCGAGGACGAAGGCGCTGCAAGAGCTTTGTCGGGCCGACCACGCCGGCGAAGTCCGGGCCTCCGACGATCCGAGGTGGGGGGCTATCTCTGACATACCATCGTGCACCTCCGACGACGACGAGGAGGTCACCGACGAGTTCGGCGACGATGATGACCCGGAGGAGGTCACCGACGAGTCCCCCGACGACGACGGCGAGGAGTAGTGTTCGTCTGTTTTCTCTTTTTAATAAAAGAATTTGTATTCCGGCGACACTGCGGCGCGCTAGCGCGTCTGTTTTCTGTTTTTAGAAAAAGTTTGGTACAATAAATTAGAGATAACATAATTCACATGATCCATTAAACATGATCCATTCAACAAAATTTGGTACAATAAATTATTACACATCAATTCTTCCCTTGTGTCCCCGCTTTCTTACGATTTGGACGTATCCATGGAGCATCCTCATCATTTAACTTAATGCTTGGGTCAGTGTTCACTTTGAAGGGCGGAATTTCACCAAACATATTATAATCTTCTGACATGTCTGTCTTGTCCTCCACCCCCATGATGTTTCTTTTTCCTGAAAGAACAATGTGGCGCTTTGGATCATCACATGATGTACTGATCGTTTTCTTATCTTTCCGTTTCCTCGGTTTGCTACTCATTTCCTTCAAATAGAAAACCTGAGCGACATCTTTGGCTAGGACGAATGGTTCGTCAAGGTAACCAAGATTGTTGAAATCCACCATTGTCATTCCGTATTGCTCGTCCACCTTTACCCCACCTCCTGTTAGCTTGAACCATTTGCACCGGAACAAAGGGACCTTAAAAGAGGTTCCATAGTCAAGTTCCCATATCTCCTCTATGTAACCATATGTGACCTTTTGCCCAATCTCGGTTGCTGCATCAAAGCGGACACCACTGTTTTGGTTGGTGCTATTTTTATCTTGGGAGATCGTGTAAAATGTATTCCCATTAATCTCGTACCCTTGGAAAGTCGTTATAGTCGAAAATGGTGTCTTGGCCAACATGTACAACTGATCTCCAACATCATTGTCATTCATTAAATGTTTTCGCAACCAACTGCCCAAAGTCTCCATGTGGGCCTTTCTAATCCATGATTCAGGCTTCCCCGGGTTGTTCGAGCGTAAAATATTCTTGTGTTGCTCGAAGTACGGAGCCACCAAGCTCGAATTTTGCAGAACTGTGTAGTGTGCTTCAGTCATACAATGACCGTCCATACATATCGTTGATTTCCTTCCGATCGTGCCTTTTCCACTTAGTCTCCCCTCGTGCCGCGATTGAGGAATACCAATCGGCTTAAGGTCAGGAACATAGTCAATAGAGAACTCAATTACCTCCTAATTTCCATAGCCCTTTACGATGCTTCCTTCTGGCCTAGCACGGTTACGAACATATTTTTTTCATACTCCCATAAACCTCTCGAAGGGGAACATATTGTGTATAAATACAGGACCGAGAATGGAAATCTCTTCGACTAGGTGGACCAGGAGGTGCTCATAATATTGAAGAAGGATGGTGGAAACAACAACTCGAAACTGACAAGACATTGGACCACATCGTTCTGTAACCGTGGTAGATCTTCTGGACTGATTACCTTCTGAGAGATTGCATTGAGGAATGCACACAACTTCACAATGGATACTCGAACATTTTCCTGTACGAGGCCCCTCAAAGAAATCGGAAGCAATTGCGTCATAATCACGTGGCAGTCGTGAGACTTCAGGTTTTGGAACTTCTTGTCCGCCATGTTTATTATTCCCTTTATATTCGACGAGAAGCCACACGGGACCTTCATACTGCTCAGGTATTCAAAAAATGACCTTCTCTTATTTCGTAAGAGCGTAGCTTGCACGACCTTCAAACCATTCCGGATGCCGGTCATCTGGGTCTTTCAAAAGTTGCTGGTCCTGCCGTGCTTCCTTTGTATCATTTGTCTTCCCATACACGCCCAAGAAGCTTAGCAGGTTCACGCAAACATTCTTCGTAACATGCATCACGTCGATTGCAGAGCGGACATCTAGGACTTTCCAATACTGTAGCTCCCAAAATATCGATTTCTTTTTCCACATGGGTACGTGCCCGTCAACTCCCAGCGGAACTGATTGTCCGCCAGGACCCTTTCCAAAGATGACTTTCAAATCCTTGACCATATCAAATATCTCAGCTCCAGTACGTTCCGCAGGCTTCGGCCGGTGATCTGCCTTGCCGTTGAAATGCTTGCCTTTCTTTCTTACGTTATGATTTCGGGGAAGAAATCGACGATGACCCAGGTACACGTTCTTCCTACAATTATCCAAAAATACACTTTCAATCTCATGTAAGCTGTGCGTGCATGCTTTGTATCCCTTATTTGACTGTCCTGAAAGGTTACTGAGAGCAGGCCAATCGTTGATGGTTACAAAAATCAACACTCGTAGGTCAAATTCCTCTTCTTTGTGCTCATCCCACACAGGTACACCAGGTCTGCCCCACAATTGTAAAAGTTCATCAACTAATGGCCTTAGGTACACATCGATGTCGTTGCCGGGTTGCTTCGGACCTTGGATGAGCACTGGCATCATAATGAACTTCCGCTTCATGCACAACCAAGGAGGAAGGTTGTAGATGCATAGAGTCACGGGTCAGGTGCTATGGCTGGAGCTCTGCTCGCCAAAAGGATTCATGCCATCAGTACTTAGACCAAATCTTATGTTCCTTGCGTCAGCTGCAAAATCTTTGAACTCTCTGTCGATCTTTCTCCATTGCGTTCCATCAGCGGGGTGTCTCAACTCCCCGTCGGACTTACGGTCCTCTTTGTGCCATCGCAACAACTTGGCATGCTCTTTGTTCCTGAACAGGTGGTTTAACCGAGGTATTATAGGAGCATACCACATCACCTTGGCGGGAACCCTCTTCCTGGGTTTCTCGCCCTCAACATCGTCACCAGGGTCATTGCCTCTGATCTTATAACGCAATGCAGTGCATACAGGGTATTCATTCAAATCCTCGTATGCACCGCGGTAGAGGATGCAGTCGTTAATGCATGCATGTATCTTCAGATCCTCTAAACCTAGAGGGCACAAAACCTTGTTTGCTTCGTACGTACTGGCCGGCAACTCGTTATTCTTCGGAAACATATTCTTCAACATTTTCAGCAAATTTTCAAATGATGAGTCAGCTACACCTTCCCGTGCCTTCCATTTCAGCAAATCCAGTGTGCAGTCCAGCTTTTTCAGACTATTGTCACATCCTGGGTACAGCGACTTCGTGTGATCCTCTATCATGCGATCCAAATTCTCCCTCTCCTTGTCAGTTTCACAGCGTCTCCGTGCATCAGCAATGGTCCGACCAAGATCATCAGCGGGCTCATCATGTGCCTCTTCTTCACCTTCACCAAACCCTTCCCCACCTTCAGCATCATCCTCCATGAAAGTATCACCGAAAGCGTCATGATAGTTGAAATCGATATCATCCTTTTCTTCATCTTCTTCCATTCTAACCCCTCTTTCTCCATGCTTGGTCCAACAATTATAGCTTGGCATGAAACCGTGCCGAAGCAGGTGCATGTGAACGACTCTTGAGGAGGAGTGACCCTTCTCATTCTTACATTCAGCACATGGACAGATAATAAAACCTCGCTGCTTGTTCGCATTTGCCACTACGAGGAAATCTTGCAAACCCGTAGTGAACTCGCCGGAGAGTCGGTTACCGTACATCCATTGCCGATTCATCTGCATTATTATTATATAAAGTATATAATTAACCATCATGCATTTGTTAAACTAACTAGCTGGAAATAATACAAATCATGAAAGGTTCAAGTTGCTAACCGCGATCGCGGAGGTAAAATAAATGAAAACGCTCAAGTGCGGCTCGGACACTTCATATCATGTGTGTTTCATGCTATCGGGCATTTCATCGAACACCTTGTGTGCATAGTAGGAACCAAAAGCATACCCAGCACCCCTTGTGAATGTTATTAGCAGAAGTGACACCAAATGTGGCTAAGTGCAGCCACCTGAGCCCTATATAGGGATGGGCCTTTAGTCCCGGTTCACCTGTACAACCGCGACTAAAGGCCTTGGGTCCTATTAGTCCCGGTTGGCCAGGCCAACCGGGACTAAAGCCCCTCCCCTCCGCCAGCTGTGGACCGAGCGCGCTGGGCCCAGACTGTTGGTCGCGGGTCTCGTCCCGAACCGCGACTAAAGATCCCTATGGTCGCGCGTCGATTATTTTGGGGACTAATGGGGGCGTATAGAAGGCCTATTTTCTACCAGTGACCGAGCCGCCTGCTGGCACGGGCCTGCCACCGAAATCGTCGGCGTTGTCGGTGACAAAGTCGAAGGAGCCGAATCTGTGGACAAGGCCACAGACCACGCGCTCCCCTGAAGCAGAAATCGGTCCTGTCCGAATGTGAACCCCAGCCAAAGCCGCTGCTGGCCCCATGGTGGGCGCCAACTATCGTGGTATGGAGAAGACAGATGCCATGGGATGGCTAAAGTTTGGGCCGATGGTCGCTGGGGGTATCCGGGGAGGGATCGCACGGCGAGTAGCCGCGCTCAGGTAACACTTCAAACAACAAGAACTACCCAGGTTCAGGGCCCTCGTGTGGAGGTAACACCCCTACTCCTGCCTATCTCTCTGTATGTATGATTTCCGAGTAGCCACAGTACAAGTTTGCCTCTCAGACGAGTAGCCACTCTGCTTCTCTCTCTCGCTCTAGTGCTGGTCCTTGTAATAAATGCGAACTGGGGCAACGTCCCTCGCGCAGGAGGGGGCAGGGCACCTTATATACTGGTGCCTAGCCGAATAAACAACTAATAGAAAGTACAACTGATGTGACTTAAGCACTGTGATGTAGAGCACGCTTCCGGGATCTCGCGCTGAGAAGCCGCCGCGTCGTACGGCTGATAGGTCATGTCCACTCTGTCAGCCTCACAGTGTAGGCCCCCATCCTGTCCTGTCCCCGCTGTCAGTGACAAGACAAGACATGTGCCAACCTCTCTGTCACCACGCCGTGTCACTGATGATCACGCTCCTAGTAAGTTGAACCGCACGCCGGTACGGCTGCGGGATATGCGGGATCTCTGTCAGAACGGCTCCATTGACTTCTGGCCCGAGTAGGATTGCTGCCCATCTAGTCTGACCATAACTTCCCTATCCGGACGAATACAATCTCCCTCAAAATCTTGTCTTGGCCTTCAATATTTATGACCGGATAGAGACTACCGGGTATAGGGTACCCGGGTAGCCACCAACCCGGCCAGTAGTACTCTGATCTTCACTTTAACACTTTGCCTTACCCCTACTCGGGGGTAGCCCCCCGACAGTGGGGCAAACCAGGTGTACGTGTGTGGGATGAGAACAAACAAAAGCCATTTGACCTACGGACGTTGCTTTTCGTAACCATCAATGATTGGCCTGCTCTTAGTAACATTTACGGACATACAAACAAGGAATACAATGCATGCACACACTGTTTAGATAAGACTGACAGAGTTTATTTGGATAAATGTAAAAAGGTTGTATACCTGAGGCATCGTAGATTTCTTACGATCAAGCGTCCCGTAAGAATGAAAGGAGGGAAGCATTTCAGAGGTGAGGCAGATAACCGGAAGAAGCCTGATCTCCGTAGTGGTAATGATTTATTCGATATGGTCAAGGACCTAAAAGTAATCTTTGGGAAGGGTGATGGCAGCCAACCTGTTCCGAATGGCCCTGATAAGAGCGCACCCATGTGGAAGAAGAAATCTATATTTTGGGAGCTACCCTATTGGAAAGTTCTAGAGGTCTGGTCTTCAATCAACGTGACGCACGTGACAAAGAATCTCTGCGTCAACCTGCTATGCTTCCTGGGCGTGTATGGGAAGTCAAAAGATACGCCAGAAGCACGGGAGGACCAGCAACGTATGAAAGACCCAAGCAACAAGCAGACGGATACATGGCGCCATTACTTAAGCAGCTACGCTCTCACTAAAGCAGAGAAGGAAATATTTTTTGAAGTCCTTTACAGTATCAAGGTTTCGTCTGGCTTCTCGTCGAATATAAAGGGGATAATAAACATGGCGGAGAAAAAATTCCAAAACCTGAAGTCTCATGACTGCCACGTGATTATGACGCAGTTGCTTCCGATTGCATTGAGGGGGCTTCTACCGGAAAATGTTCGAGTACCCATTGTGAAGCTATGTGCATTCCTCAATGCAATATCTCAGAAGGTAATCGATCAAGAAATTCTGGCAAGATTACAGAGGGATGTGGTCCAGTGTCTTGTTAGTTTTGAGTTGGTGTTCCCACCATCCATCTTCAACATTATGACTCATCTCCTGGTTCACCTATGTGAAGAGATTCATATTCTTGGTCCGGTATTTCTACACAATATGTTCCCCTTTGAGAGGTTCATGGGAGTCTTGAACAAATATGTTCATAACCGTGCTAGGCGAGAAGGAAGCATCTCGGTGGGTTATGGAACAGAGGAGGTCATTGGGTTCTGTGTTAACTTTATTCCTGACCTTAAGAAGATTGGTGTTCCTGAATCGCGACATGAGGGGAGACTGAGGGGAAAAGGAACTCTGGGAAAGAAAACAATGATACCCAGGGACGGGCATTCTTTCACTAAAGCACACTACACATTTCTACAAAATTCCATCTTCGTGGCTCCGTATCTCGAGGAACACAAGAATACTGTACGCTCCACAAACCCGGGGAAGGATGACTCATGGATTAAACGCAAACACATGGAGACTTTCAGAAGTTGGTTGCAAACACATCTTATGAATGACACCACTGTTGAAGATCAGCTGTACATGTTGGCCGGGTCACCATCTTCGACTATTCGGAGTTTTCAAGGGTACGAGATAAATGGGAATACATTTTACACGATCGCCCAAGATAAGAAGAGCACCAACCAAAACAGTGGTGTCCGCTTTGATACAACAAACGAGAATGGAAAAAATGACACATACTATGGTTACATAGAGGAGATATCGGAACTTGACGATGGACCTTCTTTTAAGGTCCCTTTGTTCAAGTGCAAATGGGTCAACCTGAATGGAGAAGGGGTAAATGTAGACCCGCTTTATGGAATGACAACAATGGATCTCAACAATATAGGTTACAATACGAACCATTCGTCCTAGCCAATGATGTGGCTCTGGCCTTCTATGTGAAGGACATGTCCTCTAGACCGAAAAAAGAAAATAATAAGCAAAAAAATACATCATACGATGAGCCGAAACGTCACATCGTTCTTTCAGGAAAAAAAACATCGTGGGAATCGAGGACACGACAGACATGTGAGAAGATTATAATAAGTTTGTTGAAATTCCACCCTTCACAGTGAAAGCTGACCCAACCATCCCGTCAAATAATGAAGATGCTCCATGGTTACGGCCGAAGCGATCATAAGAAAGCGACAAGGGTTCATGGACCATCTCTACACGAAGAAAATTCAGAAGACTAGATAGGGATGTTGTTGTTGGTGATGTGTAATAATAAACGTGGAATACATGATCATAGTTCTGTTGAAAAAGTGTTCACAAAAACTTGCTATCTCCTTCTAACATTCTAGGGTTTCGGTTTGAAACGACGGTGCACACAAACATGCATCTTGGAAGCACGGACAATGTTCGTCTGTTTTCTGCTTTTTAGAAAAGAATTTGTATTCCGGCGAACTGCGGCGCGCTAGTGCGTCTGTTTTCTGTTTGTAATAAAAAAATTGTCACACCGGCGCTCGCGCCCATATTGCACATAAACATGCATCTTGGATAGATAAAAAAGGCAGTACATAATGGCAAGAGTGGATCTAAACCTAAACAAAGAGTATAGATCTACATAATGGCAAGACTGGTTCTGATCTGCTAGTCATACTCCTGCCTAGGCCTATAGTACTCCGACTCGTAGTCATCGTAGTCACCGCCGTCATTTGTCACTATCGTCGGACGGTGCTCTGGACTCCCTCGAAGGATCACGACACCAGGACTGGGTGTGAGGGTAGCGCAGGCGAGGGTTATCGCCGGCCCTGATGTAGTTCATGACGCTCTAAAGAGTCTGTCCGTCGCCCCACCACAGCTGACGACCGGCCTCGTTGAAGTTCGAAGGAGGCGGGCCGTTCTCCTCGTACCTGGCGAGCGCACTCTCACGCTGATTAATGAAGACGACGTCCCAAGTAGGGCGGTAGTCAGGATTCCAACTGGGATTCCCCCGCTGCTCCGGCATGAGCTCGTGGTAGTAGTGGTTCGTGATGGCCGTCCGACGCGCCACACCATGAGGAAGAGGAGGGACCGGCACTCCTCCGGCGCTCAGCATCCAACCGGCGGGAACGCTGTAGCCGGGCGGGCATGGGTAGTTCGAGGCAGAAAGTGCCTCCGCCTGGAGGAAGGTTAGAGTGGGTACGGTAGAAGCCATGAGAGAGTGGTGAGTTTATATGTGTTTATGCCAATGGTGGCAATGCATACATATATATAGTGACAAGAAAACATATCCCTTTAGTCCCAGCATGTTTTACCAACCGGGACAAAATGGTTCAGGTTTTGTTGGGAAACGTATCGTCCCTATAGTCCCGGCCTGTTTTACCAACCGGGACTAAATGTGGTTAGGGTATCGTTGGAACCAATCGCAAAGAATCACACAGATCGTGTGTTTCTTTCAAGCGCTTGTGAGTCGTTGGATCAGGGGTGTATTTCTTTCAAGCTGTTGTGAGCCGTTCGATCAGGGCTAAGGTGTGTTTCTTTCGAGGGGGTATGAGCCGTTGGATCAGGGGTGTTTCTTAACCGTTGGATCAAAACTCTAGCACAACACTTTGTGAGCCAGATGACCTAATATATAGCCCACCTTCATACACCAGGCAATTCATCGACCAAATACAAATCATCCGGATTCGTGAGCATACGTCATGTCGTGCATTTGGTATGCATATATGCACTTAGTAGCCACGGCAGGGTTGTATGCTGGCGATACCGATTGTTTTGTTCTACATCCCCCCTTTAAGGTTTGATACATCATTCAGTTCATCGACCCAATACAAATCATCCAGATTCGCCACCATACGTCCGACCATTCTTTTGATATGCATATATGCACTCAATAGCCACGGTCGGGGAGTATGATGGCGATACCGATTGTTTTGTTCTACATCCCCCTTGAAGGTTTGAAAAAAGGTATGATACATCATTCAGTTCATTGACCGAATACAAATCACCCGGATTTGCCATCATACGTCCGACCGTTCTTTTGATATGCATATATGCACTCAATAGCCATGATCGGGCTGTATGATGGCGATACCAATTGTTTTGTTCTACATCCCCCCTTGAAGGTTCATCGACCGAGTACAAATCAACCGGATGCCTTGTATGCGATGAAACTATGTATATGCATGGATCAACTGGTCTGATGTGCACTTATTATAAATTTAGCGTACCTTGTTCTGTATTTGAAACGTGTGGAGTTATTATTTGAACCATAAATGATATAATGGAAAAAAATAAAACAATAGAAAATATAAAGGAAATAATGGAAAACATAAAGGAAACAATAGAAAACAAAAAACGTAACAACAGAAAACAAAGTAAAACATAAAGGAAAACAATAGAAAACATAAAGGAAACAGTAGAAAACAAAATAAAATAAGAGAAAACAAAAAGGAAACAAGAGAAAACAAAATAAAACAGTGCAAAAAAAAGGAAAACAATAGAAAACATAAAGGAAACAATAGAAAACAAAATAAAACAAGATAAAACAAAAAGAATACAAGAGAAAACAAAATAAAACAATAGAAAACATAAAGGAAAACAATAGAAAACATAAAGGAAACAATAGAAAACAAAATAAAACAAGAGAAAACAAAAAGGAAACAAAAAAAACAATAGAAAACATAAAGGAATAACAATAAAAAAACATAAAGGAAACAATAGAAAACAAAAGAAAACAAAAGAAAACAAAAAATAATTAAAATTAGGGCATTCGTCCGGTTTTTGCAAACAACCGGGACGGATGCTCCCACCAACGAGCGCGCTCCACCTGCCCCATCTGCCCGCTGCGGAAAAAAAAGTGTGAGGCATCCGTCCCGGTTCGTAGCAACAACCGGGACGGAAGACCCTTTCATCCCGGTTGTTGCTACGAACCGGGACGGATACCCCTCCCTATATATATGCGTCATCTCCCTCCCCCAAAATTATAACTCCCCGCGCAGGTTTGGATCGCGACGCCGCCAGGCTGCCCGTACGTCTCCCGCGCCCGCGTCGTCGTCGCCCGTGGAGGAGCTCGCCGTCCGTCGCCGTTCGCCGTCGTCTCTCGTTGCCTGCGCTCGCGCCCGCGCCCGTACGTGCACTTGGAGGGGCAAATCGCGCCCGCGCCGTCGCCTCGTGGACACGAGCTCGCCGTCGCGCCGTGGATCGCCGCGCCGGCCCGCGCCCGCGTCGTCGCCCTGTGGACCCTCGCTGTCGCCCCTCGCCCTCGCCCCGTCGCCCCGAGCTCTCTGTAGGTAAGAAAACAGAGAACATTTTTTTTAGTGCTTTTGTTTTTTACAATTTTGTTTAGTGTTAAAAATTTAGTTAGAAATTTAGTGTTAGAAGTTAGGAATTTTAGAAAAATTTAGTGTTAGGAATTTCTACTTAGGGACTTTTAGTGTTAGGAATTTCTACTTAGGAATTTTTAGTGTTAGGAATTTCTACTTAGGAATTTTTACTTAGGAATTTCACTTAAGAATTTTTAGAAAAGTTCACTAAGTTAGTGTTAGAAAATTTGACTAAGTTAGAAAATTTTCACCAAGTTAGAAAAATTTCACTAAGTTAGAAAAAATTCACTAAGTTAGAAAATTTCAGTAAGTTAGAAAATTTTCACTAAGTTAGTGTTAGAAAATTGCACTAATTTAGTGTTAGAAAATTTCACTAAGTTAGAAAAATTTCACTAAGTTATTTTACCTACTGTTAGAAATTTGGAACTGTTATGAGGCACACAAGCCGATGACCATCTTGTTCCTGCTAAGAGGTACTACATGCGGTGGTTATCCGGGGAAAGGAACGAATGCGAGGGTTTCTGGATTTCTTTCGAACTAAATAATGTCACATATGTAATATGGTTCGTGAGATACGGATGAAGTTGAACCCTTTAGTGCACATTCGTAATGGTGACATTCCTTAGAAATCCCTTCTGGGGTTATGAAGAATATCCCCATTATGTATGTGTGCAAAAGGGTCTAGTTTTTTTTTCCGCATTTCACTATTACATATATGATTTTGTTTAGTTTCAGAGAACTCCAGAAACCCTTCCATCCCCCGCATCACCATCACGTGTACTTACCTCGTAACAAGCACAAAATGTGAAGGTCCAACTTCACATCAAGGCCTGATGACCATCTTGTTCCTATTAAGAGGTACTACAGGCGGTGGTGATCCGGGGAAAGGATGAAGATGAGAGTTTCTGGATTTCTTTCGAACTAAATAATGTCACATATGTAATATGGTTCGTGAGATCCGTATGAAGTTGAACCTTTTAGTGCACATTCGTAATGGTGACATTCCTCAGAAATCTCTTCCGGGGTTATGAAGTATATCACCGTTATGTATGTGTAAAAAAGGGTCTAGTTTTTTCCGTATATCAGTATTACATATATGATTTTGTTTAATTTCAGAGAACTCCAGAAACCCTTCCTTCCCCCGCATCGCCATCACATGTACTTACCTTGTAACAAGCACAAAATGTGAAGGTCCAACTTCACATCGGCCCGATGACCATCTTGTTCCTTTTAAGAAGTACTACAGGCGGTGGTGATCCGGGAAACGGATGAAGATGAAGGTTTCTGGATTTCTTTGGAACTAAATAACGTCACATATGTAATATGGTTGGTGAGATCTGGATGAAGTTGAACCCTTTATTGCACATTCGTAATGGTGACATTCCTCAGAAATCCCGTCCGGGGTTATGAAGAATGTCGCCGTTATGGATGTGCACAAAAGGGTCCAATTTTTTCTAGATCTCACTATATTACATATATGATTTTGTGTAATTTCAAAGATGTCCAGAAACCCTTCCTTCCACCGCATCGCCATCACGTGTACTACCTCGTCGAAAGCACAAAATGTGAAGGTCCAACTTCACATCAAGTCCCGATGACTATCTTGTTCCTGTTAAGAGGTACTACACGCGGTGGTGATCCGGGGAAAGGATGAAGATGAGGGTTTTTGGATTTCTTTGGAACTAAATAATGTCACATATGTAATATGGTTCGTGAGATCCGGATGGAGTTGAACCCTTTAGTCCACATTCGTAATGGTGACATTCCTTAGAAATCCCGTCCGGGGTTATTAAGAATGTTGCCGTTATGGATGTGCACAAAAGGGTCTAACTTTGTTCGGATCTCACTATATTACATATATGATTTTGTTCAGTTTAAAAAGATGTCCAGAAACCCTTCCTTCCCCGCATCGCCATCACGTGTACTACCTCGTAGCAAGCACAAAATGTGAAGGTCCAACTTCACATCAAGGCCTAGTAAGGAGTATGACTAGCAGATCAGATCCACTCTTTCCTAGTAAACTTGTGACTCGAAAGGGGCATAACAGCATTCCAGATTATCCAGTCATGTGTGATCTGGGATGCTACAACAGTTATGTCCCGTTCGAGTCAAAATTTTACTCGGCAAGACTCGATCTGATCTGCTAGTCATACTCCTTACTAAAGTTCAGAAACCCTTGTTCCTGTTAAGAGGTACTACAGGAGGTGGTGATCCAGGGAAAGGATGATGATGAGGTTTTCGGTTGGAACTAAGGAACGTCACATATGTAATATTATTGTTAGTGAGGTCTGAACTGAGTTGCACCGTTTGGTACATATACGTAATGGTGATATTCTTAATAGCCTCGTCCGGGGTTATTAAGAATGTCCCCATTATGTATTTGCACGAAATGGTCCAACTTTGTTCGGATCTCACAAACACTTACGTATGTGATTTTGTTTAGTTTCAACGAAGTTCAGAAACCCTTTTCTTCATCCTTCTCTCGATCGCCATCACGTATAGTACCTCGTAACAAGCACAAGATATGAGAAGGGCCATTTTGATCCTTTGTGTTTAACTTTCATCTTATTTATGTCATATTTCTCCATTTACTATTTTTTTATTAAGTTAGAAACACTAACATATTTTACTTAATTAGGAATATTTACTTAGTCCGGGTCTGTTTTTAGCTTATGTCCCTGTTAGACCCGCCGAGCGATGTCTTGGATTGGCCCGTCGGGCTGGCACTAGGAGGTCCTTACTACCGGGACACGTGGCTTGGTGAGAAATTCGGGTGACGTGGTCGACCCGGATATTCTTTGCTGGCCATCGCGTGGGCCACGGTCAGTGCGGAGAGAGCCGGCCCCTGAGGAGGTGGTACATCAGCGTATTAGGGAGGAGGACGAGCACGTCCGTCGCTACATGTACTTGCTTGATACGGAGTATAGCAGCGGTTGGTCGATTATTCGGAGGGTTTCTTACCATGTGAGCTATGACCCTATGAGGGTTCCTTACCTATGGATGCGTAGCACCCGCGACTCAGCACCCCGTGGCTTAGGACCCGGTCGGAGTAAATTAGTTTGAGATATGTCATGAATATGTATAAGTGATATTATTCGATCATCATGTATTAGGGTTAAATAAAATGAACCCGAGCTATGTAACTCTTGGTGTGTATTGATACGTTTAAATATTTCATCAATGTTGCTTTTATAATTGAAATGAGGATCTGGAACATATTGATACTCTTTTTTCTAACTTGTTTAGGTATAAGTACCATTAGCTATTATCTATAAGCAATTTTGATGAAATGGATCTGGAATAATTACTCTTTTTTCTAACTTAGGGAATTTTGCCTTAGGGAATTTTGTGTATTTTCAAAAAAGTATGGAGCCAAGAGACGAAGATGCGGAAAACTTGCTCGTGGGTTTAATCCGCGGGCCCGAGGGAGAGACCGATGTGAGCCAGTGGATGAACGACTCCGGTGAGGGAGATCCGGAGCTCACGGGAGGAGACGTCTCTGCTGAGGGAGAAGCCGACAGCTCCGGTGAGGGAGAAGCCGACGACTCCGGTGAGGGAGAAGCCGACGACTCCGATGAGGGAGCAGCCGACGGCTCCGATGGAGCCGTACAAATTACAATCACCGGCTCCGAGGTGCATATAGATATGTTAATTAATGAAGCATCCGTTGTCTATATATATGTATTAAGAGTCTTTATATTTTTAGCCATCCGGTTCAAGCATATCAACCGGAAAAAGACTAACGAGGCGTAACAAAGAAGTTGAAAGATATAGGATCGAAACGATCGCAGTAGACGGCGCACCCGAGCTTCCCGCTGATGTTGCCCAAACATTTGTGAAGCAATGCTGAGTGCTGGTTAGGGATCACATCCCGATCACTGTTCAAGAGTGGAATGAGCCAAAAGATCCGCGGAGACAAGGAATTTCATTTGTCAGCACAAAAATCCAAAGATCATCTTTTCGAAAAGATCATGTGTAATTTCACCTTACCCTTGCCGGAGGTGGACGAGAATGAGGCGGATGAGAATGAAGAGGTAGATGGTGAAGCCGATGTTACTAAAAAGAAACTTGAGTTACTGGAAAAGGTCAAGGCGTGGACTCTGAAAAAGATGGCCGAGCAATTCAAAAACTGAAAGAAAAGATTGAACCTTGACTTTGTTAAGAAGGGCAAGACTCCAGATTTCACTCAAGGGTATGAGAAAATAAAACCCTTATGGGCAGAGTTTGTGAAGTACAAGATGTTAGAAAAATGCAACGGAAAGGTCAAAAACAAATCAGGAAAACTCCGCCAAAAAGGTATATCACCATTATGGGGCAAGCTGGCTACAACGGTTCCATGCCCAAGTGGGAGAAATGGGAGAACGACCTGCTTGAGAAGGGGATCACTCCCGAGCCGTTCTTGTGGGTCGAGCGGACAAGGTAATGATTTTACGGGCATGGGAGAAAGTTGGACGCCGAAGGAAAAGCAATCTATAACCTAAGGCATAAAGAGAATCCTCTACACATAGAAGATCTGAGAAGCGCAATAAAGGAAGTTCAAGAGGGATGTTCGTGCCAGATAGAGAGAACGACGACCTCACACGCGCCCTCGGGAATAAGTAACACGTAGGGAGTACAAGAGGCACAAGAGGCAATCCTCCGTGGAGTATTGGGTTTAACGACAGCAAAAAGAAATACCCCGATAGAAGCCGTCAACGGAAAAAGGACGCGGAGGCAGCTGAAGCACAGAGTCAGGCAAACTGGAGGCGTCAACTTGAAGAACAGATAAAGCGGACGCAGGATGTAGCAATGAAGCAGCAGGAGAAAATTAACACACTTAGCCAGCAGCTAGTGTCTACCGGCGTACCACACATGGTAGAAGCTGACGTCGATCCTACTGGCGCCGCACATTCTCATCGGAAAAGCAGCGTTGCGTCCACACAGCTCCTGGGTGACGATGCACCGCCGATGATGCACCCGGTGGATGATATCACGGAGATGACAACCTGTGAGCTCCACGTGAAGGTCGTCAATATAACCATCAAGGCGGCGATCGGCTATGTCTTACCAATTGGCAACGAACAAACTCACCATAGTCTTCCGGTTCCACGGGGCTACGCTGTTGTTGGGGTCGATGAAGTTGTCAACGGATTCGAGCGGGTGAAGCTTGAATTCCCTGAAGGTGAAGACGGAGAGGTGACTGAACTCGGAGAAGCCAAGAAGTTGACCGTTCTATGGCTAAAGGAATGCATTGTGCTTCCAAATCAGACGGCAAGGCCATCGACTCCTCACCATTCTCCAGCGCAACAGTCTCCAGCCCGGTCGTCTCCGCCATGCATGATGTCTCCAGCGCGGTCGCCTACGCCGTGCACGTCTCCAGCGCGGTCGCCTACCGCGTCAGCCTTGCCCGCCCACTAAGTTTTTGCCGAAATGTAAAAGATCACCCAAACGTCAACGGTCACCCCTCCCGAAGGTACCAAAGGAGTTACCAAAGTTACCTTACGACTATACTCCTGAGCAAACCCATAAAATCGCAAAGGACGAATATGAGGCGTGGAAATCGAAGCGGAAGGAGCAGAAAAAGGCAGATTTCCCCGAGACCGAACAAGATATAGAACGAGCATGGAAAATAGTGAAGACTCTTCATCAACCCGAGTCGAGTCTGTCATCTGACTATGACCGCTCTATTCTGAAGTCACACCAGGAAATGGTGCGGTCGACGAAGAGTAGTAGCGCAAGCGCGAAAAGGGGGACATCAGTTGCCCAGCTCGGAGAGCAGAAAAAACAACCCATCTCCCCGCTCAAAGTGATTTCCAATACCCAGGTGGGGCCGAGCACTAATGCTGACGAGCAAATTGATCTAGAGTTTATAGAACTGTACGGAGAAAGGGCAGCTGCTGCGGGTTTGTCCATTGTTGAGTATATGCAAATAATAGACTACTTCCCCGAAGCTGAATGTGCGTACAAATACCAGCACGGGAATCCTCTCGTCAAACCCGAGGAGGTAAAGGATCTACCAACCAAAATGCGAAGAGTGCATAGTTGGTATATGGAAGCCGCTCGGAAATCTCAGAACTGGATATGTATCGCAGTTAGAGACGAGCACTACAGGTATGGAGATGGAATAGTTCTGATTCAATTTTCCGAATTGTTTCAGTTATTCCAGCAGCAGGCCCTCGACAAATCTATCGTTAGTGCCTATTGTCTGTAAGTACTTATTTCTTTAATTAAGTCTCAAGATTCTCAAATGCAAAAGAGGACAAATCTATGATATTGGGTACATTGACCCACATTTTGTTAATCATAAGAATCTTGAGCTATCTTGCAAGGACACATAAGATAATATTCCGAGGGCAATAAGGTTTCAACAACACCGACGGGAAATACTATTTCCTTACAACTTCGGGTGAGTGTTACTGTGTTGTACATATTCTGTTTTCCTTACTCGATGTTTAGTGTATAATTGATGAGTTCTGCGTGCGCAGCTTCCACTATATTCTGCTAATCTTCCAAGTTGACAAAGGGAAAGTACTGGTAATGGACCCAAAACATAAACCCCTAGCGATGTCGGCGGACATGCAGGAAATGATCCAGCGGTAATTTCAATCTTTATTAATTTCAGTCTTTATATATGGCACTATATCGACTACTTTGTTTCATTTTTGTATATCAAGTAATTACTAACTCTTTTTATTCCTTTTTTTTCCGGCCAGCGTTTGGAAGAGGTTCACAAAAAAGTCCAGGAGTGAATGGAAATCAGAGCTTACATTTGATATTGTGTAAGTAAGTACTACTATCTAGATCCGCGCATCTACTTGATTCTTGTGTCGATACCATTATCATGGCTGGTTGATTATTATTTTGATTGAAACCATGTTCTCGTAGAGTGCTTGCAATAGGGAGACGGGAAACACTTGTTTGGATACTACGTCTGCGAGTTCATTCGTCAGACGACCTGTCCCAAGGGCAGAGATTTAAACCACCTTCATGTACGTCAGTCGTTAGTTTTTTTTATTACCATTTATTTTAGTTACTTAGTTTCATTAATATATATTGACCACTCTTCTTTATATTAGATCGAACGGCTACGGGGCGGTCTTCTATCAAGGGACCGCATACGAGCAATTCAGGAGGAAATTGCGGGCTTCTTAGATGCAGAGGCCCGAAATGTAAATGGAGAGTACTATAGGGCCGGTTGGAACTGAATTTGATTTTGTCATTCATTCCATCGGTCATGTAATATGCTCGATATATTTAGCTTCTGTAATATAAGTGTTCCTTCTTTTGCTATATATATGTATTACTTATTCACTCGTGTGATCCGGGAGGTCCGGGGAGGGGCCACCGAGGCTCCTCTCTTCTCGTGGGATCCGGGAGGTCCGGGGAAGGGCCACCGGGCTCCTCTCATCTCCTGGGATCCGGGAGGTCCGGGAAGGGGCCAGCAAGGCTACTTATCAGTGTATGGTGACAGGGGTATCGTAAAACCGAATTGATCGCAAAACATAAAATAAAAAGGAAAACAATAAATAGAAAAAAAACTCTGCCATGGCAGAGAAAATGGCAGAAGTGCCGCCGCGGCAGAGTAGTCATTCATCCCGGTTCGTGCTAGGAACCGGGACGAATGCCCCTGGCATGGTTTGCCACGTTGTCAGCCCCATTTATCCCGGGTCCTGGCACAACCGGGACCAATGGGGGAGTGTCATTTGTCCCGGCTAGCACCAACCGGGACCAATGCCCATGTTTCCACTAGTGTTTCTTTCCAAATCTCCCAACATGTCATGAGAATGGCATGCGCAGTGTGAAAAACTTCAACCAGAATTGGAGCTTTCGTTGGTTCTCTAAATGCACTGGACCATACACGCTAGCATGTCGGAATAAACCGGGCCAACCATAGTCTAACCGCGACGTGCAGGTTTCAAACCAAGCGACTAAATGAAAACGCCACGCAGGAAATCTCTCTAATCAGCTGATCTGCGATAACTTCATGCAAGTGTTGGACATCTTATGATATTCTAGTTTATCTACACGGGCAGCACTAAAAGTTGTACTAATAACGGTCATAATTGTTGTTTTTTTACATACTCTAATTTGATACTTACCGTGAGGCATGATGTTAATTCCACAAAGTTCATCTAAATCAAATGACGGAGGATTATACATGTCTTTTCCCTATCACGCTTCATGATTCCTGATTTTGATGTTCCTGCAGTGTGTTAATATGTGTCATCCCAATGTTTACTTCAACTGGTGTACACATGTTTCACCTCAGTCCTATAGCCATCGGGTTTGTTTGTTGCACGTCGAGTCCCATCTGCCATAGTTAAGGCCTCACATTACAGATTTGACAAGTACTGTTAGGAGAAACCCAAGCCTAGGAGATAATTTTTGCAAGATGCTTACCATCGTCAAGAATACAATCCTTCACTTCGCCTTTAATCTTTTGAATCAGAACCAAACGCATTGAAAAATATTGTTAAAAACCCTAGCGTTTCTTTCTTCCCAAAAATCTCCCAATCTATTATCATGATTGCAATTCTGAGTCCTACAGAATGGTGGCCACAGTTTGAAAAACCGGACTGAATCGCCCGCTCAACCGGAACAGCTTCTGCCGTTCTCTAAGCTCACTTGGTCGTAGGCGCTAGCATGCCGGAATAAACCGGGAAAACCACGGTATAACCGCCGGGCCATCCGGTCCTATGGTTAAATTTCTAACCGGCAGGATACATATATATCTTTGCATAGAGCGGTCGGGTGCAGGTTTCAATCCAAGAAACTAATTGCAAACCCTACCGGATGGCTCTACTGTTTTTTAACAAAACAAATGGCCAACGCGTCGTAGTAGCCGGAGACTCCTTAGCTATTTAATGTTAAAACCGAGAAAATTAAGATTCCTTTATACGTACATAATACCTGAGCTACGATGTTTTTGTGAATTGCCTTGTCTGCAAAATGAAGTCAGCAACTCATGTTGACAACTTAATTTTGTCATTATCATGCTTAATTTTAAGTGTGGAGTATTTATAATATATACTTATTTCTTTGTTCACAAAATTTATAAGTAAAAATATATTAATTTATATCAGCTGTTTGATCGGTAAAAACCAAACCAACAATCTCACAGATTGAATTACCGGTCCTTTTTTTAACTATTATTTATGATAGGCGCGGCAGACATCGAGACAGTACTGCATCGCCGTGTCATGGCCTGAGCCCAATGTCTTCTAAAGTGAAGGACAAGACAACCAAAAAGCAACCCCTGCCAAATTAGATCTGTGCGTCCAATTAGGAAACAACATCGAATGACACACTAGTGGAAACGGGGGCATTAGTCTCGGTTGGTACGGCCCATTTGTCCCGGTTGTGCAACCGGGATGGGCCGACCGGGACAAATGGCGCTCCCCCATTGGTCCCGGTTGTGCCAGGACCCGGGATGGTAGGGGATGGACCACGTGGCGAACATGGCCAGGGAGTTCGTCCCGGTTCGTTTTAGGAACCGGGATGGATACCTTTTCTGAAAAAACAAATATTCGGCCCACTTTGCCTGCCGCGGCAGTGTTCTTTTTGTTTCAGTTTTTGTCGCTGCTGTCCCGCAATCCCCAACCGGCCTCCCCTTTCCCAACCGCGTCCACGTATTTAATTAAGCCCACTGGCCACATTTTGGTCAAAGGGCCGACTGGCCCGCGTATTTTATTATAAGCCCACTGGCCACATTCGGTCAAAGGGGCCACTGGCCAGCGGCCTAGTGGCTGGCTCGCCCGGTCGCTTAAATTAAGACCACAGGGACGCGCGGTCAAAGGGCCCACTGGCCGCCTCGTCTTCCCGCGCCTCCACTTCCCCGCGCGCGCCTGGCCACGAACGGCACGCCTCGGCTCTCCCCCCCCTCCCGCATTCATGGCCACCTGCAACCGCCGCCACGTTCCGGCCGCCGGTTGGCATGCCAGCCCCCCGGGTCCTTTTTAAAGGGCCCCCGCCGCCCGTACATCCCATTCACCCCGGCCGCGTCCCAGCCCACGCAACCCTAGCCGGCATGTCGCGCTGGTTCAAGCGCCCCAGGAACGAGCACGAGGTCGGGTCCTCGAGCGGCGCCGGCCAGAGAGGTGTCGGCGTCCCCCGCGTGCCAGCGGAGGCCTTCGGCTTCGGCCCGGGAGGTGTCCGCATTGGCGGGCAGCCGCGCGTCCCCGCTCCACCTCCGGCATCACGCGTGCCGCCCCGCGCCGCGCCCAAGGGCAAGCGCTTCCGCCGGTACGTGCGGAAGGAGGAGGCGGAGTGGCACTGGGACCGCGCCACGCCGGTGTTCTGGCCGGACGTCCACCTCCCGGACGGCTGGCACCTGAACCCCCAGCGCATCCCCGTGCCGCCGGCCCCGTCCAGCAGTGAGGCCTTGCGCGAGGAGATCGACCGCCCGCGCGCGCTCCTGCCGGACCACCTCCTCAGGGACCGCGCGTACGCGTGGAGCTCCCCCTACTGGGCCACCTGGTTCCAGCAGGAGCACGACCAGCACCGTCGCTTCTACATCCCCACAGCCCAGGAGGTGAGCACCGCCGACTACCCCGCGCCACCGCCGGGCAGGGAGCCGGAGCTTTGGCTCCTGGAAGACATCGCCGTCAACATCCCCGAGGACGAGGACCCCGAGCTCCAGCCCGGCTTGGAGGAAGCCTACGAGGCCTCCCGTCGCTCCCTCGTCGAGGACGAGGTCAAGCGGTGGCACCAGGTCCTGGCCGACGCTGCCGCCGACGGCGAAGCCATGCCGCCCGGTTCGGCGCCTGCCCCTTGGTGGCAGACAATGAACGGCGAGCTGGAGGCGTCCGAGGACCAGCCGCCGCCACAGCCGCTGCCCCCCGGCCTGGAGTACGGGATGACCTGGGCCTGGACCGGCGGCGTATGGTCACCGGAGGAGCTGCCGCCACTGGATGAGCTGCCCCCGCCGCCGCCGCACGCGCCCCTGATGCCTCCGCAGCCACCGGCGGGCCCGCCCCAGCTGCCTGCCCACCTGTGGCAGGCACCCCCCTACCACTTCATCTCCTCCGACGAGGAGGAGTAGGCCGGCGCTGGTGCGCCCCCCCCCCCCCCCTAGACTAAGCTACCCACCCCCCCAAGAAACGGCCGGCCGCCCCCTATATGTAAGCACGGCCGGCCGCCTGTGGTCGCGCCGCCCCCCTATGTAAGCACGGCCCCCGGGCCTTTTTAATATATGTTTGTGTCGAAACAACGCGTCCCTAGTCCAACCCCGCCGGCGGAACCAGCGCCTGCGGGATCTTCCTACTCGTTCCCGCCGCCGGCAGGGTTTCGCCATGGCATGTCCGCTGTCCTGGGTGGTCGCTCGGCCTGGAGAGAGGGCTGAGATATTTATACAACTGGGCCTCTAGTCCCGGCCCGTGCCACCAACCGGGACTAGAGCCCCTTTGGTCCCGGTTGGTACCACGGGCCAGGACCAAAACTTATTTCGAATTTCGGTGGCACCCTGAGCGCCCAAAATTTTTTAGCGCCAAAATTTGAAAATTGTTTAAGTTTGCACATTAACAACTTCTATATACTTTCGAATTTGACAAAAATTTCAACATGAAAAATGCTAGAATTTGCATATCTAATTCAAATCCAATTTTCGTTTAACTAAATAATTATTCTAACTATTGAAACTATTAATTATTTTACCATTTGCATATAATTTGAATATAAATATCTTACAATTTTTGTTTTCTCTCGTGATCTTCCGAGTGAGTCCAGAGCATACAAGGCATCCCGGGTGATTTATATAAAGTTCGACAAAGCGAGTTGTACCTTATTGACACAGTGAATTTGAGATCTTCTTCTACAACAGAAAAACCATAGTTTTCCTTCGAAGGTTTACTCTGAGCATTCTTTCGCCATCTTTTGAAAACATAGTGTGGTGGAATTTCTTTGATATTTCTGATCTCAAGAACCTTCAGTACCTGGCAACACAGAAGACCTACATTTTCAAACTTCTTGCAGCTACAAATGTATTCTGATGAGTCGAATCTAACAAAATGACCCCGACGCCTGTTTTTTACAGTTATCTCATACTCGGATATGGGTCCAATTTCGCCACAGTTATAGACCACGCAATCCAAGATCATTTCAAATTCTAATCTGAAAATCTCAAACAGTGCAGGAGTGTATGCATTAGCAGTTTGCCAAAGTAACCGCAGAGGTGCAACCCTTTGTGTCATTTGAACTCCAAGGTAGTACCGAAGATCTATTTCTGTTTTAAGGATATCTGTCAGGATGGTATCCGTACTATCACTTCGAAGTGTGTCTGCAATATCTGCCTACAGTTATCTCATACTCGGGTGGGTGTGCCGCTGGTTGGAATAATAATGAAGTCAGGTTGGTCATAGTTGTCAAGCACTCAATGCTTGCCAGCTTTTGACCGATCAATACAAATTATTGGTCAAACTTGCACCTACTCCATTCATAATCACATAATATGTATAAATATCATTTTGGCTAACAAAATCTCGTTCATACTACGTTATAAGAACTATGATCATGTATTCCACGTTTATTATTACACATCACCAACAACATCCCTATCTAGTCTTCTGAATTTTCTTCGTGTCCCTTTCTTATGATCGCTTGGGTCGTAACCATGGACCATCTTCATTATTTAACGGGATGGTGGGGTCAGCTTTCACTGTGAAGGGTGGAATTTCAACAAACTTATTATAATCTTCTGACATGTCTGTCGTGTCCTCGATTCCCACGATGTTTCTTTTCCCTGAGAGAACTATGTGACGCTTCGGCTCATCGTATGATGAATTTGTTTCCTTATTTTTTCTTTTCTTCGGTTTGGAAGACATGTCCTTCACATAGAAGACCTGAGCCACATCATTGGCTAGGACGAATGGTTCGTCATTGTAACCAATATTGTTGAGATCCACTGTTGTCATTCCATAAAGCGAGTATACCTTTACCCCTTCTCCATTCAGGTTGAACCATTTGCACTTGAACAAAGGGAACTTAAAAGAAGGTCCATATTCAAGTTCCCATATCTCCTCTATGTAACCATAGTATGTGTCATTTTTTCCATTCTCGTTTGTTGTATCAAAGCGGACACCACTGTTTTGGTTGGTGCTCTTCTTATCTTGGGAGCTCGTGTAAAATGTATTCCATTTATCTCGTACCCTTGAAAACTCCCAATAGTCGAAGATGGTGACCCTGCCAACATGTACAGCTGATCTTCAACAGTGGTGTCATTTATAAGATGTGTTTGCAACCAACTTCCGAAAGTCTCCATGTGTTTGCGTTGAATCCATGAGTCATCCTTCCCCGGGTTTGCAGACCGTACAATATTCTTGTGTTCCTCGACATACGTAGGCATGAACATAGAATTTTGTAGAACTGTGTAGTGTGCTTTGGTGAAAGAATGCCCGTCCCTAGGTATCATTGTTTTTTTCCCAGCGTTCCTTTTCCCCTCAGTCTCCCCTCATTCCGCGATTCAGGAACACCAATTGTCTTAAGGTCAGGAATAAAGTCAACACAGAACCCATTGACCTCCTCTGTTCCATAGCCCTTCGAGATGCTTCCTTCTGGCCTAGCACGGTTATGAACATATTTCTTCAAGACTCCCATGAACCTCTCAAAGGGGAACATATTGTGTAGAAATACCGGACCAAGAATATGAATCTCTTCACATAGGTGAACCAGGAGATGAGTCCTAATGTTGAAGAAGGATGGTGGGAACACCAACTCAAAATTAACAAGACACTGGACCACATCCCTCTGTAATCTTGTCAGAATTTCTGGATCGATTACGTTCTAAGATATTGCGTTCATGAATGCACATAGCTTCACAATGGGTACTCGAACATTTTCCGGTAGAAGCCCCCTCAATGCAATCGGAAGCAACTGCGTCATGATCACGTGGCAGTCATGAGACTTCACGTTTTGGAATTTTTTCTCTGCCATGTTTATTATCCCCTTTATATTCGACGAGAAGCCAGACGGAACCTTGATACTGTAAAGGACTTCAAAGAATATTTCCTTCTCTGCTTTAGTAAGAGCATAGCTGCTTAAGTAATGGCGCCCTGTATCTGTGTGCTTGTTGCTTGGGTCTTTCATACGTTGCTGGTCCTCCCGTGCTTCTGGCGTATCTTTGGACTTCCCATACACGCCCAGGAAGCATAGCAGATTGACACAGAGATTCTTTGTCACGTGCATCACGTCGATCGAAGACCGGACCTCTAAAACTTTCCAATAGGGTAGCTCCCAAAATATAGATTTCTTCTTCCATATGGGTGCGCGCTTATCAGGGCCGTACGGAACTGGTTGGCTGCCAGCAGCCTTACCAAAGATTACTTCTAGGTCCTTGACCATATCGAATATATTATTACCACTATGGAGCTCAGGCTTCTTCCGCTTATCTGCCTCACCTCTGAAATGCTTCCCTCCTTTCTTTCTTACGGGATGCTTGATCGGAAGAAATCTACGATGCCCCAGGTATACAACATTTTTTACATTTATCCAAAAAAACACTGTCAGTCTTATCTAAACAGTGTGTGCATGCATCGTATCCCTTGTTTGTATGTCCGGAAATGTTACTAAGAGCAGGCCAATCATTGATGGTTACGAAAAGCAACGCCCGTAGGTCAAATGGCTTTTGTTCGTTCTCATACCACACACGTACACCTGGTTTGCCCCACAATTGTAAGAGTTCTTCCACTAATGGCCTTAGATACACATAAATGTCGTTGCCAGGTTGCCTCGGGCCTTGGATGAGAACTGGCATCATAATGAACTTGCGCTTCATGCACAACCAAGGAGGAAGGTTGTACATACATAGAGTTACATGCCAAGTGCTATGGCTGGAGCTCTGCTCCCCAAAAGGATTAAAGCCATCTGTACTTAGACCAGACCATAAGTTTCTCGCCTCTCCTGCAAAGTCTGGGAAGTCTCTCTCTATTTTTCACCACTACGATCCATCGACGGGGTGCCTCAACTTTATGTCTTTCTTACGGTCTTCTTTGTGCTATCGCAACAACCTAGCATGCTCTTTGTTTCTAAACAGACGTTTCAGCCGTGGTATTATAGGAGGATACCACATCACCTTAGCAGGAACCCTCTTACGGGGGGGCTCGCCGTCAACATCACCAGGGTCATCAGCTCTGATCTTATACCGCAGTGCAGTGCATATCGTACATTCATCCAAATTCTTGTACTTCTCACCGCGGAAGAGGATGCAGTCATTAATGCATGCATGTATCTTCTGCACATCTAATCCTAGAGGGCAGAGAGTTTTCTTTGCTTCGTACGTACTCTCAGGCAATTCGTTATCCTTTGGAAGTTTTGGCTTCATTAGTTGAAGTAAACTCTCAAATGCCTTGTCAGTCACACCGTTCTGTGCCTTCCATTTCAGCAACTCCAGTGTGGTACCGAGTTTGTGCTACCATCTTCGCAATTTGGGTACAACAATTTTTTGTGATCCTGTAACATGTTGTCCAGCTTCAACCTCTCCAATTTATTTTCACAGTCTTCCCTTGCATCAGCAATAACTCGGCCAAGATCATCATCGGGCTCTTCTGATGCATGTTCTTGATCACCTCCTTCTTCTCTGTTCTCTTCCATTGCAGTATCGTCCTATTCAGGGAACAAAGGATCTTCTTCTTCTTCTTCATCGTCTTCCATCACAACCCCTCTTTCTCCATGCTTGGTCCAACAATTATAGCTGGACATGAAACCTCTCCGAACTAGATGGCCGTGAAAGATTCTTTCGGAAGAGTGCTCTCTGACATTCGGACAATCAACACATGGGCAACACATGAAGCCATTATCTTTGTTGGCCTAAGCTATAGCAAGAAATGCATTCAGGCCTGCCATATACTCGAAAGTGCGTCGGTCACCGTACATCCATCGCTGTCGTGCATCCATCTGCATCGTATAATTAATTAAGTTTATCAAAAATACATTACAATAACATATTAATACAGAGATGACCACAGTACATCGAAAAATACTACTTTTTTATGTATCAGTTACAGATGAAAAAGATAAGTTTGGTAACCTCGTTCGAAGATACCATTTTTAGTGAGCTTATATGTGGCTCGGGAATTTCGTCGAACACCCCGTGTGCATAGTAAAATAAAACACACTAACACCCACCTCTCTCACAATCCAAGCAAAAAAAAAAGATGGAAGGGTGGGGGGGCTGGGGCAGTATATATAGGGGAAGGGGGACATTGGTCCCGGTTCGTGGCCTGGACCGGGACAAATTCTCATCCGCGTGCCACGTGGCATGTGCCACGAACCGGGACCAATGCATGGAATTTGTCCCGGATTTGGTTGCAGCCGGGACAGATGCCCCCTGGCCCCCTGGACGAGAGGGGTTGTTTCCACTAGTGACATGAGTCCACGATGGGTTAACTGGAATAATAACACAACCTTACTACAAACCAAATACCAAGTGCAGTATTAGATAATGCTTCTCATGTTTATATGTGGCAATAAAATACACCTTCCGATTTTATTAGTTTGGTGTTCTGGGTATTTTAAAGCTAAACTTTTAAATTTTTTACCACCTATATATTAAAATATGTCAATGTCTATAATATGAAATATGTATAATATGAAAAAATATCATATGATGATTCTAATACTAATTTTTATGGTAGATGATGGTATTTTTACATTTATTCTCGATCTAAATTTTGAAATTTTATCTTTGACTAAACCTAGAGGAAAATTTAATTTTGATCAGATGGAGTAGTAATAGATGCCACAAAATGTTAAAATCGTGTAATCTTCATGACCATTTGTACAAACAACGAACATCACACAGAAGCATGCACACAACACTAGCTCAGAGAGAGAGAGAGAGAGAGAGAGAGAGAGAGAGAGAGAGAGAGAGAGAGAGAGAGAGAGAGAGAGAGAGAGAGAGAGAGATCCCTCTCCAAGAACCAAATCAATACATTAATGACATAGTTATGTGCGGGCCACGAATTTTGAAACAGAAAAATGTGCAACTAATATACGCCATCCCTTTCACAAAGTAAGACTTTATATACTTTTGTATTTTTCCCCATTCACGTGTATGTAGACATATTTTAGTGTGTTGATTCACTCATTTAGCAAGGAATAGGGACAAACACAAAAAGACTAGAAAGTCTTACTTTGTGGAATGGAGGGAGCACCTCCTAGAAATAGAAATATGCGTCGGGCATGAATATGGAAAAATCATTGTTTAGAAGACAATTTCAATATAGTTGTGTGATTAATTAATCTACAGTATGGCTACAAGTATCGAGTTATAATCCAGACCATTAATATATGTCTTTCTTGGTGGATCAACATGTCAATTACATTAATATATAATCAAGTGCTAACCACCCTGCTCAGATCTTTATTATTAAGTCAAATCCCATCGGAACACCTTCCCATATCCATATGGAGCCGAGACATCTATAAATCGGTAAATAAAACAACGCAACGAACCGAGCTCATCATAGATCGGTATAGAAATCTCCTCAAAATGAGAACAACATCGATAGGTAAACCAAGCCCTAAGAAAACAAAATGTATATATTGGTATAAATAATGCAGCAATACGAGCCCAACATTAATCGCTAAAGAAAATCGGGTACATTTCCACTATCAGTGTCATTAAAAACCCATACATCTATCAACACGATCGACACCGGCAAAAAACCGCATACATAGGCACCATCGGTCAAAAAGTACATGTCCAGCCAACCTGCCATAACCCAGGCCTCACATTACCGACTGATAAGTAACTAATGCTAGGCGCAAGCCAAGCCTAGGCGATAATTTCTGCAAGATGCTTAGCGCCGGCCATAATCGAATTATTCCCTTTGTTTTTTGATCCTCCTAATCAGAACCGCAGGAATCGAAAACAGTTGTTGAAAACCATATAGTTGTTTTGTTTCCAAATCTCCCAACCCACCAGGATGATGGTAGTCCTAGGCCCCATAGAATGGTGGGTAGGTCCGGCAGATAGGGTGAGGCAGTACTAAATCATTGTGTCATGGCATGAGCTCGACGTCTGCATAAGTAAAGTAAAAGCTAGGAATCAGACGCCTTCCAAATCCGGTGGGAGAAATGACACTCAAACAGGACCAGTTGAACAGTCTCGGGCTAGAAATTGTAGAATGGACTAGTTGGTTGATGAGGCAAACCTTTAGCTGCAAGGACGAACGACGTCCATAGCCTTTTTTGGGCACTAAGCGAGGCCATGATATGTCATTTTGGGTGGGAACCATGGTTTCCAAAAAATCTGCATGAAGGCGCAACAGTAGGATCAAAGGACTGAGCCTTGTAAGTGTCATTAGAGGTGAGGATCCAGGTGATGGAGTCATCCACCCTGGGGAAGTGGGAAACGATACATGCCTGGTCCCTAAGACGAACAAAATGGGAGATATGCTCAATCGAGAATTTTTTCAGGGGAATGTTTGAAATTTAAGGAAATTGTGAGAGGGCATCATGCACCCATCGGTAGTTGGGGCCTCGAAGACCTTTGGGGAAATCACCTTAGGAGAAAAGCCATCGAGCGAGGAAGAGGACCAAAAGGAGGAATTAATATAGTTTGCTTAGAAGACCACAACATACCTCGTAGAAGGCCTTGAGGGTCCTTTTATTACCCTTAATATTAGTTATCAAGATAATTGGCACAAGGGTAAGGACTGACCGAACCAGCTCCGCAGAACCGACTCGGGTAACCCAGTTGTCCATTGCGTGGATGACCATGTGAGGTCATTCTTTCATTGCAAGATAACGGATATGAGCACGATAGCCTTCCCAAGGAGAGTGGAAGCCCCAAATTTTTTATTAGTAATTAAGTGACCATAATGGGGAAGAAAGGCCCGAAATTCGATGTGATAATAATGGATCGGCGCGATGGAGCTCTTAGCAATATTAGTCACAAGGCTTGTGTCCTCCTAGAAACTTTTCAGTATGCTAGCAAAAGGTTCGAAACTTATAGGAAGATCACTACATCATCCACATAGATTCAAATCTGAAGACGAGTAACAACCCTACGAAGAGGTTGCAGCAGACTGGCCGAAGGTTCCAACTCAAGGATGCACGGGAGGTGGTAAATTGCGATGTCGAAAGCATGGAGGAGAGCGGGTAGCCCAGACGTAGCCCCTCCCATGAATGGCCTACTGGCTAGGATTCCCATTGGGCAGAACCTGAGAGCAGGTTGACGAGAAAATGAACGACAACCACCTACGCCACCTTGGAGGGAAATCACAACGTTGCAGCATGTACAGCATATAGTTCTAATGCTCCGAACATACATAAAATTGTCGCTGATGCTCTAGGAATTAATGAAGGCACTTGTTGAAAGACGTAATGGGGCGGCGGAGCTCCGGGTAGGTGCGGTAGTTTGAAGAGGGCCCCGGCCGGTGCAGCAAAGCTCCGGCGATGTGTTTGGGCGCGATGGTCCGACAAACTCAGAGGAGGTTTCGATGTGGAGGTCCTTTAGGCTTCAGAGAAATTGCAGCAAGGGATGAATAAACCTTCGGTTGCAAGAATACCCCTAATATACTTAATACCATCCTTGGACATACTCCATCCAAAGGATTGCATATTTTTAAATTATCCTTATTTTACTTTAATATTGGTCAAAACAAGATCAAAATGGCCAACAAAACATTTGATAGTAATGGTCTAAATATTTCAATACGTTTAGAAACACACACTCCAATGGCAAAAGTTTTTATTTTAAAATTTCATAGTTATTATTACTGTCCCCACGCGACCAGCCAGAGCAAATTATTTAGCCTATGAAGATAAAAGATTAAATCGTGATATAATAGATAGATAAATGAAAAAATTATGACCATTAACAATTTTTAGCCCCCCCCCCCCCTCCCTCGAAAATAAAATAATTTCCGAAGTTTTTTCTTTTTCAATTTTGCATCCATAATATGGTTAGAACTGCACCACTCAACCAACCAAAAATGAACAATATGGAGTGCAACTAATTGTGGTTCTTTTCTCAAAAAAAGAAGTGGTCCTTTTATAAAGAAAATACAGTGCAACAGAATACTAGCAAGCAAGCTATCAAAAAGAACGAATGTATGGGACATCACAATACGAAAGTGGCCAGTGTCCGTTCGCACAACAACTAGTGGAGTGGCACCTGCCGTGGGAGGGCGGATTGTCTTGGAAGGAAATGGGGCGGGCTGAGTAGATCCAAATCCATACCCATATTCACGCGTTGTTCGTAGCCCACCAGCGAAAGTATCTACGGGTCACGGATGCTACCAGTGCTCATCCCCGTTGGGTATCCAACAATCCGTGGACATAATTACTTTATGTGCTCCAAACATCAGGGAAAATATTGTCCTAAATAGGATGTTAATCGTTTGGAGAAAAACACCCATCTCTCATAGGTAGTTCAACAAACTTCTGCCGGATAAGTGTGTGCTGGAAAAAATAGCAGCTTTGTTGTCCCTTTGATGTTTGCAATGAAAAATGTTCGAACAATAACAAGAGAATTTCATCGGCCATGAGGATATATCTTATTATGATCCATTTTGTGTTTCCAGCTACCCATTCAAAACTCTTTTTTAGGGAAAATAAGAAGAATATGGAGTTGGAAAACGAAAACTAAACATGACATGTACTCCTACATGTTTCAGTATATTAGGTGTATGCACGCAAATGAAGATTTATTCATCCGATGCTGCAATTTCCTGGTGGTCGTGACTGTACTTCGGTGGAGCTAGAATATATATATATATATAAGTTTTGTACTTTGTATTCACCCAATAACCTTAAGACGGTAGGGAACAGAAACTATAGGGAAACAAAATCGGATAACGGAGAAGCAGTCTGATAGCAGAATACAGATCATAATCAGAAATAAAGTTGTAGATTCGCAAAGCTCCCTTTTGGATTGTGTAATAATGATTTATTAATAATATAGTTGGTCGGTAGTCGTCGAACTCAACTACCCGTAAAGGAAATTTAGTGACCAGCAGAAAGCACAAGTAGTGTATATATATACGACACGGCCCTCTACTACAAATCAAGCAAGCGCACAAGTGCATTCTTCTCAGATTGCGTCCATAATAACATGGTACATTGTAGCCTTGTAGGAAGCAAGCACAAGTAAAAAAAAAACTGTAGCTAGCAAGTAAGCAAGCGACCAAAAAGAATGGAGGTAGGAGACACCACCATGCGAAAGCGGACACTGTCGGTCCGGACAAAGGCAGTGCCTACCATGGAAGGGCGAACGACATACGATAGCGAGGTGGTGGGGGAGCCGGTCAGCCCCTCGGCTAGGCTTGTCGAGGATTTGTTTGTCGTTGTCGTCATTGGCTTGGCGTCGCCGGTGAACCTCTCGGCTTTCCGGGAAGGCATCCGGGTCAGAATGGCAGGTCACCCGCGGTTCCACAGCATCCAGGTGCGTACATGCATGGTTCAGAAAAGTTAAACTGGTATTGCATCACCCATTGATCGATGTTTCTACTACCTTGTGCGTGGGTGTGTGTGTGTGGTGTGCAGGCGACGGACAAGCACGGCATCCTCCGGTGGGTGCCGACGACGGTGAGCATGGACTATCACGTCTTCTGCCCGGCCCTGGACATGACAGCCGTGGCAGCTAACCCAGACCAGGCGGTGGAGGACTACGTGGCTTCCCTCTACAACCGGCCCATGGACCATTCCCGGCCGCTTTGGGACTTCCACTTGCTCGACTTCCCTACATCCGAGACAACTTCTACGGCCGTCCTGCGCGTGCACCACTCCCTAGGCGACGGCATGTCGCTCCTTACGCTCCTGTGGTCGTGCACGCGCAGCGCCGCTGATCCTACCAGGCTGCCGGCAATGCCGCCGCCGCCCAAAAGAACGGGCGCTATCTATGCACGCCCGCGGCCGCCACCGTCTGCCGGCGCGCTGACCTTCGCATGGTGGGTTTGGTCCTTCGTCCTGCTCGCTTGGCACACCATGGTGGACGTTGCAGTCTTTTTTGCCACAATACTGTACCTGAAAGATACACATACGGTGTTCACCGCGATGGATCAAGGGGAGTCTCGCCGCAAGCGAGTCGTACACCGGAGCCTCAGCCTTGTAGATGTCAAAGCCGTCAAAGACGCCATGAACTGCGTAAGCTATTCCCTTTAATTGATTAGAAGATTTCAGAATTAGTTTTGCCCTATATATCTCAAATTTGAATATCAATATGGACCGAAAGGGATACAGCTAACGATGGCAGTGGGTCACTATTAGGGTACCCTCTACCCTCTCTAGTTCGGAAAAAAAAACTAAGTTTTCTAAAATGGTGATGCCATCATAAAATTAGTTATTTTTTTGAACTAGAGAATATAGAAGGTAGCCTAATGGTAGCCAAAATGCCACCAGTAGACAAAATCGATCCATTTATGGGGGGGGGGGGGGGGGTTTGGTATATGACTTTTATTGATCTGATCTGTATTTTGAATACTCATAGAATGTGTGGTTTCTCCATGTTTGGTACACAGACAGTTAATGACGTCTTAGTTGGGGTTACTGACGCTGCCCTATCACGATATTACCACCGGAAGTCAGGTAGGGTTTAATACTAGCTTTTTATTCTTCTGTGTCATTTCAAACTTTCATCTTTTTCTCGTTCCTCTGCCATTTTAGGTGACATTGGATCTGGTAACAAAATCCGTTTGCGCTCAATCCTTCCCGTCAATTTGCGGCCAACTACAAGCCTGCACGTAAGAGCTTGGAAGAGATAAAGGTGGGGCATAAATTGGCAGTTGAAAGAATTATGCTAATTGCCTTCTCACTACTATGAGCAGGCGTGTGTAAAGCTGATAGAGTCTGGCCAATGGAATGACGTAAAGTTCGGAAATGAAATCGGATTCATCCTCCTTCCACTACATATAGCTATGCACAATGATCCACTCGATTACGTTCGCAAGGCTAAGAATACTCTTGATCGGAAGAAGAGTTCATTTGAAGTGGCATTCACGCATTTAGCTGCAGAAGTGTTCTTCAAATTTTTTGGACCAAAGGTACATTCAAGCTTTTTTCCTACACTATTGAATTATTGGACATATTAATAAGAATGACATGTCTTACCCTTACACAAATATTTGCTTGAAACTTAGATTTGGGGGTGAAAATTCCCGACATCAAATTTCCGCTCAACTCATCAACATTCCCGCGCATGCGACATAATCTTCTTAAAGGTTCTGCCTTGAAATTGAATATATTTGTTTGTTTCGTCAATTTGCCATAGATTTGTGTTGGTTGGTGGATATCATGGGCTTAGGTTCACAGTCGACGCATTGATTGTCGCATGACACTCTGGAAAAATAAATAATCTATGGTTGTGTACATCAATGGATGAAAATAAAAGCGCGGTCTTTACTCCTGAGTTTTTTTTGGGCAAGAAAACACTATTTCTCACTTGGTATGGCGCTAGAGAGAATTCAAAATGACTTAATGGGGTAAATTATGTTGTAGGATATCAATAATCCTTCAATACTTGTACTAGTAAGCACACCATTCTTATATTGGGTACAGACCACCTATTGCAAAATATCAGAAGGAATAAGATAATGTAACCCCAATGTTTTAGGTCAGATACCATCAGACTAACTACTATCCTGACCATGGGACCAGTAAATTTGTATACGATATCCTACGCAACTTCTTCTTTTGTGGTGGAACACGACAACAACTTAGGTGACGGAAACGGCGACACCATGGGTTGAAATTCCAAGGCAATTTCATATATCGCCATCGTATGTGCACACGTGTTGATGGTGTTGGTTTAAATTTATGGGTCGATATACCTGGCCTCATTGGATTATTTACCCTGATGGACCAATATGGATTCTAATATCATTTTTATGTAACACGTGAATCAAAACAGGCAGGTGGTGCTATCTTCAATCGTATGATCTCCCATACTACCACATCGATCTCGAACACCGTTGGCCCGGTTGAACAGGTGGAGTTGTATGGACACCCGTTCATTTACTTTGCCCCTACCACCTATGTACCAGAAGAAGTAAGTCCTGAAAACTATATGTGTGCACTAGAACTATTTTAGTAGCTTTACCTGGTATATTGACTTTCATTGATGACACAAGTTTATTTTATTCGAATTATTCTGCATGATGGAGCATCGTAACTAGTATGTGAAATGTTCATGAATTACCTAAATTTATGATCTTTTTCTTTATTTTTTTGTGTAGGACATTGTCGTGAATTATCAGAGTTACATCAACACCGTACGGATAGTATTATCGGTGGACGAGGAACAGTTCACAGATTGTCATGAGCTTCTGGACGACTTTGCTGAATCCCTCAAGCGTATTAAGGATGCAGCTACGACCCTTGAAAATAATAACCAAAAGGAATGAGGGCATTGTTGTGTGCATAAATACTATCCCAGTTCAATCTATCTTGAAAAATATAGTATCATAATGCTCTTAAAATATCTAATGGCTCTCAAGTGTTGTATCTAAAGTGCTTTACGTTAACATGTTTGTCTATGGAAAATAAGAGTTTCAATTGTGGTAATGAAGGAGGTACATAAAATTGTATGCAAAGTTGTACTATCATAATATACATTAGGGATATCCTAAACATTGGTCTCCTGTTTTACTTTATGTCTCGGTCCAATCTTTGTAACTTGAATGACTATGAAGAATGTGCTAAAAATTGGAATCCACAAAAACATTTTCTCTCTTCTAGATATTCTTGGTTTTCATTTGCCTTTCTTGATAATTGAATTGTGTGCTTAGGGTATTTAAAAAAAAAACATGTATGTGTTGTAAGAACACTTGTAACCAGAATGTGGGAAGACGATAATTAAGAGGGAAGTGAACAAGAACTAAAATTAAAACTCTATTTCCTCTAAAATCCTCTTTCCCGAAGTCTCTTTTCAAAAGCTTTCAAATTATTATCTCTCTTGTTAAATCAAATGTTTTCAAAACCATATATTTATAAAATTAGAAATGAGATGAATTATATATACCATCTCATTTCCAATTAAAAATAAAATTATCAAATGTATTTTCATAATCCATTTCTTTATTTGTAAGATTGCAGAAAATAAGACATTAATATTTTATGTGAATTACTTTCTCCATAAAATATAAGTAAATCCCTAAATCTTATTTATATGCCATTTACTATTTCCTGATAATTTTCGAGGTATAAAATGAGATATGAAAAAAGGAAAAATTGCATTGGGTTTATACGTTAGTACAATAAAAATGTTGTGAATTGACATGAACTCATAGCAAAATATGTAGTAGTGGTATAACGGAAGCATGAAACAATACAAAAATATAGACACGGTCGGACGAATCAGCATACCAAACTTAAAATATGCTTGTGCTTGAGTAGATAAATGACAAGAAAATATTTTATGTGAATGCTACCAAACATGATGTTAGTCAGCTAATCACTACTACGAAAAATTCAATTATACGCGTGCGACAAACCATCATCAGAAGCATGCCCCCACACGCAGCAGCAACCAGGCAACCGGTCAGCGCTTCAGACCGACGGGAATCTTCAGCGGAACGAGGCCAGCGGCCAGGAAGCTTCAACACGGATCATGGGACCAACGAACGAGGGCGGCTGGTCGGGCCGGCAATGGACCGGAGAGCAGCGACGGACGACCGGAGATGGTGGCGGGCAGGCGTCGGAGGTGAGAGAGACCAGAAATTGGTCTGAAACGGAGTAGACCACCAACGGATCGGGGACCGAGATTTTTTTTTGACCTAGACTTGATTCACACCACGAGTTGCGCATGCCGAGGAAAAAGCAAACCCTAAACCATGTTATGGATGCAGGTTGTCTATACTGATAGACCAGTGTGCATATATATATTACACATGACTTGGAGAATAAGGAAATAACAACTATACTAATACAGAATCCGAGATCTATACTATACTCCTTAACAATTTCTTCCCATATTTGTGTCTCCTTTTGTTTTTAGTGAAATTATTATTTTGAAAGCACATTTTGAGTAACTTGACCTACACAATTATCTCTCACTTCAGTGAAACTTCATCTCACAATATTGATGTGCAGTGTGAAAGTTCTACGAGACCGGAAGAGATGAGTTCTGTGAATCCAAAAAAACCTAGAATGATTTGCAATTGTTTGAGGAGGTGGCATGTACTGGAGTACATTCACAATATCACAAGCACAACTAAATTCAGAAATGTAAGATAGAACATATTCTATGTATGCATGAACTCCATAGCGTCAAGAACATTCGCATCCCAACGCCCATAAGTCATGGGCCAAAAAAGGAATATTCCGGGAGCCGATGAGTTTTGTGTTCCAGGTTCCAACAGTAAGAATTATATTGGGATTGGCCCCAAATTCTTTATATTGGGCTCAGCCTCAAAGCCCAACAAACCCAACTCAATTCTGAAATTGTCAAGCATCATTCATAAATAAATACAATTGGAGAGAGTGGGACTAGTTTAGTCACATATTGCTAGTTTGGATAGGATGGAACCACCTTATAAGTTAAACCATTCTAGCTCATGTATGAGTTAGCAAGAAAAGTGGAGAGGGGTGCCACACGCGCGCTCCTCCTCCACCGCCTGCCTCGCCTTGCCTCGTCACAACGCGTCCCGCCGCACCGCGGGTTGCGGAAATGAGCCGAGAGCGCTTATTTTGTCGGTTGGGAAAACTTAATGAGTTATTAACTTGATAAAACCCTAGCCGCCACTTCATCTTATGGTTTCACACTGTTCCAAACCACTGCGCCGCCTATCAAGTCTTCTCCATCCCTCCTTCTATCATGCCTCCAGAACCCCATCTTTTGTGATCCTGTACCGCAGCCGCCTATCAACAAGCGCACTCGCGCGACTGCTGACGGCGACTACTTTCCCAACGACGATTTCATCCCCGACCTCGGCAACCTCTTCATCAACAACATGAGCGACAACATGGACAACAACAATGGTGGTGCCACTACCGCTGCATCGTACATATCTCTATTCCATTTGTATGAGATATTACTGGAATTCATATGTTTAGTTCTTGCTATAGATTGGATCGGTCTTTCTACTGTACTAGATCTAGATACTTGCATGGTTAACGTATTTTCTACTGTCATTATTTATCTGATGCTATTTCGAATTAAATCATATGTTAAATTGCTAATATATTCAACAATCCAAAAAGCTGATTATAGGCAATTTGCTGCACCTGCACCCGCTTTTATTGCAGCGACAAGGCCAAACCCTTTCAAGGGTGTGGACTATAAGAGGTGGCACACGAGATAAGTGCTATGGTTTCAAACCTTGCGCTGCTATGTGGCCACCAAGGGCAAGACTGATGGCAATCTCAATCTAGCACAGCTGGAGGCCTTTGAGAATATGGACACTATGTTTAAAAGTGCCCTCCTCGGTATTGTTGATGATTCCATTGTCGATCACTATATGTCGTTTGATAACGGCAAGGATATGTGGGCTGCACTCGAGGCCAAATTTGGGGCCTGGGATGTTGGCAGCGAGCTGTACGTCATGGAGCAATTCTATGACTATAGGATGACTGATGAGCGTTCTGTTGTTCAACAGGCTCATGAGATACAATTACTCGCTAAAGAACTTGAGAACTTTAAGTGTATGTTACAGGAAAAATTTGTGGACGGAGGCATCATTGCCAAGCTTCCATCTTCATGGAGCACCTTTGCTACTTCTCTGAAACACAAGAGACATGAGTTTTTCGTTTCGGATCACATCGGATCTCTTGATGTGGAAGAGAAGGCAAGAGCAAAGGATACACGTGCTCGTATTGCTGAGGTAGGTTCTGCTGCACATGTGGTACAAAAGAAACACTACCCGCCCAACAGGTCTAAATATAACAAAAAGAAATCCGAGTTTAAAAGGAAACCCGATGGCAAGTTTAAACCTTCGCACTCTACTAAATTCAAAAAGAAGAAGGGGTCATACCACGTGTGTGGTGACCTAACTCACTGGGCTCCAAGGTGTACTAAATGACATGAGCAGCAGCAGCTGGAGAATAGCGACAAGACCGCTAATATTGTCATTGGTGACACTGAGATGAATGATACTGGGTACGGTATAGTTCCTACTATTCTTTCAGTTTGTCATACTCCTGAATGGTTAATTTATATAGGCACCAACGTACATGTGTGTGTGCTAATGCTTCCATGTTCTCTTCTTACCAGGTCACAGGGACTTCCCCCGTGCTGACGGGGAACGGGTCACATGCTACTGTTCGTTGTGTTGGTACGGTCGATCTGAGGTTTACTTTGGGGAAGATCGTGCGACTGAAGAACGTTCATCATGTGCCCTCCATCATTAAAAATCTCGTCAGTGGTTGACGTCTGTGTCGAGATGGTTTTAAGTTGGCTTTGAAGTCTAATAAAGTTGTAATTTCCAAGTATGAACAATTTATTGGTAAAGGCTTTGAATGCGGAGGTTTGTTCCGCTTGACCTTATCAGATATTTGCACCAAAGTTATTAATCATGTTTGGCCACGATGATGATTCCAATGTTTGGCATTCACGACTTTGTCATAATTAATTTTGGTTGCATGACACGACTAGCAAATATGAGTTTAATTCCCAAATTCAGCACTATTAAAGGTTCCATGTGTCAAGTGTGTGTTCAATCTAAGCAACCTCGCAAGTCTCATAAGACTGCGAAGGCGAGAGACTTGGCACCACTAGAACTTATACATTCTTATCTTTGTGAGATGAATGTCGTATTGACAAAAAGTGGAAAGAAATATTTCATGACACTTATTGATGACTCCACTAGATATTGTTATGTGTATCTTCTGAAATGTAAATATGAAGCTTTAACTTACTTCAAAAACTATAAGGCCGAAGCTGAGAACCAACTTGATCTTAAAATTAAACGTCTTAGGTCTAATCGTGGTGGAGTGTATTTTTCCAACGAGTTTAATTCGCTTTGTGTGGAACACATAATTATTCATGAGAGTACACCTCCCTACTCAACTCAGTCAAATGGGGTGGCTGAAAGAAAGAATTGAACCCTGTCTGATTTGGTTAATACAATGTTGGATACTTCGGGTCTCTCCAAGGCATGGTGGGGGGAGGCGCTAATGACTACATGTCATGTCCTAAACCGAGTTCCCACAAAGAATAAAACTACTACTCCATTTGACTAATGGGAAAGGAAAATGTTGAAGCTCTCCTACCTACGTACTTGGGGTCATTTGGCGAAAGTAAATATACCAATTCCAAAGAAGCGCAAGCTTGGAAAAAAATCGTAGATTGTGTTGTTCTGGGTTATGCTTTTAATAGCATTGGTTATAGATTTTTGATAATAAAATCTGAGATATCTGACATGCATGTTGGTATGATTATGGAGTATAATGATGCGAATTTCTTTGAGAACATATTTCCTATGAAAGATATGCCTAGCTCATCAAATCAGGAGAAACCTGTTTCATCTAGTTAGCAAATGAGCTGAGATTCCTGAACCCACCATTCCGATAGAACAGTTTGAGAATCCCGTGGATGATGATAATGAAGTTCTGTAAGGAGCAAGAGATAGAGAACCGCAAAGTCCTTTGGTAATGACTTCATTGTGTACCTCGTGGATGACACACCTAGGACCATTTCAAAAGCCTATGCATCTCTTGATACTGACTACTGGAACGAGACTGTCCGTTGCGAGATGGCTTCCATATTTGCTAACGGAACCTTGGAAATCACTGATCGTTCTTATAGGTGTAAACCTGTAGGATGTAATTGGGTGTTCAAGAAATATCTTAGGCCTGATAGTACAATTGAAAAGTACAAGGCAAGGCTTGTGGCCAAAGGAGGTGAAGAATTCATTGATACTTACTCACATGTGGCTAGAGTGACCACTATTCTTGTCCTACTTTCACTTGGTTCGTCGCACGGTCTTCTCGTTCATCAAATGGACGTTAAGATGGATTTTCTTAATGGATAGTTTGACAAGGAAATTTACATGGAGCGGCCAGATGGTTTCGTACTACCCGGTCAGGAAGGCAAGGTGTGCAAGTTATTGAAGTCATTATATGGCCTCAAGCAAGCACCCGAGCAATGGCATGAATAGTTCGAAGGACTTTGACTCTTGAAGGCTTTGTTGTGAATGGAGCTGACAAGTGTGTGTACTATCGCCATGGTGGGGGCGAGAAAGTTATTCTATGTCTTTATGTGGATGACATATTGATCTTTGGTACCAATCTTGATTTAATCAAGGAAGTTAATGATTTCTTGTCTCACTGTTTTGAGATGAAGGATCTAGGAGTAGCTGATGCTATCTTGAACATCAAGCTATTGAGAGATGATAATGGTGGGATCACACTGCTTCAGTCTCACTATGTGGAAAAGGTCTTGAGTCGCTTCGGGTATAGTGACTGCAAGCCTTCTTCAACTCCATATGATGCTAGTGTGTTGCTTCAAAAGAATCGACGGATTACTAGAGATCAACTGAGGTATTCTGAGATTCTAGGTTCGCTTATGTTTTTGGCGACTGCCACGAGGCCTGACATCTCTTTTGCTGTGAGCAAATTGAGCCGGTTTGTTTCCAATCCGGGGATGATAATTGGCGTGCACTTATGAGAGTTATGCACTATTTAAAAGGCACTACGAGTTATGGAATTCACTATACCGGAAACCCAAGGGATATGGAAGGATATAGTGATTCTAATTGGATATCTGATGCTGATTGGCTTAAGGCCACTAGTGGTTATGTTTTTACACTTGTGGTGGCGATGGTTCTTGGAAGTCTTGCAAGCAGACCATCTTAACGAGGTCAACCATGAAAGAAGAACTCGGAGCATTAGACACAACCACTATTGAAGCAGAGTGGCTTCGTGAGCTCTTGATGGACTTACATGTGGTTGAAAAAACAATACCCGCAATCCTAATGAACTGTGATAATAAAACTCTGATCATCAAAGTGAACAGTTCTAACGATAATTAAAATTCATCAAGACATGTCAAGAGGAGATTGAAATCTGTCAGGATATTGAAAAACTTCGAAGTTATTGCGTTGGATTATATCCAAACATCTATGAACTTGGCAGTTCCCTTCACAAAGGGTTTATCACGGAACGTGATAGATAATGCATCGAGTGAGATGGGTTTGAGACCCACGCTATGAGTTCTCCATAGTGGTAACCCACTCTATGTGATCGGAGATCCCGTGAATTAGAATTGGGAGACAAATTGTTGGTCAGCTGAGAGGAGGGTATCCTTATATTTTGTCCCACGCTGGGAATGGTGCGGGTATGAATGGGCATTTTGGTGCAGATTTTGCTTTGGCTTCAAATGGTTTGGGCTGAAACGGTGTCAACAGCCTTGTGGACCGGAATGGTGTGGACCTACGAAAATAGCGGTCTGGGGCGGTGCGGTTTGGTCTCAGAAAAATAAAACATAAACGGGCTGAACCCGCGGCTTAGACCCGCACCAGCCATTTGGGGCCAAGTCCTCCAGCCAACTCTCTCCTAGGGCTTCCAGCACCCGTACCGCCGGCCCCTACCACCTGTCCCCACTTTTGAAAATTCCAAAGCTAGCTGCATGGGATAGCTTTGAGGCTTATAGGATGTGACTGTGGGCTCAAAGCAATAGGCACCTGCATTCCTTCATGCAGCGTTCAAGCCCGTGATACTAAAGATTGGTCGTGTCCGCGCCGCGTCCTAACCGTTAGAACCGGCTGCAAACGCAGCCAAGACTAAATCCTTTTGGGAACCCGAACGGAAGCTCTCTTTTCAGCTAGTGTACCAACATCATTGAAAATATATATATTTTGTAAATAGGGGTTTTACACATAGACTCCGCATTAAAATGATGCACACAAACGGTTTCATAAAATAACAAAAGCATGGACCATCACGTCTTACAGTAAAATACATAATTCAACTTGACCTGAAGACACCAACCTAGTGACAGCATGCTGCATCTACAATACCCTACTATTGATAATGGGTTGGTCAAGAAAAGAGCCATGCGCCCTGACAACACACCAACACACATCATTTAAAAACAGAAGGCCACGCCGAGACGGTCGATAGCGAGCAAGGGGCACAACCGTTCTAGCAGACCCAAGAACGCACCGACGTACACGCTCCAGAAGTCGCTGCCGCCGTCTTCTGCTAACCCATCTTTAGATATGGATTAAGGCATTGACCATATCAGACCTGCCCTCGACTCCGCCACGATACCAGACAACTCCTTTGCCTTACACGTGATCATGCTCACACGGGAACGACGAGGCTTCACTGCACCATGACGCCAAAACTCGTTGTTGAAAATTCCCAAGTAGCACGTCTGCACTATCAGACCACTCCCGACAGTATGATCTCAAGAAATGTTTCTCTCAAGAGGGAGAACAACACCCGCAAGTGTTACCAACGTCCGATCCGAAAAGCCTGTACCTAGGGTTTCTCCAGGGAAGATGCAGCTACAAAAATGATGCCTTCGCCGGGGAACGACCCCAAGATACACCGCCATCGTCCGCATAGGTTTTCACCGGCACCCGTGAGACTCGAAGTCCGACACTGAATGGACCACGAGTGGGAAGACGTGGACTACAGAGGAGACACCTTAAACAAGGTAACAAAGTGTTGGCGCCATCGTTGCCCGCCAAAACCGTAGTCTGAGCACGGCTTTCACTGGCAGCCGCCCGTCCCCGCTCCATGCACAACCAATCGTCCGACCACCTCCGAGTAAAGAAGAAGGCCAGCACCACCATGCCTAGGGCCTGCGCCGGATGTCCTCGTATTGCATCTCAAGTCCAGGGGCCGTGCGCCGGATTGGCAGCAAATAGAATCGTCCCGACCGAGTCGATGTCAGATTGCCGTCATTGTTGTCTTCCACCTCCGCCGCTGCCCCAAATCCATTTCGTTGTTGATCCCCTCCAACGCTGCTGAACTGGCAAGAAGGGAGAACCGCCTACCGACCAGATCATGATCCGAGGAGAAAACCGCCACCGCCGCTGATACGTCCATTTTGCATCACTATTTTATATTGTAATTTTCTGTTATTCATCGATATATTTCATATTATGATGCATTACTTCTGTTATTTCATCTTATTTTGCATGTTTGAAAACTATTGGAGAATAATCACTCCAAATGAAGAGGTGACACAAAGTATTCGCCAATTATGGAGAAAATAGGGATAAAATCGATCTCGGTGGTGAAAAACTGAGGAGATCAAAGAAGCTAGCTAGCTCGGGAATTTCATCGAACACCTCTAGTGCATAGAAAATGAAAAAAAGTAACACACACCTACCACCTCCACAATGGAAAAACAGAGCAGATGGAAGAGGCAGCGCCGGGTATATAGGAACAGAGGACCTCTAGTCCCGATTCGTAACACGGCCCGGGACTAGAGGTTCTCGCACCTGTCAGAACGAGGCCAAACTACTCTAGTCTCGCGCCATGTTACGAACTGGGACTAGCTCAAACGAGGCATTTCTTTTGACCGTGGCGATGTAACTGGAGCACTAGTCCCGCTTCGCAATGCAAACGAGACTAATGCTCCGGACCAAAGTCCTTGTTTTATAAGTGTAGATGAGTAAAAAATAGTTGCAATAGGTATTTACATGTGCCTTGCTGTTTAGAAGTCCGTGTGCAGATGTACCGGCTCCGAAATGAGACCATATTATAATTGCTATGGGCATCATAGGGACTGAGGTATTCCTTCTTTCTTTGCGTAATTCATCATGAGCTCACTTATATAGAATAATGTATGCAATGCTAGTCTTATATTTGTCTTCTGACACACAAGTGATTTTGTTTTTATTATTTGGCTATAAACTGCATCTTTTTGGGGTTTTTTTTGGTTTATGGTCAGCTCTCGTATGGCGACGTCATTTTCCGTCGGTATAGCTTATTTTTGCTGTCGGCGTAGCTAGGTATGTACGTCGAGGGCAAAGGCCGTCTGCATAGCCTATTTTGGTCGTCAGTATAGATAGCTCCCGAGAGGCACCAGAAGCTGCCACGTGGCGTGTAAGGCCATCAGCATAGCCCATATTTTGCCATCAGCATAAATCTCTCGTTGAGACACCAGAGCATGCCACGTGGGTGCGAAGGTCGTCGGCATAGCTTCAACTGCCGACGGCTTCTCTATGCGGTATTTCCGAGGTATGCCGAAGAGAAAGTTGGCGATGCCTTTTTCCGTCGGCATAGGGTATTGTCGTTGGCATAGCCATATGGCGCCGGCTTTTGTGCATATGGCGATGGTATCAGGCCATTGGCATACTGCCACACTCCTGTAGTGTATAACTTCTGGTCGTTGTTGAATTCATCTGAAGGCTTCCTCAGATCTCGCTAAGTTCACTAGCAGTCCTGCCACGCTTCCGGATCTCCTTCCTTATTTTCTTGGCTTGTTCTTCTCACCTTAATTCGTTTTCAGATTATTACATTTTTAGCAAAGGTCACGTGAATTTTTAAATTTATTTGAGATTTTTAACCGTCTTGCGAGCTGGTTTGGTAGGAAGTCTTAGCCTTGGCTTGTTCGACCTCCGAGGCAAGACTTGTCGCGCCCGAGCCGAGCCAAAAGCCTCGTGTTCACCGATAAGTGGAGCCAAGAGTACCATCGAGGAGGAGGAGCCATCTTTAACCCAGCAAATGTCCCTAAGAAATCCGTTGACTCCATCCATCGGTTCCATTCTCCGTTCATCCCTAGAAAATGTCCCTAAGAAACCGAGCAGAACATTTGTGGCGGTTATATATAATTCCATCTTATTTCATAACAAACATTATAAATATAGTAAAAAAGAGTATAAGAGGATGCAACTGATTATATTCCGGGCGCCGCTGCCGGAGTGGAGTGGAGTGGAAGTGCGGCTAGCACTTCCTTGGCTATCTCTTGGACAAGCTCCCACGCGTTCCGGAGGAGCGACATCTGCGTCATGGCTCCACCTACGGCCATACGGATAACGAACTTGTCGTAGACCACGAAGTGTGTCATGTACGCCCGCCCGCTGGCGTTAACCGCCGCGAGGAGCTTGCGATTCAGGTCATCCACGGCGTGGTCGCGGTCACCGTACCGCGGGCGGAGGCGGAAGGTGATGAGCGCGAATCTCCTCGGCGTGACCACCTCGAACCGGTCATCGGCCATCACTGCCCGCTCTAACCACTTGGCTATTTCGACGTGGCTCCGTATGTACGCCCGCATGAACGCCGCCCCGTAGTGGCGCAAGACCACCCACAGCTTCATGGCATGGAAAGGGCGCGTCATCGCGATATGCTAGTCCTCGTAGTCCACCACCGCCTGATCTGTATCTGCTGCGCCCATCGTGATGAGGTACTCCGGGTTGGTCGACAACGCAGAGGTGAGCGCGGCCGGGCTGGCCACCCTCGTGCAACAGGAGTCCATGTTGGTGAGGAACCACTTGTGCGGGTTCATGCTCACCGAGTCCGCCAGCTCCGCACCGTCGATGCAGTCCTGGAACTCCGGGCAGATCATGGCACTGCCACCGTACGCGGCGTCCACGTGCAGCCACATCCCGTACCGTCGCGCCACCTTTCCAAGACGCCGCACCGGGTCCACCGCGCCGACCCCTGTCGTGCCCACGGTGGTGCACATGTACAGTGGCGCCAGCCCGCTGGTCACGCCCGCCTCCACCGCGTGACGGACGCTATCTGCGGTGAGGCCGTAGCCGGATGCCACCGATGTCGGGAGGACTCAGAAGTTGGATGGGGGAATGCCTACGATCCTGGCGTCCTTTGGGAAGGTGAAGTGACTCTGGTCCGAGGCGTAGACGACCAGCCTCATGATGCCTTCATGCCCGAGCCTTCCCAACGCGCGGTCTCGCGCCGCCGCCAGCGTGCACACCACGGCCTCGCAGGTGCCCCCGTGCAGCACGCCCCCGCCGCCGCCCGAGAAGAGGAAACGGTCCGGGAGGCCCACCAGCTTGCACATTCAGTCCACCATGACACCCTCGAGCTCGGCTGCCGCCGGTGAGGCTGTCCACATGAACGGCAGGACGTTGAGGCCGGTGGAGAGCATCCCGCCGGGCAACCCGGCTGAGCTCGCGTTCATCTGTCGCTCTACGTCCTCCAGTATTGCATCTAGGGAAACGCCATGTTCCGGCGGCGCGTCGGGTAGAAGCGTGCGGAGGAACCCTGGCTTGGTGTCGGAGCGGACAGGGTAACTCTCCACATTGCGGTAGTATCCCTTGAGGAAGTCGATCATGGCGCAAGTGTCTCGGGGTTAAGCGGCAACAGTATAGGAGGAGGTGTAAGGCTCCCCATTACCCAAGGACGTGGCCCCTATACACAATCTTCTTCAACTTTTGGCTGCAGATGGTTATGGGCTTGGAGGTGTTTTTTTCAATGGTGTGCTAGCCTGTAATACCTAGTGTATGTGCAACTCCTGTTGGTGGGAGAGGGTCGGAAGAACGGCCGGTTTGCCTTTGCCGATGGCGCCTTCGACACATCAGGTACTCCATCACTCTCACAGATTCGTGCCATCCAGATGAGCTCAGCGCCGTCTATTGAGCGCCGCCCACGACCAGGATTGACTGCCGTCGCTGCAGTGCATGTACAAACAATTCCTTGGTCACTCTTATCTTCGCTTTCTATACATGCTTGCATTGCACGGTTAATGACATTTCACATACCGTAGGCTGAACTTGAACAAAGCAAAAGAGAGGCGGCGGAGTCAAAAGAGAAGATGCAGATGATGGAAAGCCACATGACTACCCAGCAGACAGTCGGCGGCGATGCTCGAGGTACTGGTTTTCACATAAGACAGATTTTCCATTCCATTCTATTCATCGTTTTACGCATGTTAACTCACGGATCGATCACTTGGTCATTGCAGAGGATGCGAGCTATCCCAGCGGATCCATCGGCTCCTCCTCTACCTATTCTCCCTCCAATCAACTTCAACATTGCAAGTTGGCCTGAAGTTGTTCAATAAATCAATATTTAGCTTCCTCGACTAATGCAGTTGTTCATAGGGGAATGTATCGGTGGGATCCCACATGGAGCAAGGAGGGGGAACCGGAGATGGAGAGACGTCGACCTCCAAGATGCAGGAGTGATGTTATCTATTGATGAACATTATGTAGTCTGAACTTGAATATTATGTGTTGTGTACCCTTTTGAACTTGAATATTTTGTGTGATGTTATGTATGGATGAATATTTGCAATGCTATGTGAGTTTATATAAATATCATGGGCTATGTATGTGATGTGAGTGCTCCGGTGAGCCAAAATTTTCTATATATTAAATTTTGTTTCAATTGCAGGGATTTAAGCAAAATGCAGCAAGAAAACAGGACCACATGGTAAGTATGCCGAGTGGTACACTCAGCGTAGGACCAAATGGCACATATGCCGAGTGGTACACTCGGCAATGGTGCTCTACAGGCACCCAGATTGCCCCCTGGGAAAAAGTTTGCCGAGTGAGCCAAAACACACTCGGCGAACACAGTTCCTAGGGGCCAACCTGGGTGCCCCTAGAAAATCATTGCCGAGTGGTACACTCGGCAAACGCTAGCACACGTGACGTGTCAGGGGGCTCCTCTGGGCGTTGGTACGCCGAGTGTACCACTCAGCGAACAGGAGTGCTGAGAGAAGCCTGGACACTCGGCAAACGGGTGTGCCGAGCGAGCGCGACTAACACTCGGCGAACATGGCACACGTGGCGCGGTGTGGGCGTTCCTCTGGACGTTTCTTTGCCGAGTGGGACACTCGGCGAACACGGGCGCAGAGTGACGCCTCGGCACTCGGCAAACCTCTGTGCCGAGCGGCCTCGAGATGGCACTCGACAAAGGAAGCACACGTGGCGCGGTGTGGGGGCTCCTCTGGACGTCTGGTTGCCGAGTGGGACAATCGGCGAACACGAGCGCCGAGTGACGCCCCGACACTCGGCAAACGTCTGTGCCGAGCAGCGTCGAGATGGCACTCGGCAAAGGAAGCACACGTGGCGGCTTGCTGGTTCCCACGAGGAAATCTCGTCGCCGAGTGTCTGCGTCAGGGACACTCGGCAAACATGTATGGTCTGTTCCGTCCTGGACTTAGAAGTGAAGCTGTCAGACCTTTTTTTGCCCGAGTGCGAGGGTAAAAGACTCGGCGAAGACGTCACCGAGCAGCCCGTGGTTTGGCACTCGGCGTACGCTCTTTTGCCGAGTTAATAAACGCCGAGTCTTTCACGCGGAGTGTAGCACTCGGCAAAGCTACTGACGAGTGTTTTCGGGCCTTCGCCATGTATTTCTGATACACAGCAAAGTATCGAATTCCAGTAGTGTATATAGCCCAGTGCTGAGATGCCAGCTTCTGCCACAAATATGGAACACCACGGTATATCACTCCAAACTACTCTCTCCCTTCCTAAATATAAATATAAGACGTTGGGGGAGTGTAAATTGAACTCCCCCAACGTCTTACATATCTAGGACCGGAGGGAGTATTTTCATTTTTTAGGAAACGGGGCAAAATCTTTGCCACACATCGGTCGAGCCGACAACTCTGCGAACTAAGAAAGCAGAGCGGACTCCAAAAACCACTCCGTAGCCGCCCTTCCGGCTACATCCTAAACAACCTACACACAACACTTAACCAACAAAATATACTTCTTGGATGCGGAGAAAATGTACCCACCATTTCCGATCACATAAAGTAAACAAAGATCATGACACCGTACTGTTGTGAAAATTACTAAATGGAAGGCGTTCCAACTTTTTTCATCTAAAAAGAAATGTGGTGTGCTAGGCATATGAGTGGACATAAAATTGCTGAAACCGAATCAAGCGGAACTAATTTCGGGTTGTACCCGAAGAATTTCGGGCTCTGCCGATGTGTTGGTCCAATATGACAGTCCACCAGAACACCGAGTTCATCGGGCCAATAGCTCCTGTGCGACGGGTTTCAGTTGAATTGGAAGGAATGCGACGTTTTTTCGATGAAATAGCCTACGTGCGACGGATTGGAGGAAGAAAATAGCTCACGGCCAACATGGTTCTTAAGCGGAGCTGATCGGTTAGCTGTTAGGGTTATGCGACGCTTGGACCCACAACTTATCCACCTCAGCAGCGTGGGACCCACCTCACGGATTCTAAAACAGAGATGCGCCTGTGCCCCACAACTTATCCACCTCAGCAGCGCGGGACCCACCACAGTGAATCTAAAACAGGGCTGCACCCGTGCCCGAGCTGGTGTCTGTGCCATTTCTTCCCCTTTCCCCATTCTTCCTCGTCTCCGGCGACGGCGCACGGGATGTCCAGCTCCTCTGCCACGCAGTCAAGATGGCCAGAGTACGGTGCAGTTCCGATGACAAGGTGCCCGGAATGCCCACGGCCAGAGGCTCTGAAGCGGAGGGTCAGTAAAACTGACGAGAATGGGAATCCGGGGCGCCATTTTGTGTCCTGTTTGAGCATTCCCATGATGGGACGGGATGGCAAGGTAAGATCTTAAAACTGAGATGAGGAGGAGAGAGATGATAGGAGTATTTGGCATTCCAATTCGCGTTTTTTTCTCCTCGGTTTTGGGATCTAGATTCATGTCTACTGTTACAGATGCTGAAGAAATGTTCGCACTTTGAGTGGATCGATCAGTACGTTGCTAGGCTTGAATTTGAGGGCCACATTGAAGATCCAAATCTAGGTGGGTTTGCTCCCGATGTCAGCTCGGGCAGAGGAGGGCCGGCGGCGAGGATCACGCGCCCTATTGCTGGACTGCCCGTGGAGGCCGAAGTAAACGAGGAATTGAAGAAGATCAAGAAGTTTTTAAAGCAAATGGTGGATTTGCAGAAGCAAGCGAATCTCATGTCAGGAGCATTCTATTCTTGTATCATTGCTCTGTTTTTTGTTTACCTCTTGTTCATCCGTCGTTAGAATGGACTAGATTAATCTAGATTTTACTTGAGTTAGCTATGCAGAGGTAGCAATCTGTGCGCCGTGCTAGTTTCAGTGAAGTGTCTGATGTTAAATTTGAATATGCCCTTCGATGTTCAGTTGAAGTTCAGTTTCAGTGCAGTCACCAAAGTTCAGTTTCAGTAGAAAAAAACTTATTCGTTCTCATGCCGTAAGAGTAGTTGAAGAAAGGCCGAAAGAGTGTAGTTGGGCCAACAATTAGGCCCAAAGAGAAAACAAACCCACCTGCCTAGATTTGACTTATTTTAATTTGTAAAAACAATTGTTTTGCATGTCTTGGGTTCGTTTTCGTTTTTGTAGGCCCAAATAATTGGATTCGTTTTCATTTTTGTATTATTTACTTCATAAAAGAGTTGCATGCATTGTTCACCGAATATATTTGTTACTAGTTGCATGCATTCGTTTTATGAATTAACGGACGCTCGAAGTAACACACTCTGATCATAAGTAAAATGAGGGAGACAATTGGTAGCAAACGACATATACTAGTAAACGACATATATTAGTAGTAGCACGGTTACATATACTAGTGAACGACACGGGCACGGGACCAACTAAACATAGATAAAAAGAAAAAGAAAAAGAAAAAAAACGGTAGAAACTCGAACGACACGAAGCCTAGATCACCGCCCCCGCCATGAGAGCACCATCGAGATGGAGGGGAGAGCACCGTCTTCACTCCTCGTCGTCGGCGGCCGGCACCCTGTAGGGGAGGGTGTGCATCGCGGTGCGGCTGGGCCAGAGGCTGTCGAGGTCGGTGAAGAAGTTGTACCCCGTGAAGCAGATGAACTCGCACCCCCCGTACCAGACACGACCAAGGAGGTGGTACGCATCGTAGGGGTTGCGGAAGCGGACAAGAATGCCCGTTCCTCCCGGGCGGGCTTCGTCGACGGTGAACATGGGCGGAGTGCCCGGAGGCATGTGGCGATAGAGGGCGCCAAGGAAGACCTCCACCAGCTCCTTTGCACCGCGCCAGCGAGACATGGCCCAGACGCGGAGCCGGTCCTCGACGACGACCCCTGCGGGGTACTGCCTCTCCCGCACGGTCCTTGGCGCGAGGAAGGTCTGGCCGGTGAACTGCATGCTTGCTTTTGCTTGAATGTGGTGCGTGCTTTGCTCGGTGGCTTGCTTGGATGTGATGCGAGTGGAGAATGGCGTGAGGAAGATGAAGGTTAGAGGAGGGATTAAATAGAAGGTAAGACATTAATGGATGCGTCCCTTCGTTCGCGTGCCCGCGTTTCTCTACTGGGTCAAGAGGTGTCTCGTCGATCACTGGAGCACGCTAGTCAGACTGCGTGGATCACCGCGTTCAGTGTGTTAATAGCTTAGATGCGACGCGTATGCATGCATGCAACGGGCAGGCGGCCCCGATCACACACGGAACGGAGAAACACACTAGGGAACACGTTCGTACGCCAGTTCCATGCGCCGAACCAACGTCAGGCGCCGGATATTGTTGAACGGTCTAGATCGAATAGACGAGCCGATCCAAACCCCAGCCACTCAGCGCGCACGAATCCATCCATGCACAACGAGCCAATCAGCATCTAGAACGAGCGCACACGCGGATCGGGGGCGTGCGTCACGTGCACACGGTGGCGTCAGTGAGCTAGGGTTTAGCTGGGGTTTCCGGGGTTTTGGGGTTTCCGGGGTTATGGGGTTTCCGGGGTTTAGGGTTTCAGTGAGCTAGGGTTTGACATAACTAATTTAAAAAAATCAAAAAAATAAACGGCTTTCGCTCACTCTCTATTTATGTAACTATGTTGCTATAAAAAATTGTATTCTTGTTAGATCCACGATGCGATGAAAAATATTCATACAATTCATGCTATTGATGGAATGAGCTAGGGTTGAGCATAACTAATTCAAAAAAATCAAAACTATGTACAGCCAGCGCACATGGTCTACTTATGCAACTAGGTTGCTATAAAAAATGGCGAAATTGTTACATCCAAATGTTAAAACCAAAAATCACACGTTGACGATATTGACAAAATGAGCTAGGGTTGAACATAAGTAATTCAAAAAAATTCAAAAAAAGAAATGCTTTTGGCCCTTAGTCTTATTATGTTGCATACAAATCAAAAAAAAATTAAAAACTTTGATTTTGAGTCGGTCAACGTTTTTGTGAAAACGTTGACTTTTTTTAAAATGAGCACAAATAATTTAAAAAAAATCAAAAAAAGAAATGCTTTTGGCCCATAGTCTTATTATGTTGCATACAAACCAAAAAAAAATATAACCATGGTTTATATAGAATTGCATGAAAATGTCTTCAAGAATATGGGAAACTTGTACAGAGTAGTATGGATTTCGAAGATCGAAGTTGGTGTGTTCTAGATCATAACTAATTCAAAAAAAATCAAAAAAAAAATGCTTTCGCCCATAGTCGTATGATGTTGTATAGAAACCAAAAAAAATTATAAACATGGTTTATGTACAATTACATGAAAATGCCTTTGAGAATATGAGATTCTTGTACATGTACTATGGATTTCAAAGAGCAAATGTTGTGTGTTTTAGATCATAAGTAAATATGTATATGTTTTATTATGGATTTTAAGAAAACTTGAGCACATAGTATTATTATGTCGTGTAGGAACCAAAAATAAATATAAATAAGATTCAAAATATGTGTTTTTTAATTAAATAATGATTTCAGAAAAAATAAAAGAATAAAATACAAAATTAATTCAAAAAATAATGAGACTTCATATTTACACTATATAGGTACGAGAGAGGTGTGGGAATTTTATTTGGATGATTTAGAGAAGATGCAAAAAACAACCCTCTTAGAAAGGGGGGCGTTTACCCTACCTTATGAGGCCGTTTGAAACACATTTTTCATGACTATGAGTCTAACTTAACAAAAGAGCTCAGAATGATCAGATAAAAATCACATTTGAGTTGAGGTAGCATTGAAACATCAAAATATTATTACATGCCAAATAAGTTCAACTTGAGTCAAAATTTGAATTTGAACCTAAATTTGAATTTGTCATCAAATATTATTACATGCCAAATAAGTTCCCGGTACATGCCAAACAATAACCAAATAATTTTTGATGGAAACATGTGCCCAACAAATGTTATTACATGCCATAAATTTGAAATGATCAACAGTTCTATCTCTTCCGACCACGACGTGTACCCTTCTTCGCCTTACCATTTGGTTTTTTTGGTTCTACTACGCACACAAGTTCACTCATCATCTTGGTTTTTTTCACTGGACTCGGGGACCACGATGATACCACCTAATGAAACTCGGGGATAGCAGATTCAGTTTCGACACTGTGCACAACTTCAGTTTCGACAGTGACAACAGCAGCTTCAGCTTCCGTTTGTGGTTCAGTTTCGACAGCAGCTTCAGGTTCAGTTTCGACAGTGACAACAGTTTCAGAAACAGCAGTTTCGACAGTCTCGACTGCAATTTCTTCAGTTCCAGTGACACCAGCAGTTTCAAATTCAGTTTGAGCACCAAATTGTTTTAGCCACTAACTTGTTCCAGTGACACCAGGAGGAGAGAAAATGCATAGCCTTGATCCCTCTCTGTGCCCCAGTGTTTGGCACCTCTTGCATCTGTTTTTGTTACCCTTTTGAGCCCTTTTTGGCTTTTCATCTTTCTTGTCCTTTTTGCCCTTCTTACTACTCCCACCTTTTTCGAACCATGCTTTGAATCTACTCTGTTTAGGTCTGCCTGCCTTTCTTTTTACTAGAGGAGGACACATGGAAAATTCAAGAGGCACTTCTGGCCACTGCTTCTGATCTGTAAGAGGTGGAATTGGAGTTGCATATGCAGCTTTGAATTTTGCTACTGAATAATAGTCATGCAGATATGGATGCATATTTATCTTGTGCTGGCCAGCTAAGAAAAGAATTGCATGATCACATGGTTTACCAGTGGCCTGCCACTCTAGGCAACTGCAATCATGCAATTCTGTGTTAACAACATGCCTTCTTCCAGTCTTGTTATCTCTAACTTCAGCACCCCACAACGATGATTTTTCAACAGACAAATGTGTAAGACCTCTGCTTCTGTTGACCACCTGTTGCACCACTGCTGGAAGTTTATCACCTTGCAAACAATCACCAATCTTTTTTCTCAATTCCCACAGCCGCATGAGCATGATCCTGATTTGATCAACCATGTCATGCACAGGCAAATCTTTTAGTTGCTTCACCTTGTTGTTGAAACTTTCTGCCAAATTGTTGTTGATATGATCACACTTGATGGCAGTGTTGAATCCAGACCTGTACCATAATAAAGAATGGTAGGTGTTCAACCATGTACCAAACTCCTCACATGTTGTCATTACCTTATTAAGATGATATGAATGTGTCTGTTTAGTGTAAGATCTTGCTGCTGGCCACATCCTCCCAAATTCATCTCCTCTAAATTTTTTAATCAAATTCATCCACAAATGGCCGAAGCACTCCCTTTGCTCAGCATGTGGAACTACATTTTTAACTGCATTTTCCAAACCTTTGCATGCAACTGTGTATACTGCCAAGGTGACACAGCCCTAAGCATCTTTTCAACAGCATCCCCTCTATTATATGCGGCAGTGTCAGACAGAGCAAGGATCGCATGAACAAAAGGGCGGGAGGGGCCGCATTACCTGTTCGAAGCTGAATCTGGAAGCTCCTTCTCGACCTGACCACGGGCTCCTCTCACCGCGCCGCCACCTCTCACTTCTATCGGTTTGAACAAGCAAAACATAGCTCAGATCTACATACAGGCACATGAAATTGGGACTAGATGCTTGCCTATACTATTCACTCACCACCATGGCCGCCGCCGCCCCGCCAGAGCTGTAGAAAAAGTGCGGGCAGGACAGTTCAGTTCGAGCGCGAGCACTTTGAGGGGATGCGGTGCTAATTAATTTGGGGGCAATTAGTTATGACATGTCTTACGCAAATGGAACTAATGACTAAGTTTTTATGGGGAAAGGGGAAGAAATGCACAGACACCAGCTCGGGCACGGGCGCAGCCCTGTTTTAGATTCACTGTGGTGGGTCCCGCGCTGCTGAGGTGGATAAGTTGTGGGGCACAGGCGCATCTCTGTTTTAGAATCCGTGAGGTGGGTCCCACGCTGCTGAGGTGGATAAGTTGTGGGTCCAAGCGTCGCATAACCCTAACAGCTAACCGATCAGCTCCGCTTAAGAACCATGTTGGCCGTGAGCTATTTCTCCCTCCACATCCGTCGCACGTAGGCTATTTCGTCGAAAAACGTCGCATTCCTTCCAATACAACTGAAACCCGTCGCACAGGAGCTATTGGCCCGAGTTCATCAGGTAGCGGAATGTACTTAGGCGCCCTGGCTCGGCATGAGGTAATTCTCCACATCACGGTAGTAACCGTTGAGGAAGTCAATCACCGCACGTGAATCTAGGGACAATGTCTTGGAGTCCACTGGCAGTAGCACGTCACCAAGGCCAAGTGTTTTTCGAGAGTACACAATTGGTTACCATACTTACTTTACAGAAAGCATATGGTCATTTACATGTGCGTGTTCTTGCTGAAAAACCGCGAAGAACAGAAACACACCACACCTAACTCAACCCTGGCTAGGCGTGATCGCCAAGGCCAATTTGCATTCGGATGTGTGGTTCACGGCATCACACGCGGGCTTTGGACATTCTTAAGTGATACATGTGACGCACGTGGTGTGTACGTGCATATACAGATGTGTCTTGTGTACATCTCACGGCCAATGTACGGAGACGACAATGAATGGCGTGAGGCCACAATGGGTTAGCTGGTCTGATAACATAGCCTTGATGCAAACACAGTACCAATGGCAGCATTAAATAATACTACTTTTGACTGATATATAAAATACTCCATCTGTTTTTATTAGTTTAGAGTTCTTGGTTTGCTGAAGTAGATCTTTTCAAATTTTGAACAACTGTATACAAAAATATTTCGACAACTATAATATTAAATTATGTAATATGAAAAAAAATTATATGATGATTCTAATACTATTTTATATTGTAGATTGTCGTTTTCTTGTCCTTTATCTTGGTCAAAATTTCGAAATTTGATATTGACAAAACCTAGAACAGAGTATAATTGTGAACGGAGGAAAAACATTCACAGTAGATGCCACAAAATGTTAAAATCGTTTGATTTTGATGAACAATTTTTGTGTACAAACAGGAACTTGACACATAAACATGCACAAGCAATCTCTTTTCAACAAGAAAGTCAATATATTAATCTGCGGGACATGACAGTTGAAACGGAGATATGTACGTGCCCACTAATAATATATTAATACATGTCACTCCTAAAAACACAGATATCTAACTGTTACTCGTCAATATAAGCCACTCCTAGAATAGAAATATGTACACAACACGAATATGGAAATCTTATTATTTAGATGTCACTTTCAATATAGATGTGCTATTAATAAATCCGCACGCCACTAATATATGCCTTCTGTTGGTGGATCTACATGTCAATCACATTAAGATATAATCAAGTGCTAACTACTCTCTTCAGATCTTCATTATTAATCTCTTCCTATCAAAATGTATTATGTTTTAACATCCTATGCAACACTTACCCAGGCATGTTATCGTAAGATGCACAAGAATCTACATACTAAAATATTTTTAGATATATGATGTTCAGTAAACGCTAAAACTTGATATATTTTTTTATATGGATAGAGATTAAGTTGAATCCGTTCATTACGCCTACTTCCCATATCCATATGTAGCCAAAATTCGATTGGACGGTAACAAAACAAAACAAACATAGTTCGGCCAGATCGATAAGTATGTTATAACGAGTTCTAAGAAAAACCGGGTACATAGGTATAAGAACTCCATGAACCCAAGCCCAGCATCGACCTCAATGCACCACAGCTAACTCAAGCCTTGGATATCTCTCACTCAAAGGCTTGATCGCCCAGGCCAAGTTGCATTCGGACGTGTGGTTCACGGTATCTAAACACTCATGCTTGGCATCACACACGGGCTTTGGACAATCTGCAGTGATACATATGATGTGCCTGGTCTCTACATGCATATAGAGATGTGTTTTGTGTACATCTCGCGGCGAAGTACGGAGACGACAATGAATGACGTGATACGACGATGGTTTTTAGCTGGTCTGATAACATATATAGCCTTGCAGCAAATACAATACCAACGGTAGTATTAAATAATACTACTTTTGACATATATATTAAATACTCCAGCTGTTTTTATTAGGTTGGAGTCCTAGGTTGCTAAAGAAGAACTTTTCAAAAATTTGAACAACTATATACAAAATTATGATGATTTTAATACTATTTTATATTGTAGATGTTCGTTTTCTTTTCCTTTATCTTGGTCAAAATTTAGACATTGACAAAACCTAGAACAGAACATAATTGTGAACAGAGGAAAACAGTAACAATAGATGCCACAAAATGTTAAATTCGTTTTATTTCGATGAACAATTTTCTGTACAAACAGGAACATGACACATAAGCATGCACAAGCAATCATTCTCCAACAAGAAAGTCAATATATTAATCAGCGGGCCATGAAGGTTGGAACGGAGATATGTATGTGCCCACTAATAATATATTAATACATGTCACTCATAAAAACACAGATATCGAACTACTACCAATTATATATGATTCTAGAAATATGTACATGACACGACTATGGAAATCTTATTGTTTAGATGACACTTTCAATATATATGTGTTATTAATAAATCGCCACACCATTAATATATGCCTTTTTAGGTGGATCTACAAGTCAATCACATTAAGATATAATCAAGTGCTAACTACTCTGTTCAGATTTTCATTATTACTCTTTTCGTATCAAAATGTATTATGTTTTAACGTCCTCTATGCAACACTTACCTAGGCATGTTTTAGTGTCAGATGCACATCAATCTACATACTAAAATTTGTCTAGATACATGATGTTCAAGAAACGCTAAAACTTCATATATTTTTTATATGGAGAGAGTATTAAGTTGAATCACATCACTACGCCTACTTCCCATATCCATATGGAGCCAACATTCGATTGGTAGATAACAAAACACAACAAACTTAGTTTAGCCGCATCGATAAGTATTGTGTAATGGAGATGTTATTCTATTCTACTTTATCTACACAGGTAGCACTAAAAGTTGTACTAATACCGGACGGCTTTGCTGTTTTTTAAAACAAAACTAATGGCCCATGGGCCATAGTAGCTTGACATTGCTTAGCTATTTCATCTCAGAAATAAATAAAAAGGAAAACTTAAGTTTGCTTTATACGTACATAATACCTGAGCTGCGATGTTTTGTAGATTGCCCTGTATAACAAAATTTAAGTTTGAAGTATTCTCCACACATAATTATTTATTATTGACAACATTAAATAAGTAAAAACATATAAATTTATGACTAAAAACATGTAGTGAACCGGCGAACCGGATGTTCGACCAGTAAAAATCTAAACCGCAATCTCAAATATTCGATAACCGGTCCAATTTTTTAAAATTTGACTGGATGTAAGTGCAACCGATAGCAAGGCAGTAATACATCACTTGTCAATGCCTAAACCCGGATGTAAAAAGGGGAAGGATAAGACAGCAAAAAACCAGCCGTCCGCGTAATTAGTCTCACGCGTCCAAGTACAAAAACGACATTGAGCGACATGGGCCACAAAGGGTTAACTAGTATGATAATATAGCCTAACTGCAAATCAAATACCAAGGGCAACATTAGATAATGCTTTTGATGGATATATGTAGCAATAAAATACTCCCTCAGTTTTTATTGGTTGGTATTCTAGATATTTTAAAGATAAAATTATGACAACCTATTAATGAAAATTAATGACAATCTATAATATTTAATATGTATAATATGTGTGGTATTTTTTCTTATTCTTGGTCTAAATTTAGAATTATGTTTACTTTGACTAAACCCAAAGAAGAATAAAATGGTGACCGGATGGAGTAGTAACCGATAGATGCCACAAAATGTCAAAGTCGTTTCATTATATGATTTCTTTTGTAAAAAGAACGAAACACGGAAGCTACCAGACAACACTAGTTGTTTGAGAGAGCAATTACTCTCCAAGAACCAAATCAATACATTAATCGACACAGTTATGTGCGGGACATGAATTTTGAAACAGAAATATGCGCCATTAATATATCTCACTCCTAGACACTAAGATATCTAACTACTACCCATAAATACATGTCACTCCTTGAAATAGAAATATGGCACTTTCAGTATAGTTGTGTGATTAATTAATGGACAGTATGGCCACAAGTAAATACGTACAATCCATTTCATTAATATATGTCTACTTTGGTGGCTCTACATATCAATCACATTAAGCTATAATCTAGCTAGTGTTAACTACTCTGCTCAGTTCTTTATTATTAAGTCAAATCCAGTCGAAACGCCTTCCCATATCCATATGGAGCCAAAGCATCGATCGGTCGGTAAACGAAAAAACACAACGAACCGAGCTTATCGTAGATAGGTATAGAAACCACATCAAACGAGCATATCCTCGATCTCTATACTTAGCCCTAAAGAATAGGATATATTGGTATAAAAATCGCAGCAACACGAGCCCAACATCGAGCGCAAAGAAAATCGGGTACACAACCACTATCGGCGTCGGTAAAAAACACATACATCCATGAGCACGATCTACTCGGTAAAAAGACGCATACATAGGCACCATGGGTAAAAAACTGCATGTCGAGTCCACCTGCCATAACCAAGGCCTCACATTACCGATTGATATGATGTATCTAATTCAAGGAGAAAACTTTCGTTTGCGTGTATGCCCCTAATATACTGAAACATCTAGGAGTACATATGCCATGTCTTCTTCACTTTCTTATTTATATCTCATATCAGTAAAACAGGAAAAATGTACTTCGGCGGAGCATTTTTTCTTTTTGGAGAACTTAGAAAACTTTATTCAGACACTTGAATCGTCAGCCAACGGGCTTACAACCAGAAACTCAGCAGACGAGCGAAACCAACTGCTCGTCTCCGTCAGATTACATGATAATTTTGCACACAGGTGCGCTACTTGGTTTGCCGCCCTAGGGAAAGGCTTTGCCCATTCTGCCATGAACGAAGACCGACTGCGTGCGACCCCTCCTCCTCCACCTTGACGGGGATCAAAGGCAATCCCACCGTCTGTATTTATTTTAATAAAATCTTCGTCAGTTGGTTCCATCCATGGACTGGAAGTAGCTTCGTGAGTCTCTTCGCAATCTTCAGTATTGCAAGAGAATCTCTCCCCATTTTCATATATTGTGTAGCCCTTTATCACATGAGTCCAACTATTGCGTGATGTCCGGATTGCCCACATGGTTGTGACAATTCTAGCCCTTTTGTACATGGGTGGAGCTAGAATATATACGTTTTGTACTATGTATTTATAAAATAACACGAAGACGGTATGGTACCGAAACTATTGGTAAACAAAATCTTATAATGGAGTCTGATAGCAGAATACTGATCATAATAAGAAGGTGAATTTTACGGTACCCTGGTACTGATCCATTGGAAGCATGGGAGTACCACATAATCCTAGCCATGCATTTGGTGGGGGCATTTTCGACTTTTCCTGCTGACCCCTGAATCCCTGATTCATCCCGCAACGTTGCTCCTCAGATCGAGCAGAGCACACCATCTTCCTAATCGCCAGCTCGGCGACTCCTCCGCCGTATCACACGCATTCTGATTAAAAATCAGCCCTCCATAGCGATATGCATTAGATCCGTGTGTGAATTAAATTGATTCCATGAGGTTCCAGTTCCGTGTACTGTAACATGGTTCGGTTATTGTTGGGCATCTCCAACGGATTAAGGAAGCACCTGTGATGGATTAGGTCTGTAAAATAAGATGTGTCGATGGATTTGTAGATCGCGGCCATGGGCTAGCACGCACGTCCTGGCTCCTCGCTGGGATGAACGTAGAGAGGCAGGAGGCTCGTCCCGGCTCCTCCACAACAATGGTGATCGTGGGTTCATGGCCGCGTCCCAGCTCCGGCCGCTGGGAGCAATACGGAAGAAAATACCAAAATATCCGCTGTCGAAATAATAACGGGTTTATTGGTTCGGATTTGCCCCTTGAATCAAAGTACTCCATGATGTTTCGAGTTAGTACTCCATAGGATTAGCGGTGGAGTACCAGCACACTACGACCACCGGATCAGGCAGGCACTAGTGGAAACAGGGGCATTAGTCCCGGTTCGTAGGCCCCATTTGTCCCGGTTGTGCAACCGGGACGGGGCATCCGGGACAAATACCCCTCCCCTTTGGTCCCGGTTGTGCCAGGACCCGGGACAAATGGGGCTGACCACGTGGCCCGTGCGATGGATCCTGGCCAGGGCTATTAGTCCCGGTTCGCAATACGACCCGGGATGCATGCCCCTTCTGCCGCGGCAGGGCTTTTGCCCTTTTCTCTGCCGCGGCAGAAATTTACAATTTTCGTTTTTTTTGGCCCACAGACCTCCGGGCGGGCCCTCCCCGGACCTCGAGAAGAGAGGAGTCTCGGTGGACCCTCCATAGAGCTCCTGGATCGCATGAGTGAATAAATATATAAAGCAGAATAAGAAACACTTATATTACGGAAGCAAAGTATATCGAGCATATTACATGACCGATGGAGTGTAATACAAAATCAAACTAAGTTCCAATCGGACGCATAGTACTCTCCATTTACGTTTAAGACCTCTGCATCTAAGAAGCCCGCAATTTCCTCCTGAATTGCTCGTATGCGGTCCCTTGGTAGAAGACCGTCCCGAAGCCGTTCGATCTAATATAAAGAAGAGTGGTCAATATAGATAGTAACTAAAATAGATAGTAATAAGAAGAATTGACGACTAACGTACATAAAGTTGCTTTAAATTTCTGCCCGTGGGAGATGTCGTCTGACGAATGAACTCGCAAACGTAGTATCCACACAAGTTATTCCCGTCTCCTTGTTGCAAGAACTTTACGAGAAGATTGTTTCAATCAAAATAATAATCAACCAGGCATGATAATGGTATCGACACTAGAATCAAGGAGATGGGCGCGGATCTAGATAGTACTTACTTGCACAACATCAAATGTAAGCTTTTTTTCCCATTCACCGGGAGACTTCTTTATGAACCTCTTCCAAACCCTACCCGAGAAAGAAAAAGAATAAAAAGAGTTAGTAATTACTTGATGTCTGAAAATGAAACAAAGTAGTCGATATATTGCCATATATAAATACTGAATATTAATAAAGATTGAAATTACCGCTGGATCATTTCCTGCATGTCAGCCCACATTGAGAGGGGTTTACGTTTTGGGTCCATTACAATTACTTTTCCTTTGTCAATTTGGAAGATTAGCAGAATATAGTGGAAGCTGCGCACGCAGAACTCATCAATTATACAGTGAACATCGAGTAAGGAAACAGAATGTTCACAACAGAGTAACACACTTACTTGAAGTTGTAAGGAAATAGTATTTCCCGTCGGTGTTGGTTAAATATTATTGCGCTCAGAATATTATTTTCTGTATCCTTGGGATATTTCTGAAGAGTCTTGTCATAAACAATATTTGGATCAATGAACCCAATATCATAGATTCCACCTCTTTTGCTTTCGAGAATCTTCATTCTGCAATTATAATATATGAGTGTACTATATATATATATATGAATATGCAATTGAATGAGGTGAGCTAGAGAAATAAGTGCTTACAGACAATAGGCACTAAGGATAGTCTTGTCGAGGGCCTGCTGCTGGTATAACTGAAACAATTCCTCAAATTGAGTCATAACATATCCATTTCCAGTTCCAAAGTGCTCGTCCCTAACGCTGAGATATATCCAGTCCATAGATTGTTCAGTGGCTTGCATATACCAACTATGCACTCTTCGCATTTTCGTTGGTAGATCCTTTATCTCCTCGGGTTTGACAAGAGGCATCTTATACTCGTATTTGTACGCACACTCAGCTGCGGGGAAGTAGTCCACTGTTTGCATATACTGAGCAATGGACAAACCCGCATCAGCTACCTTGTCTGCGTACATTGTTATAAACTCCGGATCGATATCCTCGTCAACAATATTAGTGCTTGGCCCCACCTGGGTATTGGAAATCACTTTGAGCGGGGACGTGGATTGTTTTTTCTGCTCTTCGAGCTGAGCAACTGATTTTCCCTTTTTCCCGCTTGTGCTACTACTCTTCGTCGACCGCACCATTTCCTGGTGTGACTTCAGAATAGAGCGGTCATAGTCAGATGACAGACTCGGCTCGGGTTGATGAAGAGTCTTCACCATTTTCCAAGCTCGTTCTATCTCTTCTTCGGTCTCGGGGAAATCTGGCTTTTGCTTCTCCTTCCGCTTTGATTTCCACGCCTCGTATTGGTCCTTTGCGATTTTCTGGTTTTCCTCGGGAGTATAGTCGTAAGGTAACTTGGGTACCTATTTTGGTACCTTCGGGAGGGGTGACCGTTGACGTTTCGGTGATTTTTTACGTTTCGGCAGAAACTTAGTGGGCGAAGAGGGCTGACGCGGCGGCGTAGGCGACCGCGCTGGAGACGTGCACGGCGTAGGCGACCGCGCTGGAGACTTTTGCGCTGGAGAAATGCGAGAATTCGATGGCTTTGCCGTCTGATTTGTGAGCACAATGCATTCCTTTAGCCATAGAACGGTCGAGTTCTTGGCTTCTCCGAGTTCAGTCAACTCTTCATCTTCACCTTCAGGAAAATCAAGCTTTACCCGCTCGAATCCGTTGGCAACTTCATCGACCCCAACAACAGCGTAGCCCCGTGGAACCGGGAGACAATGGTGAGTTGGTTCGTTGCCAATCGGTAAGACATAGCCGGCCGCCGCCTTGATGGTTATATTGACGACCTTCACGTGGAGCTCACAGGATGTCATTTCCGTGATCTCGTCCACCGGGTAAATCATCGGTGATGCATCATCATCCGGTAGCTGCGTGGACGCAACGCTGCTTTTGTGATGAGAATGTGCGGCGTCGGGAGCCTCAGCTTCAACTTCTAGCATGTGTACTGATGCGCCGGTAGACACTATCTGCTGGCTAAGTGTGTTAATTTGGTCCTGCTGCTTCTTTGCTACATCTTGTGTAAGCTTTACCATTTCTTCAAGTTGACGCCTCCAGTTTGCCTGATTCTCTGCTTCAGCTGCCTCCTTGTCCTTTTTACGTTGACGGCTTCTATCTGGGTATAACTTTTTGGTGGAGTCGAACGCAACACTCCATGGAGGAGTGCCTTTTGTGCCCCGTGTACGCCCTGCGTGTTCCTTATTTCCGAGGGCGCGTGTGAGCTCGTCGTTCTCTCTATCTGGCACGAACTTCCCATCTTTAACGTCCTTTATTGCGTCTCTGAGCTTCTCTATGGGTAGAGGACGACTCTCTTTATGCCTTAGGTTATATATTGCTTTTCCTTCGGCGTCCAACCTGCCCCCATGCCCGTAGAGCCATGACCTTGTCCGCTCGACCCACAAGAACGGCTCGGGAGTGATCCCCTGCTGAAGCAGGTTGTTCTCCCATGTCTCCCACTTGGGACTGGAACCCTTGTAGCCACGTTGCCCCATAACATGGTGATATACCTTTTTGCCGGCGTTTTTCTCATTTGTTTTCGTCCTTTCCAGTTCATTCTCTGCCAGCTTGTACTTCACGAAGTCTGGCCATACGGGTTTTATTTTCTCATACCCTTGAGTGAAATCAGGAGTCTTGTTCTTCTTAACATAATCAAGGTTCAATCTTTTCTTCCAGTTTTTGAATTGCTCGGTCATCTTTTTCAGGGTCCACGCTTTGACCTTTTCCCGTATCTCATGTTTCATTTTAGTAACATCGGCCTCATTCACATCCGCTTCATTCTCGTCCACCTCCGGCACGGGTAAGGTGAAATTAGCCAAAATCTTTGAGAAAAGATGATCTTTGGCTATTTTGCCGACATATGAAATTCCTTGTTTCCGCGGATCTTTTGGCTCATTCCACTCATTAACAGTGATCGGGATGTGATCTCTAACTAGCACTCCGCATTGCTTCACAAATTTTTGGGCAACATCAGCGGGAAGCTCGGGTGCGCCGTCTGCTGTGATCGTGTCGATCCTATATCTTTCTGTATCTTTCAACTTCATTGTTGCGCCTCGTTTAGTCTTTTTTCCGGTTGATATATTTGAACCGGATGGCTAAAAATATAAAGACTGTTAATACATGTATATAGACAACGGATGCTTCATTAATTAACATATATATATATATATATATATATATATATATATATATATATATATGCACCTCGGAGCCGGTGTTTGTAATTTGTATGGTTCCACCGGAGCCTTCGGCTGCTCCCATATCGGAGCCGTCGGCTTCTCCCTCATCGGAGTCGTCTCCCTGGGTGAGCACCGGATCTCCCTCACCGGAGTCGTTCATCCACTGGGTCACATCGGGCTCTAAGTCGGGCCCGCGGATTAAACCCTCGATCATATTTTCGGCATGTTCGTCTCTTGGCTCCATACTATACAAAAAGAGTATATATTTCAGATCCATTTCATTAAAATTGCTTATACATAATAATTCTAACATTCTTAAATTTTCTATATCAATTCTAAACGTACAAATCTAAAATTTCTAAGTCTAATCTAAAATTTCTAACATTCATAGCTAATAATTCTAACATTCTTAATTTTTCTATATCAATTCTAAACGTACAAATCTAAAATTTCTAAGTCTAATCTAAAATTTCTAACATTCATACCTAATAATTCTAATATTCCTAAATTTCCTATATCAATTCTAAACGTACAAATCTAAAATTTCTAAGCCTAATCTAAAATTTCTAACATTCATAGCTAATAATTCTAATATTCCTAAATTTCCTATATCAATTCTAAACGTACAAATCTAAAATTTCTAAGTCTAATCTAAAATTTCTAACATTTGTAAACTAATAATTCTAACAATAATAAAAAACAGTAATTAAGTAAAAAAAGAAAAAAAAAACAAAAAAGACCCCAGGTTAGGGCGAGATGGAGGCAGGCCTTTTACCTCCTCTTGGGGCAGCGGCGGGCCGGCGGCGCGGGGCAGCAGCGGCGCGGGGCGGTGGAGTATGGCGCGGGGCAGCGACGGGATCGAGGGGCGGCGCGGGGGCAGCGACGGGATCGAGGGGCGGCGCGGGGCAGCGACGGGATCGAGGGGCGGCGCGGGGCAGCGGCGCGGGGCAGCGACGGGACCTAGAGGGTGCGTAGGGGCCGAGGGGGGGTGGGTGCGCTCGACGGAGTCGAGAGCGGCGCCACAGAGGAGGATGCTGACGGGGCGAGTGGGGCGGCGCGGATGGCGACGGGGTGAGGGGCAGCGCGGGGGGACGGAAAAAATGGGCAGCCTGGCGGCGTCGATTTCGTCCCTGCGCGGTCTGGAACCGAGGGGGAGCGGTGACGTGTTTATATCCTATGACCCTTTCGTCCCGGTTGGTGGCAACAACCGGGACGAAAGGCCCTTCCGTCCCGGTTGGTGGCAACAACCGGGACGAAAGGCCCGGCTGGTCGGCGCGCCAATTGTTTTAGCGCCAAATTTTGAATATATTAAATATGTAAGTGAATAACTTCTACATACTTTCAAATTACAAAAAAATTACAACATTAAAATTGTTTGAAATTGCGTAAATAATTCAAATCTGTTTTCTGTTTACCTAAATAATTATTCTAACTATTCAAACTATTAACTATTTCACTATTTGCACTTAATTTAAATATAAATATCTTATATTGTTTTAAAATTAGTAATAATTACATTAAACAGAAAACAGACGCGCTAGCGCGCCGCAATGTCGCCGGAATACAAATTCTTTTATTTATTTATTTTGTACAGGAAAAATTCTTTTATTAAGAAGAGAAAACAAACGAACACCGAGGGGGATGCGGTAAACATTCTGTTCTGTCGTGCTCGGCCGTCGCGGATGATGTTCCCGTGCACATTACTACCCGAGCTCAAAGTGAACACTGACCCAAGCATGCATGGATGAATGTGTTAAAGGAGGATGAATGTGTTAAACACTGACCCAAATGCACGGCAGGACGTATGATGTCGAACCCGGATGTTTTGTATTTGCTCGATGAATTGAGTATATATGATGTATCAAACCTTAAGGGGAGTGTGGAACAAAACAGACGGTATCGCCATCATACAGCCCGACCGTGGCTACTGGGTGCATATATGCATACCAAATGCACGGCTGGACGTATGAGGGCGAATCCGGATGTTTTGTATTTGGGAGATGAACTGACTGGTGTATGAAGCTGGGCTATATATAGGGTCCTCTGGCTCACAAAGTGTTGAGCTAGGGTTTTGATCCAACGGTTAAGAAACATCTCATCCAACGGCTCACAACAGCTCGAAAGAAAACACACCATAGCCCTGATCGAACGGCTCACAACAGCTGGAAAGAAACAAACCCCGGATCCAACGACTCACAAGCGGTTGAAAGAAACACACGATCCGTGTGATTCTATCTGATTGGTCCAAACGAAACCCTAACCCATTTAGTCCCGGTTAGTGTCCCCAACCGGGACTAAAGGGATGTTTTCTTCTCGCTATATATATATGTATGCATTGCCACACCATTGGCATAAACACATACAAACTCACCACTCTCTCATGACTTCTACCCTACCCACTCTAACATTCATCCAGGCGGAGGCACTTTCCGCCTCGAACTACCCCTGCCCGACCGGCTACAATGTTCCCGCCGGTTGGATGCTGAGCGCCGGAGGAGTGCCGGTCCCTCCTCTTCCTCAAGGTGTGGCGCGTCGGGCAGCCATCACGAACCACTACTACCACGAGCTCACGCCGGAGCAGCGGAGAAATCCCAGTTGGCATCCCGATAACCAGCATACTTGGGATGCCTTCTTCATCAATCGGCGTGAGAGGGCGCGCGCCAGGTATGAGGAGGACGGTCTGCCTCGTAGGAACTTTCACGAGGCCGGTCGTCGGCTCTGGTGGTCCGGCCGGACTCTACAGAGCGTCATGAACTACATCAGGGCCGGCGATATCCCCCGCCTGCGCTACCCTCAGTCCTGGAGTCGTGATCCTCCGAGGGAGTGCAGAGCACCGTCAGACGATAGTGACGACGGCGGCGGCGAGTACAACGACTACGAGTACATGTACTATACGCCTAGGGAGGAGTATGACTAGTAGATCGATGCACTCTTGCCATTATGTACTGCCTTGTTTATTTAGATCTATGCTCTCTGTTTAGATTTAGATCCAATCTTGCCATTATGTGTACCGTGCCTTGTTTATCTATAGAAATGCATGTCCCCCTCTTTTTAACGTCTATCGAAATGCCATTAGATCTGAATCCAACAAATCAGGAAAAATCACACGGAAAATAGAAAACAGACGAGCTAGAGGGCCACTGTTTGCCGGAATACAACAAATTATTTTATTAAACAGCCAACAGAAAACATACGCGCTAGCGCGCTACTCCTCGTCCTCGTCGTCGTCGGTGACCTCCTCGTCGGAGGAGGAGGTGCATGATGGTATTTCCGAGATAGCCCCCCACCTCGGATCGTCGGATGCCCAGACTTCGCCGGCGTGGTCGGCCCGACGGAGCGCTTGCAGCGCCTTCGTCCTTGCCTCCCGAGCGGCATCTAACTCGAGGTGCCGTTCGAGGCGCCGCTCCGCCCGCTCAGCCGCGCGGGTCTGCCATAGTTCGGCGCTCTCCTCACCCGGATTGTTTCGGTAATACTCGCGGACCACGCGGTCGTCCCTGGCGTCGACTAGGCCCTGAAACGCGCGGTGCCTGAGGTGGCGGTGGTCGGCGGCAGTGACGATCTGCGGCGTCGGCGCCCTGGCCTCCGCTTCCCAGAGGGTGTGGCAGTCGTTAAAATTCATCAACGACCGCGGGCGGCTGAGGCGCCAGGCCGCCGCGTCCCAAGCGCGGGCGGCCTCCGAGGCCGTCGCAAAGGAGCCGAGGGGGATGCGGTCGTCCCCGAAGCGGATAGTCGCGGTGAACATTCCGTTCTGCCGCGATCGGACTCCGCGGAAACCGGTAGTGTTGTTCCTCCTCGGAGGCATGGTGGTGGCACGACGGTGCGTGGAGTGGAAGTGTGGCAGTTTATAACGCGCATTCATGGCCACGCGGCAGGACTCCCGCGCCACGCGGCAGGACTCCCGCGCCACGAGTTACAATAATACACACTAGCTACCACCCACACCTCTCTCTCACTCCCCCAAGCTAAAAAAAAAGGGACGGGGCTGTGGCCGCATTTGTAGCGGAAGCGACATTGGTCCCGGTTTGGGGATGATCCGGGACCAATGCCCATGCGCGCGCCACGTGGCCTGTGGCTAGGGATTCGTCCCGGGTCGTGCCACGAACCGGGACCATTGGCTCCCCACGAACCGGGACAGATGCCCCCAGGTGGTTTCTGCTGCCTCGGGCACACGAACCGGGACCAATGCATGGCACTTGTCCCGGTTTTTGGTGCAACCGGGACAGATGCCCCCTGCCCCTCTGGACGAAAGGGGTTGTTTCCACTAGTGAGGATGGACGTCCCGTATTAATTCCAGGGTACCGTAAAAGTCCTCAATCAGAAACGAAGTTGTAGATTCGGAAAGCTCCCTTTTGGATTGTATAATAATGATTAATTAATAATATAGTTGGTCGGTAGTCGTCGGACTCAAACAAACTACCCGTAAAAGGAAAATTGAGTGACCAGCAGAAGGCACAAGTAGCGTATACATATATGACACCGCCCTCAACTACAAAGCAAGCAAGCGCACAAGTGCATTTTCTCGGATTGATTCCATGATAACATGGTGTGTAGCCTTGTAGAAAGCAAGCACAAGTAATTTCGGTCCTTTTAATATAAAAACAAGTAAAAAAAGCAGCAGCTCGCAAGCAAGCAAGCGATCGCTAAAGAATGGAGGTAGGCGATGCCACCATGTGAAAGGGCACGCTGTCGGTTCAGACAAAGTCAGCGCCTACCATGGAAGGGAGAAGGGCATACGAGGGCGAGGTGCTGGGGGAGCCGGTTAGCCCCTCGGCTAGGCTTGTTGAGGATTTATTTGCCATTGTCCTTCGCATGGTGGCTTTGGTCGTTCGTCCTGCTCTCTTGGCACACCATGGTGGACGTTGCAGTCTTTTTCGCCATGATACTGTACCTGAAAGATACACCTACGCTGTTCACGGCCATGGATCATGGGGAGTCTCGCCCCAAACGCGTCGTACACCGAAGCCTCAGCCTTGTAGACATCAAAGCCGTCAAAGACGCCATGAACTGCGTAAGCTATATTTTAATTAGAATATTTCAATATTAGTTTGGCCCTATCTCAAATCTCAATATCAATATGGACCGATAGGGACACAATCTGTCCATTTATGGGAGCCGTTGGGTATGCCCTTAATTGTTGATCTGATATATCTAGATTTTGAATAGGTGTAGTACTCACAGAACCGTGTGGGAATTATTGATTTTTCTCCATGTTTGGATACACAGACAGTTAATGACGTGCTAGTTTGAGTCACTGACGCTGCCCTATCAGGATATAACGACCGGAAGTCAGATACTGGCAAAGGTTTAATACTAGTTTTTTTATTCCCGTGGTTCATTTGAAACTTTCAACTGTTTCTCGTTCCTCCGCCATTTTAGATGACACCGGAGCTGGTAACAAAATCCGTTATAAATTTGTTTTGGATGTTCCTATGGGATACCCTAACACACCCAATATTATTTTTTACACTTTGCTACCCCTTTTTTAGTCCCGTAACGGGTTAGACGTATAAGCCTGGGTTTTCTCCAGAGGGCTAGGTTTTCGCCGCATAGGGGCTACCGAACATCGGAAAGCCACCAAAAAGCAAAGTGTTATCCATACCAACTGTGTACAAGTGTGTTTTGAGTGGTAGATGTCCAAGTTTCCACTTCGGGATGTGACCGGGTTCACAGACGTCTGCTTCTCTCTAGTAAGTTTTGGACTTACAGCCGGAAACTTCCACTTCGGATGAACTGAACGAAATCTTATGAATTGTTGCGGAACACCTTTTTTTTGGATGTTCCTAAGGTCTATCCTAACACACCCAAGAAAAAAAGTTTCACTTTGCTACCCCTTTTTGATGTATCGAATTAAAGAACGACACAAGGGCTTCCTGTTGACTAGAGCATGGACTAAAAAGTTGGTTTCATGATGATACTCGATCTGTTGTCCTAATCCTACTTTGTTTTTTCATTATTCATATAATTTTTAAATTTGTAATCTTACAAGATAAATTTCTCAATCCATCTATTGGTTGGTCACACATATACACATGCACCTCTTGGTGGTTTGTTTGCAAGCTTACAGATCTTACCACCAGAGTCCATTTGGTCCACATGGACCTTCAATGTGGGAATAATACTATCAAAAAAGTTCATGGAGACACAACGGTCTCAAAATGCTAGAAGCAGTGGGGATGCTAAAACATGGCAAGTTATGTGGAACCACATAATGATCATTTGGTACAAATTGTCCAAGATAATTTGGGATGAGAGGCTTGCAAGCGCCCCATTGAGGGCGTCCTATCCGACACACTAAATCACCGCAACATTACAGATCCGACCATTTGAATAGTAACTTTTGACCTATTTCCTCTATTATTCACCTCCATTAAACACTAACCTGTGTACATTCCCTAAGCCACACAGTGATATAGTTGGTGAAAGAACACACTTTATTTTTGTATTATACTTCAGTTAAACACTTCTTTTCTTCACACGGAATACTCGAGTTATCTTCAGGGTAGCGGAGTATATACTTCTTTTGCTGACTGTCCAGAACAATCTCTTCATTACATTGTGCTCTTCTGTGTAAGCGAACTTGATCTGATCAAAAGATTTTGTTAGTGACCAAACCACAAGACAACACTACAATTCTTATGTCAAACTAAATAATAATCCTTATTCTATAGTTGACATAACACCGTTGGGTGAAGCCAGAGGCAGAAGATGGATAGCTCGACGGCAGCGAGTGCGACAACGAAGGAGAATTGGATGCAGAGGATGGGTGGTACGATCGCGGCGACATGGGGATCTCATGAATGCTCCTCTCTAGCATCTCCAACACCCTGCTCATGGATGGTCGGTTCGCTGCTACGGTCTGCATGCACCACAGACCGACCATTGCCATCTTCCTTGCGATAATATCCTCCTCGACACCTCCATCCTCATGTGCCACCAGAATGCCGCCGTCCCCGGCCATGTAGAACAATATGTTAATTAATTTTGTGCATTATTTAGCGGATAAACCATCATTTTTTTATTAATATTATTTTACTTAGCAAACAAATCAATATAATCCACAAATCTATGGAGAATACATGGGTGGCAGGAATCAGTGGCGCACCACCAGACGGTGCGCCACTGATGCTCCATAGAATCAGTGGCGCACCGCTAGTAGTGTGTCACTGATGCTACTGGGCATACATGGTACATAGAATCATTGGCGTACCACTAGGAGGTGCGCCACAGATGCTACGGAACATCAATGGCGCATCGCCTAGTGGTGCGCCACTGATTCTATTACGTATACATGGGTGCCGGGTATCAGTGGCGCACGAATATTGGTGCGCCACTGATGGTTGGACCATCAGTGGCGCACGCTTACATGGTGCGCCACTGATGCATGTACATGTATCCTCCAAACCACATTAGTCGCGCACGGCTACATGGTGCGCCACTGATGCTAAGTCACCTATAGCCATTTTCCTAGTAGTGATGTGTCGTTGCTCGAAATTTCAATCAAGTTTTTAATCACGAAAAAGTGTTTAATCATGACAAGTACAATAATGTGATCTCCATGGTCATTGTGTTGTGGCACTAACATGTTTCGAGAGCACACTTTGATCCTAATACATAATCGGTTTAAATGACCAAAATCTTTCCGCTAGAATGACCACACTTGAACAACGAAGGTTGACCGGGTGAATGGAAGGTCGAGACAAGTTTCCAGCCTAAAACACAGTGTGCTTAATTCATCTATATTTTATTTATGGTCCGTAGCAACGCACGGGCACTCAACTAGTATAGTATTATTTAGCAGAACATTTGTGACGGTTATAATTCCATCTTATTTCATAACAAACAGTATAAATATAGTAAGAAACAGTATAAGAGGATGCTACTGATTATATTGCGGGCGCCAGTAATTGCTGGGCTTTCTCCTGGATGAGCTCCCACGCGTTCTGGACGTGCGACATCTGTGTCATGGCTCCACCGACAGGCATACGGATAACGAACTTGTCGTCCACGACGAAGTGTGTCATGTACGCCCGCCCGCTGGCGTTCACCGCCGCGAGGAGCTTGCGGTTCAGGTCATCCACCGTGTGGCCGTGGTCACCGCCGTAATACCGTGGGCAAGGCGGAAGGTGACGAGCGCGAATCTCCTCGGCGCCACCACCTCGCGTTCATCTGTCGCTCTACGTCCTCCAGTATTGCATCTAGGGAAACGCCATGTTCCGGCGGCGCGTCGGGTAGAAGCGTGCGGAGGAACCCTGGCTTGGTGTCGGAGCGGACAGGGTAACTCTCCACATTGCGGTAGTATCCCTTGAGGAAGTCGATCATGGCGCAAGTGTCTCGGGGTTAAGCGGCAACAGTATAGGAGGAGGTGTAAGGCTCCCCATTACCCAAGGACGTGGCCCCTATACACAATCTTCTTCAACTTTTGGCTGCAGATGGTTATGGGCTTGGAGGTGTTTTTTTCAATGGTGTGCTAGCCTGTAATACCTAGTGTATGTGCAACTCCTGTTGGTGGGAGAGGGTCGGAAGAACGGCCGGTTTGCCTTTGCCGATGGCGCCTTCGACACATCAGGTACTCCATCACTCTCACAGATTCGTGCCATCCAGATGAGCTCAGCGCCGTCTATTGAGCGCCGCCCACGACCAGGATTGACTGCCGTCGCTGCAGTGCATGTACAAACAATTCCTTGGTCACTCTTATCTTCGCTTTCTATACATGCTTGCATTGCACGGTTAATGACATTTCACATACCGTAGGCTGAACTTGAACAAAGCAAAAGAGAGGCGGCGGAGTCAAAAGAGAAGATGCAGATGATGGAAAGCCACATGACTACCCAGCAGACAGTCGGCGGCGATGCTCGAGGTACTGGTTTTCACATAAGACAGATTTTCCATTCCATTCTATTCATCGTTTTACGCATGTTAACTCACGGATCGATCACTTGGTCATTGCAGAGGATGCGAGCTATCCCAGCGGATCCATCGGCTCCTCCTCTACCTATTCTCCCTCCAATCAACTTCAACATTGCAAGTTGGCCTGAAGTTGTTCAATAAATCAATATTTAGCTTCCTCGACTAATGCAGTTGTTCATAGGGGAATGTATCGGTGGGATCCCACATGGAGCAAGGAGGGGGAACCGGAGATGGAGAGACGTCGACCTCCAAGATGCAGGAGTGATGTTATCTATTGATGAACATTATGTAGTCTGAACTTGAATATTATGTGTTGTGTACCCTTTTGAACTTGAATATTTTGTGTGATGTTATGTATGGATGAATATTTGCAATGCTATGTGAGTTTATATAAATATCATGGGCTATGTATGTGATGTGAGTGCTCCGGTGAGCCAAAATTTTCTATATATTAAATTTTGTTTCAATTGCAGGGATTTAAGCAAAATGCAGCAAGAAAACAGGACCACATGGTAAGTATGCCGAGTGGTACACTCAGCGTAGGACCAAATGGCACATATGCCGAGTGGTACACTCGGCAATGGTGCTCTACAGGCACCCAGATTGCCCCCTGGGAAAAAGTTTGCCGAGTGAGCCAAAACACACTCGGCGAACACAGTTCCTAGGGGCCAACCTGGGTGCCCCTAGAAAATCATTGCCGAGTGGTACACTCGGCAAACGCTAGCACACGTGACGTGTCAGGGGGCTCCTCTGGGCGTTGGTACGCCGAGTGTACCACTCAGCGAACAGGAGTGCTGAGAGAAGCCTGGACACTCGGCAAACGGGTGTGCCGAGCGAGCGCGACTAACACTCGGCGAACATGGCACACGTGGCGCGGTGTGGGCGTTCCTCTGGACGTTTCTTTGCCGAGTGGGACACTCGGCGAACACGGGCGCAGAGTGACGCCTCGGCACTCGGCAAACCTCTGTGCCGAGCGGCCTCGAGATGGCACTCGACAAAGGAAGCACACGTGGCGCGGTGTGGGGGCTCCTCTGGACGTCTGGTTGCCGAGTGGGACAATCGGCGAACACGAGCGCCGAGTGACGCCCCGACACTCGGCAAACGTCTGTGCCGAGCAGCGTCGAGATGGCACTCGGCAAAGGAAGCACACGTGGCGGCTTGCTGGTTCCCACGAGGAAATCTCGTCGCCGAGTGTCTGCGTCAGGGACACTCGGCAAACATGTATGGTCTGTTCCGTCCTGGACTTAGAAGTGAAGCTGTCAGACCTTTTTTTGCCCGAGTGCGAGGGTAAAAGACTCGGCGAAGACGTCACCGAGCAGCCCGTGGTTTGGCACTCGGCGTACGCTCTTTTGCCGAGTTAATAAACGCCGAGTCTTTCACGCGGAGTGTAGCACTCGGCAAAGCTACTGACGAGTGTTTTCGGGCCTTCGCCATGTATTTCTGATACACAGCAAAGTATCGAATTCCAGTAGTGTATATAGCCCAGTGCTGAGATGCCAGCTTCTGCCACAAATATGGAACACCACGGTATATCACTCCAAACTACTCTCTCCCTTCCTAAATATAAATATAAGACGTTGGGGGAGTGTAAATTGAACTCCCCCAACGTCTTACATATCTAGGACCGGAGGGAGTATTTTCATTTTTTAGGAAACGGGGCAAAATCTTTGCCACACATCGGTCGAGCCGACAACTCTGCGAACTAAGAAAGCAGAGCGGACTCCAAAAACCACTCCGTAGCCGCCCTTCCGGCTACATCCTAAACAACCTACACACAACACTTAACCAACAAAATATACTTCTTGGATGCGGAGAAAATGTACCCACCATTTCCGATCACATAAAGTAAACAAAGATCATGACACCGTACTGTTGTGAAAATTACTAAATGGAAGGCGTTCCAACTTTTTTCATCTAAAAAGAAATGTGGTGTGCTAGGCATATGAGTGGACATAAAATTGCTGAAACCGAATCAAGCGGAACTAATTTCGGGTTGTACCCGAAGAATTTCGGGCTCTGCCGATGTGTTGGTCCAATATGACAGTCCACCAGAACACCGAGTTCATCGGGCCAATAGCTCCTGTGCGACGGGTTTCAGTTGAATTGGAAGGAATGCGACGTTTTTCGATGAAATAGCCTACGTGCGACGGATTGGAGGAAGAAAATAGCTCACGGCCAACATGGTTCTTAAGCGGAGCTGATCGGTTAGCTGTTAGGGTTATGCGACGCTTGGACCCACAACTTATCCACCTCAGCAGCGTGGGACCCACCTCACGGATTCTAAAACAGAGATGCGCCTGTGCCCCACAACTTATCCACCTCAGCAGCGCGGGACCCACCACAGTGAATCTAAAACAGGGCTGCACCCGTGCCCGAGCTGGTGTCTGTGCCATTTCTTCCCCTTTCCCCATTCTTCCTCGTCTCCGGCGACGGCGCACGGGATGTCCAGCTCCTCTGCCACGCAGTCAAGATGGCCAGAGTACGGTGCAGTTCCGATGACAAGGTGCCCGGAATGCCCACGGCCAGAGGCTCTGAAGCGGAGGGTCAGTAAAACTGACGAGAATGGGAATCCGGGGCGCCATTTTGTGTCCTGTTTGAGCATTCCCATGATGGGACGGGATGGCAAGGTAAGATCTTAAAACTGAGATGAGGAGGAGAGAGATGATAGGAGTATTTGGCATTCCAATTCGCGTTTTTTTCTCCTCGGTTTTGGGATCTAGATTCATGTCTACTGTTACAGATGCTGAAGAAATGTTCGCACTTTGAGTGGATCGATCAGTACGTTGCTAGGCTTGAATTTGAGGGCCACATTGAAGATCCAAATCTAGGTGGGTTTGCTCCCGATGTCAGCTCGGGCAGAGGAGGGCCGGCGGCGAGGATCACGCGCCCTATTGCTGGACTGCCCGTGGAGGCCGAAGTAAACGAGGAATTGAAGAAGATCAAGAAGTTTTTAAAGCAAATGGTGGATTTGCAGAAGCAAGCGAATCTCATGTCAGGAGCATTCTATTCTTGTATCATTGCTCTGTTTTTTGTTTACCTCTTGTTCATCCGTCGTTAGAATGGACTAGATTAATCTAGATTTTACTTGAGTTAGCTATGCAGAGGTAGCAATCTGTGCGCCGTGCTAGTTTCAGTGAAGTGTCTGATGTTAAATTTGAATATGCCCTTCGATGTTCAGTTGAAGTTCAGTTTCAGTGCAGTCACCAAAGTTCAGTTTCAGTAGAAAAAAACTTATTCGTTCTCATGCCGTAAGAGTAGTTGAAGAAAGGCCGAAAGAGTGTAGTTGGGCCAACAATTAGGCCCAAAGAGAAAACAAACCCACCTGCCTAGATTTGACTTATTTTAATTTGTAAAAACAATTGTTTTGCATGTCTTGGGTTCGTTTTCGTTTTTGTAGGCCCAAATAATTGGATTCGTTTTCATTTTTGTATTATTTACTTCATAAAAGAGTTGCATGCATTGTTCACCGAATATATTTGTTACTAGTTGCATGCATTCGTTTTATGAATTAACGGACGCTCGAAGTAACACACTCTGATCATAAGTAAAATGAGGGAGACAATTGGTAGCAAACGACATATACTAGTAAACGACATATATTAGTAGTAGCACGGTTACATATACTAGTGAACGACACGGGCACGGGACCAACTAAACATAGATAAAAAGAAAAAGAAAAAGAAAAAAAACGGTAGAAACTCGAACGACACGAAGCCTAGATCACCGCCCCCGCCATGAGAGCACCATCGAGATGGAGGGGAGAGCACCGTCTTCACTCCTCGTCGTCGGCGGCCGGCACCCTGTAGGGGAGGGTGTGCATCGCGGTGCGGCTGGGCCAGAGGCTGTCGAGGTCGGTGAAGAAGTTGTACCCCGTGAAGCAGATGAACTCGCACCCCCCGTACCAGACACGACCAAGGAGGTGGTACGCATCGTAGGGGTTGCGGAAGCGGACAAGAATGCCCGTTCCTCCCGGGCGGGCTTCGTCGACGGTGAACATGGGCGGAGTGCCCGGAGGCATGTGGCGATAGAGGGCGCCAAGGAAGACCTCCACCAGCTCCTTTGCACCGCGCCAGCGAGACATGGCCCAGACGCGGAGCCGGTCCTCGACGACGACCCCTGCGGGGTACTGCCTCTCCCGCACGGTCCTTGGCGCGAGGAAGGTCTGGCCGGTGAACTGCATGCTTGCTTTTGCTTGAATGTGGTGCGTGCTTTGCTCGGTGGCTTGCTTGGATGTGATGCGAGTGGAGAATGGCGTGAGGAAGATGAAGGTTAGAGGAGGGATTAAATAGAAGGTAAGACATTAATGGATGCGTCCCTTCGTTCGCGTGCCCGCGTTTCTCTACTGGGTCAAGAGGTGTCTCGTCGATCACTGGAGCACGCTAGTCAGACTGCGTGGATCACCGCGTTCAGTGTGTTAATAGCTTAGATGCGACGCGTATGCATGCATGCAACGGGCAGGCGGCCCCGATCACACACGGAACGGAGAAACACACTAGGGAACACGTTCGTACGCCAGTTCCATGCGCCGAACCAACGTCAGGCGCCGGATATTGTTGAACGGTCTAGATCGAATAGACGAGCCGATCCAAACCCCAGCCACTCAGCGCGCACGAATCCATCCATGCACAACGAGCCAATCAGCATCTAGAACGAGCGCACACGCGGATCGGGGGCGTGCGTCACGTGCACACGGTGGCGTCAGTGAGCTAGGGTTTAGCTGGGGTTTCCGGGGTTTTGGGGTTTCCGGGGTTATGGGGTTTCCGGGGTTTAGGGTTTCAGTGAGCTAGGGTTTGACATAACTAATTTAAAAAAATCAAAAAAATAAACGGCTTTCGCTCACTCTCTATTTATGTAACTATGTTGCTATAAAAAATTGTATTCTTGTTAGATCCACGATGCGATGAAAAATATTCATACAATTCATGCTATTGATGGAATGAGCTAGGGTTGAGCATAACTAATTCAAAAAAATCAAAACTATGTACAGCCAGCGCACATGGTCTACTTATGCAACTAGGTTGCTATAAAAAATGGCGAAATTGTTACATCCAAATGTTAAAACCAAAAATCACACGTTGACGATATTGACAAAATGAGCTAGGGTTGAACATAAGTAATTCAAAAAAATTCAAAAAAAGAAATGCTTTTGGCCCTTAGTCTTATTATGTTGCATACAAATCAAAAAAAAATTAAAAACTTTGATTTTGAGTCGGTCAACGTTTTTGTGAAAACGTTGACTTTTTTTAAAATGAGCACAAATAATTTAAAAAAAATCAAAAAAGAAATGCTTTTGGCCCATAGTCTTATTATGTTGCATACAAACCAAAAAAAAATATAACCATGGTTTATATAGAATTGCATGAAAATGTCTTCAAGAATATGGGAAACTTGTACAGAGTAGTATGGATTTCGAAGATCGAAGTTGGTGTGTTCTAGATCATAACTAATTCAAAAAAAATCAAAAAAAAATGCTTTCGCCCATAGTCGTATGATGTTGTATAGAAACCAAAAAAAATTATAAACATGGTTTATGTACAATTACATGAAAATGCCTTTGAGAATATGAGATTCTTGTACATGTACTATGGATTTCAAAGAGCAAATGTTGTGTGTTTTAGATCATAAGTAAATATGTATATGTTTTATTATGGATTTTAAGAAAACTTGAGCACATAGTATTATTATGTCGTGTAGGAACCAAAAATAAATATAAATAAGATTCAAAATATGTGTTTTTTAATTAAATAATGATTTCAGAAAAAATAAAAGAATAAAATACAAAATTAATTCAAAAAATAATGAGACTTCATATTTACACTATATAGGTACGAGAGAGGTGTGGGAATTTTATTTGGATGATTTAGAGAAGATGCAAAAAACAACCCTCTTAGAAAGGGGGGCGTTTACCCTACCTTATGAGGCCGTTTGAAACACATTTTTCATGACTATGAGTCTAACTTAACAAAAGAGCTCAGAATGATCAGATAAAAATCACATTTGAGTTGAGGTAGCATTGAAACATCAAAATATTATTACATGCCAAATAAGTTCAACTTGAGTCAAAATTTGAATTTGAACCTAAATTTGAATTTGTCATCAAATATTATTACATGCCAAATAAGTTCCCGGTACATGCCAAACAATAACCAAATAATTTTTGATGGAAACATGTGCCCAACAAATGTTATTACATGCCATAAATTTGAAATGATCAACAGTTCTATCTCTTCCGACCACGACGTGTACCCTTCTTCGCCTTACCATTTGGTTTTTTTGGTTCTACTACGCACACAAGTTCACTCATCATCTTGGTTTTTTTCACTGGACTCGGGGACCACGATGATACCACCTAATGAAACTCGGGGATAGCAGATTCAGTTTCGACACTGTGCACAACTTCAGTTTCGACAGTGACAACAGCAGCTTCAGCTTCCGTTTGTGGTTCAGTTTCGACAGCAGCTTCAGGTTCAGTTTCGACAGTGACAACAGTTTCAGAAACAGCAGTTTCGACAGTCTCGACTGCAATTTCTTCAGTTCCAGTGACACCAGCAGTTTCAAATTCAGTTTGAGCACCAAATTGTTTTAGCCACTAACTTGTTCCAGTGACACCAGGAGGAGAGAAAATGCATAGCCTTGATCCCTCTCTGTGCCCCAGTGTTTGGCACCTCTTGCATCTGTTTTTGTTACCCTTTTGAGCCCTTTTTGGCTTTTCATCTTTCTTGTCCTTTTTGCCCTTCTTACTACTCCCACCTTTTTCGAACCATGCTTTGAATCTACTCTGTTTAGGTCTGCCTGCCTTTCTTTTTACTAGAGGAGGACACATGGAAAATTCAAGAGGCACTTCTGGCCACTGCTTCTGATCTGTAAGAGGTGGAATTGGAGTTGCATATGCAGCTTTGAATTTTGCTACTGAATAATAGTCATGCAGATATGGATGCATATTTATCTTGTGCTGGCCAGCTAAGAAAAGAATTGCATGATCACATGGTTTACCAGTGGCCTGCCACTCTAGGCAACTGCAATCATGCAATTCTGTGTTAACAACATGCCTTCTTCCAGTCTTGTTATCTCTAACTTCAGCACCCCACAACGATGATTTTTCAACAGACAAATGTGTAAGACCTCTGCTTCTGTTGACCACCTGTTGCACCACTGCTGGAAGTTTATCACCTTGCAAACAATCACCAATCTTTTTTCTCAATTCCCACAGCCGCATGAGCATGATCCTGATTTGATCAACCATGTCATGCACAGGCAAATCTTTTAGTTGCTTCACCTTGTTGTTGAAACTTTCTGCCAAATTGTTGTTGATATGATCACACTTGATGGCAGTGTTGAATCCAGACCTGTACCATAATAAAGAATGGTAGGTGTTCAACCATGTACCAAACTCCTCACATGTTGTCATTACCTTATTAAGATGATATGAATGTGTCTGTTTAGTGTAAGATCTTGCTGCTGGCCACATCCTCCCAAATTCATCTCCTCTAAATTTTTTAATCAAATTCATCCACAAATGGCCGAAGCACTCCCTTTGCTCAGCATGTGGGAACACATTTTTAACTGCATTTTCCAAACCTTTGCATGCATCTGTGTATACTGCCAAAGGTGACACTGGCCCTAAGCATCTTTTCAACAGCATCCCCTCTATTATATGCGGCAGTGTCAGACAGAGCAAGGATCGCATGAACAAAAGGGCGGGAGGGGCCGCATTACCTGTTCGAAGCTGAATCTGGAAGCTCCTTCTCGACCTGACCACGGGCTCCTCTCACCGCGCCGCCACCTCTCACCTTCTATCGGTTTGAACAAGCAAAACATAGCTCAGATCTACATACAGGCACATGAAATTGGGACTAGATGCTTGCCTATACTATTCACTCACCACCATGGCCGCCGCCGCCGCCAGAGCTGTAGAAAAAAGTGCGGGCAGGACAGTTCAGTTCGAGCGCGAGCACTTTGAGGGGATGCGGTGCTAATTAATTTGGGGGCAAATTAGTTATGACATGTCTTAACGCAAATGGAACTAATTGACTAAGTTTTTATGGGGAAAGGGGAAGAAATGGCACAGACACCAGCTCGGGCACGGGCGCAGCCCTGTTTTAGATTCACTGTGGTGGGTCCCGCGCTGCTGAGGTGGATAAGTTGTGGGGCACAGGCGCATCTCTGTTTTAGAATCCGTGAGGTGGGTCCCACGCTGCTGAGGTGGATAAGTTGTGGGTCCAAGCGTCGCATAACCCTAACAGCTAACCGATCAGCTCCGCTTAAGAACCATGTTGGCCGTGAGCTATTTTCTCCCTCCAATCCGTCGCACGTAGGCTATTTCGTCGAAAAACGTCGCATTCCTTCCAATACAACTGAAACCCGTCGCACAGGAGCTATTGGCCCGAGTTCATCAGGTAGCGGAATGTACTTAGGCGCCCTGGCTCGGCATGAGGTAATTCTCCACATCACGGTAGTAACCGTTGAGGAAGTCAATCACCGCACGTGAATCTAGGGACAATGTCTTGGAGTCCACTGGCAGTAGCACGTCACCAAGGCCAAGTGTTTTTCGAGAGTACACAATTGGTTACCATACTTACTTTACAGAAAGCATATGGTCATTTACATGTGCGTGTTCTTGCTGAAAAACCGCGAAGAACAGAAACACACCACACCTAACTCAACCCTGGCTAGGCGTGATCGCCAAGGCCAATTTGCATTCGGATGTGTGGTTCACGGCATCACACGCGGGCTTTGGACATTCTTAAGTGATACATGTGACGCACGTGGTGTGTACGTGCATATACAGATGTGTCTTGTGTACATCTCACGGCCAATGTACGGAGACGACAATGAATGGCGTGAGGCCACAATGGGTTAGCTGGTCTGATAACATAGCCTTGATGCAAACACAGTACCAATGGCAGCATTAAATAATACTACTTTTGACTGATATATAAAATACTCCATCTGTTTTTATTAGTTTAGAGTTCTTGGTTTGCTGAAGTAGATCTTTTCAAATTTTGAACAACTGTATACAAAAATATTTCGACAACTATAATATTAAATTATGTAATATGAAAAAAAAATTATATGATGATTCTAATACTATTTTATATTGTAGATTGTCGTTTTCTTGTCCTTTATCTTGGTCAAAATTTCGAAATTTTGATATTGACAAAACCTAGAACAGAGTATAATTGTGAACGGAGGAAAAACATTCACAGTAGATGCCACAAAATGTTAAAATCGTTTGATTTTGATGAACAATTTTTGTGTACAAACAGGAACTTGACACATAAACATGCACAAGCAATCTCTTTTCAACAAGAAAGTCAATATATTAATCTGCGGGACATGACAGTTGAAACGGAGATATGTACGTGCCCACTAATAATATATTAATACATGTCACTCCTAAAAACACAGATATCTAACTGTTACTCGTCAATATAAGCCACTCCTAGAATAGAAATATGTACACAACACGAATATGGAAATCTTATTATTTAGATGTCACTTTCAATATAGATGTGCTATTAATAAATCCGCACGCCACTAATATATGCCTTCTGTTGGTGGATCTACATGTCAATCACATTAAGATATAATCAAGTGCTAACTACTCTCTTCAGATCTTCATTATTAATCTCTTCCTATCAAAATGTATTATGTTTTAACATCCTATGCAACACTTACCCAGGCATGTTTATCGTAAGATGCACAAGAATCTACATACTAAAATATTTTTAGATATATGATGTTCAGTAAACGCTAAAACTTGATATATTTTTTTATATGGATAGAGATTAAGTTGAATCCGTTCATTACGCCTACTTCCCATATCCATATGTAGCCAAAATTCGATTGGACGGTAACAAAACAAAACAAACATAGTTCGGCCAGATCGATAAGTATGTTATAACGAGTTCTAAGAAAAACCGGGTACATAGGTATAAGAACTCCATGAACCCAAGCCCAGCATCGACCTCAATGCACCACAGCTAACTCAAGCCTGGATATCTCTCACTCAAAGGCTTGATCGCCCAGGCCAAGTTGCATTCGGACGTGTGGTTCACGGTATCTAAACACTCATGCTTTGGGCATCACACACGGGCTTTGGACAATCTGCAGTGATACATATGATGTGCCTGGTCTCTACATGCATATAGAGATGTGTTTTGTGTACATCTCGCGGCGAAGTACGGAGACGACAATGAATGACGTGATACGACGATGGTTTTTAGCTGGTCTGATAACATATATAGCCTTGCAGCAAATACAATACCAACGGTAGTATTAAATAATACTACTTTTGACATATATATTAAATACTCCAGCTGTTTTTATTAGGTTGGAGTCCTAGGTTGCTAAAGAAGAACTTTTCAAAAATTTGAACAACTATATACAAAATTATGATGATTTTAATACTATTTTATATTGTAGATGTTCGTTTTCTTTTCCTTTATCTTGGTCAAAATTTAGACATTGACAAAACCTAGAACAGAACATAATTGTGAACAGAGGAAAACAGTAACAATAGATGCCACAAAATGTTAAATTCGTTTTATTTCGATGAACAATTTTCTGTACAAACAGGAACATGACACATAAGCATGCACAAGCAATCATTCTCCAACAAGAAAGTCAATATATTAATCAGCGGGCCATGAAGGTTGGAACGGAGATATGTATGTGCCCACTAATAATATATTAATACATGTCACTCATAAAAACACAGATATCGAACTACTACCAATTAATATATGATTCTAGAAATATGTACATGACACGACTATGGAAATCTTATTGTTTAGATGACACTTTCAATATATATGTGTTATTAATAAATCGCCACACCATTAATATATGCCTTTTTAGGTGGATCTACAAGTCAATCACATTAAGATATAATCAAGTGCTAACTACTCTGTTCAGATTTTCATTATTACTCTTTTCGTATCAAAATGTATTATGTTTTAACGTCCTCTATGCAACACTTACCTAGGCATGTTTTAGTGTCAGATGCACATCAATCTACATACTAAAATTTGTCTAGATACATGATGTTCAAGAAACGCTAAAACTTCATATATTTTTTATATGGAGAGAGTATTAAGTTGAATCACATCACTACGCCTACTTCCCATATCCATATGGAGCCAACATTCGATTGGTAGATAACAAAACACAACAAACTTAGTTTAGCCGCATCGATAAGTATTGTGTAATGGAGATGTTATTCTATTCTACTTTATCTACACAGGTAGCACTAAAAGTTGTACTAATACCGGACGGCTTTGCTGTTTTTTAAAACAAAACTAATGGCCCATGGGCCATAGTAGCTTGACATTGCTTAGCTATTTCATCTCAGAAATAAATAAAAAGGAAAACTTAAGTTTGCTTTATACGTACATAATACCTGAGCTGCGATGTTTTGTAGATTGCCCTGTATAACAAAATTTAAGTTTGAAGTATTCTCCACACATAATTATTTATTTATTGACAACATTAAATAAGTAAAAACATATAAATTTATGACTAAAAACATGTAGTGAACCGGCGAACCGGATGTTCGACCAGTAAAAATCTAAACCGCAATCTCAAATATTCGATAACCGGTCCAATTTTTTAAAATTTGACTGGATGTAAGTGCAACCGATAGCAAGGCAGTAATACATCACTTGTCAATGCCTAAACCCGGATGTAAAAAGGGGAAGGATAAGACAGCAAAAAACCAGCCGTCCGCGTAATTAGTCTCACGCGTCCAAGTACAAAAACGACATTGAGCGACATGGGCCACAAAGGGTTAACTAGTATGATAATATAGCCTAACTGCAAATCAAATACCAAGGGCAACATTAGATAATGCTTTTGATGGATATATGTAGCAATAAAATACTCCCTCAGTTTTTATTGGTTTGGTATTCTAGATATTTTAAAGATAAAATTATGACAACCTATTAATGAAAATTAATGACAATCTATAATATTTAATATGTATAATATGTGTGGTATTTTTTCTTATTCTTGGTCTAAATTTAGAATTATGTTTACTTTGACTAAACCCAAAGAAGAATAAAATGGTGACCGGATGGAGTAGTAACCGATAGATGCCACAAAATGTCAAAGTCGTTTCATTATATGATTTCTTTTTGTAAAAAGAACGAAACACGGAAGCTACCAGACAACACTAGTTGTTTGAGAGAGCAATTACTCTCCAAGAACCAAATCAATACATTAATCGACACAGTTATGTGCGGGACATGAATTTTGAAACAGAAATATGCGCCATTAATATATCTCACTCCTAGACACTAAGATATCTAACTACTACCCATAAATACATGTCACTCCTTGAAATAGAAATATGGCACTTTCAGTATAGTTGTGTGATTAATTAATGGACAGTATGGCCACAAGTAAATACGTACAATCCATTTCATTAATATATGTCTACTTTGGTGGCTCTACATATCAATCACATTAAGCTATAATCTAGCTAGTGTTAACTACTCTGCTCAGTTCTTTATTATTAAGTCAAATCCAGTCGAAACGCCTTCCCATATCCATATGGAGCCAAAGCATCGATCGTCGGTAAACGAAAAAAACACAACGAACCGAGCTTATCGTAGATAGTATAGAAACCACATCAAACGAGCATATCCTCGATCTCTATACTTAGCCCTAAAGAATAGGATATATTGGTATAAAAATCGCAGCAACACGAGCCCAACATCGAGCGCAAAGAAAATCGGGTACACAACCACTATCGGCGTCGGTAAAAAACACATACATCCATGAGCACGATCTACTCGGTAAAAAGACGCATACATAGGCACCATGGGTAAAAAACTGCATGTCGAGTCCACCTGCCATAACCAAGGCCTCACATTACCGATTGATATGATGTATCTAATTCAAGGAGAAAACTTTCGTTTGCGTGTATGCCCCTAATATACTGAAACATCTAGGAGTACATATGCCATGTCTTCTTCACTTTCTTATTTATATCTCATATCAGTAAAACAGGAAAAATGTACTTCGGCGGAGCATTTTTTCTTTTTGGAGAACTTAGAAAACTTTATTCAGACACTTGAATCGTCAGCCAACGGGCTTACAAACCAGAAACTCAGCAGACGAGCGAAACCAACTGCTCGTCTCCGTCAGATTACATGATAATTTTGCACACAGGTGCGCTACTTGGTTTGCCGCCCTAGGGAAAGGCTTTGCCCATTCTGCCATGAACGAAGACCGACTGCGTGCGACCCCTCCTCCTCCACCTTGACGGGGATCAAAGGCAATCCCACCGTCTGTATTTATTTTAATAAAATCTTCGTCAGTTGGTTCCATCCATGGACTGGAAGTAGCTTCGTGAGTCTCTTCGCAATCTTCAGTATTGCAAGAGAATCTCTCCCCATTTTCATATATTGTGTAGCCCTTTATCACATGAGTCCAACTATTGCGTGATGTCCGGATTGCCCACATGGTTGTGACAATTCTAGCCCTTTTGTACATGGGTGGAGCTAGAATATATACGTTTTGTACTATGTATTTATAAAATAACACGAAGACGGTATGGTACCGAAACTATTGGTAAACAAATTCTTATAATGGAGTCTGATAGCAGAATACTGATCATAATAAGAAGGTGAATTTTACGGTACCCTGGTACTGATCCATTGGAAGCATGGGAGTACCACATAATCCTAGCCATGCATTTGGTGGGGGCATTTTCGACTTTTCCTGCTGACCCCTGAATCCCTGATTCATCCCGCAACGTTGCTCCTCAGATCGAGCAGAGCACACCATCTTCCTAATCGCCAGCTCGGCGACTCCTCCGCCGTATCACACGCATTCTGATTAAAAATCAGCCCTCCATAGCGATATGCATTAGATCCGTGTGTGAATTAAATTGATTCCATGAGGTTCCAGTTCCGTGTACTGTAACATGGTTCGGTTATTGTTGGGCATCTCCAACGGATTAAGGAAGCACCTGTGATGGATTAGGTCTGTAAAATAAGATGTGTCGATGGATTTGTAGATCGCGGCCATGGGCTAGCACGCACGTCCTGGCTCCTCGCTGGGATGAACGTAGAGAGGCAGGAGGCTCGTCCCGGCTCCTCCACAACAATGGTGATCGTGGGTTCATGGCCGCGTCCCAGCTCCGGCCGCTGGGAGCAATACGGAAGAAAATACCAAAATATCCGCTGTCGAAATAATAACGGGTTTATTGGTTACGGATTTGCCCCTTGAATCAAAGTACTCCATGATGTTTCGAGTTAGTACTCCATAGGATTAGCGGTGGAGTACCAGCACACTACGACCACCGGATCAGGCAGGCACTAGTGGAAACAGGGGCATTAGTCCCGGTTCGTAGGCCCCATTTGTCCCGGTTGTGCAACCGGGACGGGGCATCCGGGACAAATACCCCTCCCCTTTGGTCCCGGTTGTGCCAGGACCCGGGACAAATGGGGCTGACCACGTGGCCCGTGCGATGGATCCTGGCCAGGGCTATTAGTCCCGGTTCGCAATACGACCCGGGATGCATGCCCCTTCTGCCGCGGCAGGGCTTTTGCCCTTTTCTCTGCCGCGGCAGAAATTTACAATTTTCGTTTTTTTGGCCCACAGACCTCCGGGCGGGCCCTCCCCGGACCTCGAGAAGAGAGGAGTCTCGGTGGACCCTCCATAGAGCTCCCGGATCGCATGAGTGAATAAATATATAAAGCAGAATAAGAAACACTTATATTACGGAAGCAAAGTATATCGAGCATATTACATGACCGATGGAGTGTAATACAAAATCAAACTAAGTTCCAATCGGACGCATAGTACTCTCCATTTACGTTTAAGACCTCTGCATCTAAGAAGCCCGCAATTTCCTCCTGAATTGCTCGTATGCGGTCCCTTGGTAGAAGACCGTCCCGAAGCCGTTCGATCTAATATAAAGAAGAGTGGTCAATATAGATAGTAACTAAAATAGATAGTAATAAGAAGAATTGACGACTAACGTACATAAAGTTGCTTTAAATTTCTGCCCGTGGGAGATGTCGTCTGACGAATGAACTCGCAAACGTAGTATCCACACAAGTTATTCCCGTCTCCTTGTTGCAAGAACTTTACGAGAAGATTGTTTCAATCAAAATAATAATCAACCAGGCATGATAATGGTATCGACACTAGAATCAAGGAGATGGGCGCGGATCTAGATAGTACTTACTTGCACAACATCAAATGTAAGCTTTTTTTCCCATTCACCGGGAGACTTCTTTATGAACCTCTTCCAAACCCTACCCGAGAAAGAAAAAGAATAAAAAGAGTTAGTAATTACTTGATGTCTGAAAATGAAACAAAGTAGTCGATATATTGCCATATATAAATACTGAATATTAATAAAGATTGAAATTACCGCTGGATCATTTCCTGCATGTCAGCCCACATTGAGAGGGGTTTACGTTTTGGGTCCATTACAATTACTTTTCCTTTGTCAATTTGGAAGATTAGCAGAATATAGTGGAAGCTGCGCACGCAGAACTCATCAATTATACAGTGAACATCGAGTAAGGAAACAGAATGTTCACAACAGAGTAACACACTTACTTGAAGTTGTAAGGAAATAGTATTTCCCGTCGGTGTTGGTTAAATATTATTGCGCTCAGAATATTATTTTCTGTATCCTTGGGATATTTCTGAAGAGTCTTGTCATAAACAATATTTGGATCAATGAACCCAATATCATAGATTCCACCTCTTTTGCTTTCGAGAATCTTCATTCTGCAATTATAATATATGAGTGTACTATATATATATATATATGAATATGCAATTGAATGAGGTGAGCTAGAGAAATAAGTGCTTACAGACAATAGGCACTAAGGATAGTCTTGTCGAGGGCCTGCTGCTGGTATAACTGAAACAATTCCTCAAATTGAGTCATAACATATCCATTTCCAGTTCCAAAGTGCTCGTCCCTAACGCTGAGATATATCCAGTCCATAGATTGTTCAGTGGCTTGCATATACCAACTATGCACTCTTCGCATTTTCGTTGGTAGATCCTTTATCTCCTCGGGTTTGACAAGAGGCATCTTATACTCGTATTTGTACGCACACTCAGCTGCGGGGAAGTAGTCCACTGTTTGCATATACTGAGCAATGGACAAACCCGCATCAGCTACCTTGTCTGCGTACATTGTTATAAACTCCGGATCGATATCCTCGTCAACAATATTAGTGCTTGGCCCCACCTGGGTATTGGAAATCACTTTGAGCGGGGACGTGGATTGTTTTTTCTGCTCTTCGAGCTGAGCAACTGATTTTCCCTTTTTCCCGCTTGTGCTACTACTCTTCGTCGACCGCACCATTTCCTGGTGTGACTTCAGAATAGAGCGGTCATAGTCAGATGACAGACTCGGCTCGGGTTGATGAAGAGTCTTCACCATTTTCCAAGCTCGTTCTATCTCTTCTTCGGTCTCGGGGAAATCTGGCTTTTGCTTCTCCTTCCGCTTTGATTTCCACGCCTCGTATTGGTCCTTTGCGATTTTCTGGTTTTCCTCGGGAGTATAGTCGTAAGGTAACTTGGGTACCTATTTTGGTACCTTCGGGAGGGGTGACCGTTGACGTTTCGGTGATTTTTTACGTTTCGGCAGAAACTTAGTGGGCGAAGAGGGCTGACGCGGCGGCGTAGGCGACCGCGCTGGAGACGTGCACGGCGTAGGCGACCGCGCTGGAGACTTTTGCGCTGGAGAAATGCGAGAATTCGATGGCTTTGCCGTCTGATTTGTGAGCACAATGCATTCCTTTAGCCATAGAACGGTCGAGTTCTTGGCTTCTCCGAGTTCAGTCAACTCTTCATCTTCACCTTCAGGAAAATCAAGCTTTACCCGCTCGAATCCGTTGGCAACTTCATCGACCCCAACAACAGCGTAGCCCCGTGGAACCGGGAGACAATGGTGAGTTGGTTCGTTGCCAATCGGTAAGACATAGCCGGCCGCCGCCTTGATGGTTATATTGACGACCTTCACGTGGAGCTCACAGGATGTCATTTCCGTGATCTCGTCCACCGGGTAAATCATCGGTGATGCATCATCATCCGGTAGCTGCGTGGACGCAACGCTGCTTTTGTGATGAGAATGTGCGGCGTCGGGAGCCTCAGCTTCAACTTCTAGCATGTGTACTGATGCGCCGGTAGACACTATCTGCTGGCTAAGTGTGTTAATTTGGTCCTGCTGCTTCTTTGCTACATCTTGTGTAAGCTTTACCATTTCTTCAAGTTGACGCCTCCAGTTTGCCTGATTCTCTGCTTCAGCTGCCTCCTTGTCCTTTTTACGTTGACGGCTTCTATCTGGGTATAACTTTTTGGTGGAGTCGAACGCAACACTCCATGGAGGAGTGCCTTTTGTGCCCCGTGTACGCCCTGCGTGTTCCTTATTTCCGAGGGCGCGTGTGAGCTCGTCGTTCTCTCTATCTGGCACGAACTTCCCATCTTTAACGTCCTTTATTGCGTCTCTGAGCTTCTCTATGGGTAGAGGACGACTCTCTTTATGCCTTAGGTTATATATTGCTTTTCCTTCGGCGTCCAACCTGCCCCCATGCCCGTAGAGCCATGACCTTGTCCGCTCGACCCACAAGAACGGCTCGGGAGTGATCCCCTGCTGAAGCAGGTTGTTCTCCCATGTCTCCCACTTGGGACTGGAACCCTTGTAGCCACGTTGCCCCATAACATGGTGATATACCTTTTTGCCGGCGTTTTTCTCATTTGTTTTCGTCCTTTCCAGTTCATTCTCTGCCAGCTTGTACTTCACGAAGTCTGGCCATACGGGTTTTATTTTCTCATACCCTTGAGTGAAATCAGGAGTCTTGTTCTTCTTAACATAATCAAGGTTCAATCTTTTCTTCCAGTTTTTGAATTGCTCGGTCATCTTTTTCAGGGTCCACGCTTTGACCTTTTCCCGTATCTCATGTTTCATTTTAGTAACATCGGCCTCATTCACATCCGCTTCATTCTCGTCCACCTCCGGCACGGGTAAGGTGAAATTAGCCAAAATCTTTGAGAAAAGATGATCTTTGGCTATTTTGCCGACATATGAAATTCCTTGTTTCCGCGGATCTTTTGGCTCATTCCACTCATTAACAGTGATCGGGATGTGATCTCTAACTAGCACTCCGCATTGCTTCACAAATTTTTGGGCAACATCAGCGGGAAGCTCGGGTGCGCCGTCTGCTGTGATCGTGTCGATCCTATATCTTTCTGTATCTTTCAACTTCATTGTTGCGCCTCGTTTAGTCTTTTTTCCGGTTGATATATTTGAACCGGATGGCTAAAAATATAAAGACTGTTAATACATGTATATAGACAACGGATGCTTCATTAATTAACATATATATATATATATATATATATATATATATATATATATATATGCACCTCGGAGCCGGTGTTTGTAATTTGTATGGTTCCACCGGAGCCTTCGGCTGCTCCCATATCGGAGCCGTCGGCTTCTCCCTCATCGGAGTCGTCTCCCTGGGTGAGCACCGGATCTCCCTCACCGGAGTCGTTCATCCACTGGGTCACATCGGGCTCTAAGTCGGGCCCGCGGATTAAACCCTCGATCATATTTTCGGCATGTTCGTCTCTTGGCTCCATACTATACAAAAAGAGTATATATTTCAGATCCATTTCATTAAAATTGCTTATACATAATAATTCTAACATTCTTAAATTTTCTATATCAATTCTAAACGTACAAATCTAAAATTTCTAAGTCTAATCTAAAATTTCTAACATTCATAGCTAATAATTCTAACATTCTTAATTTTTCTATATCAATTCTAAACGTACAAATCTAAAATTTCTAAGTCTAATCTAAAATTTCTAACATTCATACCTAATAATTCTAATATTCCTAAATTTCCTATATCAATTCTAAACGTACAAATCTAAAATTTCTAAGCCTAATCTAAAATTTCTAACATTCATAGCTAATAATTCTAATATTCCTAAATTTCCTATATCAATTCTAAACGTACAAATCTAAAATTTCTAAGTCTAATCTAAAATTTCTAACATTTGTAAACTAATAATTCTAACAATAATAAAAAACAGTAATTAAGTAAAAAAAGAAAAAAAAAACAAAAAAGACCCCAGGTTAGGGCGAGATGGAGGCAGGCCTTTTACCTCCTCTTGGGGCAGCGGCGGGCCGGCGGCGCGGGGCAGCAGCGGCGCGGGGCGGTGGAGTATGGCGCGGGGCAGCGACGGGATCGAGGGGCGGCGCGGGGCAGCGACGGGATCGAGGGGCGGCGCGGGGCAGCGACGGGATCGAGGGGCGGCGCGGGGCAGCGGCGCGGGGCAGCGACGGGACCTAGAGGGTGCGTAGGGGCCGAGGGGGGTGGGTGCGCTCGACGGAGTCGAGAGCGGCGCCACAGAGGAGGATGCTGACGGGGCGAGTGGGGCGGCGCGGATGGCGACGGGGTGAGGGGCAGCGCGGGGGGACGGAAAAAATGGGCAGCCTGGCGGCGTCGATTTCGTCCCTGCGCGGTCTGGAACCGAGGGGGAGCGGTGACGTGTTTATATCCTATGACCCTTTCGTCCCGGTTGGTGGCAACAACCGGGACGAAAGGCCCTTCCGTCCCGGTTGGTGGCAACAACCGGGACGAAAGGCCCGGCTGGTCGGCGCGCCAATTGTTTTAGCGCCAAATTTTGAATATATTAAATATGTAAGTGAATAACTTCTACATACTTTCAAATTACAAAAAAATTACAACATTAAAATTGTTTGAAATTGCGTAAATAATTCAAATCTGTTTTCTGTTTACCTAAATAATTATTCTAACTATTCAAACTATTAACTATTTCACTATTTGCACTTAATTTAAATATAAATATCTTATATTGTTTTAAAATTAGTAATAATTACATTAAACAGAAAACAGACGCGCTAGCGCGCCGCAATGTCGCCGGAATACAAATTCTTTTATTTATTTATTTTGTACAGGAAAAATTCTTTTATTAAGAAGAGAAAACAAACGAACACCGAGGGGGATGCGGTAAACATTCTGTTCTGTCGTGCTCGGCCGTCGCGGATGATGTTCCCGTGCACATTACTACCCGAGCTCAAAGTGAACACTGACCCAAGCATGCATGGATGAATGTGTTAAAGGAGGATGAATGTGTTAAACACTGACCCAAATGCACGGCAGGACGTATGATGTCGAACCCGGATGTTTTGTATTTGCTCGATGAATTGAGTATATATGATGTATCAAACCTTAAGGGGAGTGTGGAACAAAACAGACGGTATCGCCATCATACAGCCCGACCGTGGCTACTGGGTGCATATATGCATACCAAATGCACGGCTGGACGTATGAGGGCGAATCCGGATGTTTTGTATTTGGGAGATGAACTGACTGGTGTATGAAGCTGGGCTATATATAGGGTCCTCTGGCTCACAAAGTGTTGAGCTAGGGTTTTGATCCAACGGTTAAGAAACATCTCATCCAACGGCTCACAACAGCTCGAAAGAAAACACACCATAGCCCTGATCGAACGGCTCACAACAGCTGGAAAGAAACAAACCCCGGATCCAACGACTCACAAGCGGTTGAAAGAAACACACGATCCGTGTGATTCTATCTGATTGGTCCAAACGAAACCCTAACCCATTTAGTCCCGGTTAGTGTCCCCAACCGGGACTAAAGGGATGTTTTCTTCTCGCTATATATATATGTATGCATTGCCACACCATTGGCATAAACACATACAAACTCACCACTCTCTCATGACTTCTACCCTACCCACTCTAACATTCATCCAGGCGGAGGCACTTTCCGCCTCGAACTACCCCTGCCCGACCGGCTACAATGTTCCCGCCGGTTGGATGCTGAGCGCCGGAGGAGTGCCGGTCCCTCCTCTTCCTCAAGGTGTGGCGCGTCGGGCAGCCATCACGAACCACTACTACCACGAGCTCACGCCGGAGCAGCGGAGAAATCCCAGTTGGCATCCCGATAACCAGCATACTTGGGATGCCTTCTTCATCAATCGGCGTGAGAGGGCGCGCGCCAGGTATGAGGAGGACGGTCTGCCTCGTAGGAACTTTCACGAGGCCGGTCGTCGGCTCTGGTGGTCCGGCCGGACTCTACAGAGCGTCATGAACTACATCAGGGCCGGCGATATCCCCCGCCTGCGCTACCCTCAGTCCTGGAGTCGTGATCCTCCGAGGGAGTGCAGAGCACCGTCAGACGATAGTGACGACGGCGGCGGCGAGTACAACGACTACGAGTACATGTACTATACGCCTAGGGAGGAGTATGACTAGTAGATCGATGCACTCTTGCCATTATGTACTGCCTTGTTTATTTAGATCTATGCTCTCTGTTTAGATTTAGATCCAATCTTGCCATTATGTGTACCGTGCCTTGTTTATCTATAGAAATGCATGTCCCCCTCTTTTTAACGTCTATCGAAATGCCATTAGATCTGAATCCAACAAATCAGGAAAAATCACACGGAAAATAGAAAACAGACGAGCTAGAGGGCCACTGTTTGCCGGAATACAACAAATTATTTTATTAAACAGCCAACAGAAAACATACGCGCTAGCGCGCTACTCCTCGTCCTCGTCGTCGTCGGTGACCTCCTCGTCGGAGGAGGAGGTGCATGATGGTATTTCCGAGATAGCCCCCCACCTCGGATCGTCGGATGCCCAGACTTCGCCGGCGTGGTCGGCCCGACGGAGCGCTTGCAGCGCCTTCGTCCTTGCCTCCCGAGCGGCATCTAACTCGAGGTGCCGTTCGAGGCGCCGCTCCGCCCGCTCAGCCGCGCGGGTCTGCCATAGTTCGGCGCTCTCCTCACCCGGATTGTTTCGGTAATACTCGCGGACCACGCGGTCGTCCCTGGCGTCGACTAGGCCCTGAAACGCGCGGTGCCTGAGGTGGCGGTGGTCGGCGGCAGTGACGATCTGCGGCGTCGGCGCCCTGGCCTCCGCTTCCCAGAGGGTGTGGCAGTCGTTAAAATTCATCAACGACCGCGGGCGGCTGAGGCGCCAGGCCGCCGCGTCCCAAGCGCGGGCGGCCTCCGAGGCCGTCGCAAAGGAGCCGAGGGGGATGCGGTCGTCCCCGAAGCGGATAGTCGCGGTGAACATTCCGTTCTGCCGCGATCGGACTCCGCGGAAACCGGTAGTGTTGTTCCTCCTCGGAGGCATGGTGGTGGCACGACGGTGCGTGGAGTGGAAGTGTGGCAGTTTATAACGCGCATTCATGGCCACGCGGCAGGACTCCCGCGCCACGCGGCAGGACTCCCGCGCCACGAGTTACAATAATACACACTAGCTACCACCCACACCTCTCTCTCACTCCCCCAAGCTAAAAAAAAAGGGACGGGGCTGTGGCCGCATTTGTAGCGGAAGCGACATTGGTCCCGGTTTGGGGATGATCCGGGACCAATGCCCATGCGCGCGCCACGTGGCCTGTGGCTAGGGATTCGTCCCGGGTCGTGCCACGAACCGGGACCATTGGCTCCCCACGAACCGGGACAGATGCCCCCAGGTGGTTTCTGCTGCCTCGGGCACACGAACCGGGACCAATGCATGGCACTTGTCCCGGTTTTTGGTGCAACCGGGACAGATGCCCCCTGCCCCTCTGGACGAAAGGGGTTGTTTCCACTAGTGAGGATGGACGTCCCGTATTAATTCCAGGGTACCGTAAAAGTCCTCAATCAGAAACGAAGTTGTAGATTCGGAAAGCTCCCTTTTGGATTGTATAATAATGATTAATTAATAATATAGTTGGTCGGTAGTCGTCGGACTCAAACAAACTACCCGTAAAAGGAAAATTGAGTGACCAGCAGAAGGCACAAGTAGCGTATACATATATGACACCGCCCTCAACTACAAAGCAAGCAAGCGCACAAGTGCATTTTCTCGGATTGATTCCATGATAACATGGTGTGTAGCCTTGTAGAAAGCAAGCACAAGTAATTTCGGTCCTTTTAATATAAAAACAAGTAAAAAAAGCAGCAGCTCGCAAGCAAGCAAGCGATCGCTAAAGAATGGAGGTAGGCGATGCCACCATGTGAAAGGGCACGCTGTCGGTTCAGACAAAGTCAGCGCCTACCATGGAAGGGAGAAGGGCATACGAGGGCGAGGTGCTGGGGGAGCCGGTTAGCCCCTCGGCTAGGCTTGTTGAGGATTTATTTGCCATTGTCCTTCGCATGGTGGCTTTGGTCGTTCGTCCTGCTCTCTTGGCACACCATGGTGGACGTTGCAGTCTTTTTCGCCATGATACTGTACCTGAAAGATACACCTACGCTGTTCACGGCCATGGATCATGGGGAGTCTCGCCCCAAACGCGTCGTACACCGAAGCCTCAGCCTTGTAGACATCAAAGCCGTCAAAGACGCCATGAACTGCGTAAGCTATATTTTAATTAGAATATTTCAATATTAGTTTGGCCCTATCTCAAATCTCAATATCAATATGGACCGATAGGGACACAATCTGTCCATTTATGGGAGCCGTTGGGTATGCCCTTAATTGTTGATCTGATATATCTAGATTTTGAATAGGTGTAGTACTCACAGAACCGTGTGGGAATTATTGATTTTTCTCCATGTTTGGATACACAGACAGTTAATGACGTGCTAGTTTGAGTCACTGACGCTGCCCTATCAGGATATAACGACCGGAAGTCAGATACTGGCAAAGGTTTAATACTAGTTTTTTTATTCCCGTGGTTCATTTGAAACTTTCAACTGTTTCTCGTTCCTCCGCCATTTTAGATGACACCGGAGCTGGTAACAAAATCCGTTATAAATTTGTTTTGGATGTTCCTATGGGATACCCTAACACACCCAATATTATTTTTTACACTTTGCTACCCCTTTTTTAGTCCCGTAACGGGTTAGACGTATAAGCCTGGGTTTTCTCCAGAGGGCTAGGTTTTCGCCGCATAGGGGCTACCGAACATCGGAAAGCCACCAAAAAGCAAAGTGTTATCCATACCAACTGTGTACAAGTGTGTTTTGAGTGGTAGATGTCCAAGTTTCCACTTCGGGATGTGACCGGGTTCACAGACGTCTGCTTCTCTCTAGTAAGTTTTTGGACTTACAGCCGGAAACTTCCACTTCGGATGAACTGAACGAAATCTTATGAATTGTTGCGGAACACCTTTTTTTTGGATGTTCCTAAGGTCTATCCTAACACACCCAAGAAAAAAAGTTTCACTTTGCTACCCCTTTTTGATGTATCGAATTAAAGAACGACACAAGGGCTTCCTGTTGACTAGAGCATGGACTAAAAAGTTGGTTTCATGATGATACTCGATCTGTTGTCCTAATCCTACTTTGTTTTTTCATTATTCATATAATTTTTAAATTTGTAATCTTACAAGATAAATTTCTCAATCCATCTATTGGTTGGTCACACATATACACATGCACCTCTTGGTGGTTTGTTTGCAAGCTTACAGATCTTACCACCAGAGTCCATTTGGTCCACATGGACCTTCAATGTGGGAATAATACTATCAAAAAAGTTCATGGAGACACAACGGTCTCAAAATGCTAGAAGCAGTGGGGATGCTAAAACATGGCAAGTTATGTGGAACCACATAATGATCATTTGGTACAAATTGTCCAAGATAATTTGGGATGAGAGGCTTGCAAGCGCCCCATTGAGGGCGTCCTATCCGACACACTAAATCACCGCAACATTACAGATCCGACCATTTGAATAGTAACTTTTGACCTATTTCCTCTATTATTCACCTCCATTAAACACTAACCTGTGTACATTCCCTAAGCCACACAGTGATATAGTTGGTGAAAGAACACACTTTATTTTTGTATTATACTTCAGTTAAACACTTCTTTTCTTCACACGGAATACTCGAGTTATCTTCAGGGTAGCGGAGTATATACTTCTTTTGCTGACTGTCCAGAACAATCTCTTCATTACATTGTGCTCTTCTGTGTAAGCGAACTTGATCTGATCAAAAGATTTTGTTAGTGACCAAACCACAAGACAACACTACAATTCTTATGTCAAACTAAATAATAATCCTTATTCTATAGTTGACATAACACCGTTGGGTGAAGCCAGAGGCAGAAGATGGATAGCTCGACGGCAGCGAGTGCGACAACGAAGGAGAATTGGATGCAGAGGATGGGTGGTACGATCGCGGCGACATGGGGATCTCATGAATGCTCCTCTCTAGCATCTCCAACACCCTGCTCATGGATGGTCGGTTCGCTGCTACGGTCTGCATGCACCACAGACCGACCATTGCCATCTTCCTTGCGATAATATCCTCCTCGACACCTCCATCCTCATGTGCCACCAGAATGCCGCCGTCCCCGGCCATGTAGAACAATATGTTAATTAATTTTGTGCATTATTTAGCGGATAAACCATCATTTTTTTATTAATATTATTTTACTTAGCAAACAAATCAATATAATCCACAAATCTATGGAGAATACATGGGTGGCAGGAATCAGTGGCGCACCACCAGACGGTGCGCCACTGATGCTCCATAGAATCAGTGGCGCACCGCTAGTAGTGTGTCACTGATGCTACTGGGCATACATGGTACATAGAATCATTGGCGTACCACTAGGAGGTGCGCCACAGATGCTACGGAACATCAATGGCGCATCGCCTAGTGGTGCGCCACTGATTCTATTACGTATACATGGGTGCCGGGTATCAGTGGCGCACGAATATTGGTGCGCCACTGATGGTTGGACCATCAGTGGCGCACGCTTACATGGTGCGCCACTGATGCATGTACATGTATCCTCCAAACCACATTAGTCGCGCACGGCTACATGGTGCGCCACTGATGCTAAGTCACCTATAGCCATTTTCCTAGTAGTGATGTGTCGTTGCTCGAAATTTCAATCAAGTTTTTAATCACGAAAAAGTGTTTAATCATGACAAGTACAATAATGTGATCTCCATGGTCATTGTGTTGTGGTACTAACATGTTTCGAGAGCACACTTTGATCCTAATACATAATCGGTTTAAATGACCAAAATCTTTCCGCTAGAATGACCACACTTGAACAACGAAGGTTGACCGGGTGAATGGAAGGTCGAGACAAGTTTCCAGCCTAAAACACAGTGTGCTTAATTCATCTATATTTTATTTATGGTCCGTAGCAACGCACGGGCACTCAACTAGTATAGTATTATTTAGCAGAACATTTGTGACGGTTATAATTCCATCTTATTTCATAACAAACAGTATAAATATAGTAAGAAACAGTATAAGAGGATGCTACTGATTATATTGCGGGCGCCAGTAATTGCTGGGCTTTCTCCTGGATGAGCTCCCACGCGTTCTGGACGTGCGACATCTGTGTCATGGCTCCACCGACAGGCATACGGATAACGAACTTGTCGTCCACGACGAAGTGTGTCATGTACGCCCGCCCGCTGGCGTTCACCGCCGCGAGGAGCTTGCGGTTCAGGTCATCCACCGTGTGGCCGTGGTCACCGCCGTAATACCGTGGGCAAGGCGGAAGGTGACGAGCGCGAATCTCCTCGGCGTGACCACCTCGAACCGGTCGTCGGCCATCACTGCCCGCTCGAACCACTTGGCCATTTCGACGTGGCTCCGTACGTACGCCCGCATGAACGCCGCCCCGTAGCGGCGCAAGACCACCCACATCTTCATGGCGCGGAAAGGGCGCGTCGTCGCGATCTGCCAGTCCTTGTAGTCCACCACCGCTTGATCTGCATATGTTGCGCCGATCGTGTTGAGGTACTCTGGGTTGGTCGACAGCGCGGAGGTGAGCGCGGCCGGGCTGGACACCCAGGTGCAGCAGCAGTCCATGTTGGTGAGGAACCACTTGTGCGGGTTCATGCTCACCGAGTCCACCAGCTCGGCGCCGTCGATGCAGTCCTGGAACTCCGGGCAGATCATGGCGCTGTGTAACACCCGGGGATTTTCCTCAGTTAGAATGGTTTGTTTTCTTTTTGCATCATCAGGTCATCATGCATTGCATTGCATTTTTTTGTTGTTTGTTGCACCATAAAAAAAAATTCTATAAGCCCTAAATTTAAAATTTAAAATTTAAAATTTAAGAATCAAATGTTTATGTTGCTTGCCAAATGTTTAATAGCCATATGAATAGCCTCTATTTTAATATCAAACTATTTGAAATTATATTGTATAAAAATATTTTACAAAGTTTCTTTTATTCTTCTGAAATTTAAATAAGGAGAAACATAACACAATTAACAAAAAAAAAGGGAAACAAAAGAAAAAGGAAACCCAAAGAAGGGAGGGCAGGCCAGCCCAATTTGGCCAGCCCACTTACCCCTTCGAGCCTCCCCCCACCTTTCTTCCTCCTCCGTACAGGGAGGACGTCATCCTCCCCCACCGAATCCCCACCTGCTCCCTCCTCCCCTTCCCTACAAAGCCCCTCTCCTCCTCCCCAAACCCTAATCCTCCCCCTCCCTCTTCCTCCTTGCGCCGCCGCTTTCCCTTCCTCCTCTGTCCCTTCTCCCCACCTCTCTGTATCTGCTGAAGGAGAACCGGAGCCCCTCAATGGTTGGAGCTTGGAGCTCCTTGCGCCACCGCCACGCTCGCCGTCCAGCCGTACCGACAGCGGGAATGGAACCCCCGTCGCTCCCTCTCCGTGCTGGACGCCACGCCATGGTCGGGGACGCCCTAGGGAGGCCGTGGGCTTCCCCCGTCGCCGGCCGCTGCTACCTCTCCCTCGCCTCCGTCAGTTTCGACAGTAGCACGGTGAGCGCTCCCCCTCGCCCTCTCTCCTCTCTCCTCTCCCCTCTTCCCCTTCGCTTCTCCCTCCGCGGGCGATCGCCTAGCGCCCAGCCTCGAGCGCCTAGCCGCGGTCGCCGGCCGTCGTGGCTGGTTCTCGATCGGGAGGCAGTTAACTGAACTGCGTTCAGTTTTCGTCAGTAGCCGCACCTTTGCCTCAAAATCCCCGCGCCTCTGTAACTTTCAACAAAGCCGAGCACAGCCCAGCTGGTAACACTCCCTTGCGCGCAAGACAGCAGCCCGGGTTCGATTCCCCCCCCCGGCGCAAAGCCACCCCTTTTCTCAGCCTTTTCTTTTTTCTCTCGAATTTCAGAAAAGCAGATCTGAAACCTTATTTGTAAAATCAATATAAAATTGAATATTGCTCCAAATTCAACGATTCAAGTTTCTGTGGATTCAAAATCTTGTGCTCTTTCCATTAGTAACAAAATTGAAATATGTTTCTGTAATAATTTTTTCACTAAATAATTAAATACCTACGGCTATTAAAAGTTGAAACTTTGGAATTTCATAACTCGAGTTGTGCTCATCCAATTTAAGCAAACTTGGGCTCTAAAAATTTGTATTAACAAACTCTAAACATTGGTATTTTATTTGGTCACAATTGAATTAAATTTGAACATGTTTCCCTCTGTTTACTAAAAAGGGCAGAATAAGACTACTTATGAAAAATTGCATAATAAATTCAATAATGATCCAACAATTATGTTTAATAGCTCAAAATGTTCAGTGAAACAATTGCTACATGTTTTAAACCTTTTCAATGCAATTTGTTTACTGTTTTTCCTAATTAAAAGTGGTGCAATAATTCAATGTTTTAATTAAACCTTTTAAATTGCAACATTCATAACTTGGGCAATTCAAATCCAATTCCAACATGTAAAATATGTTTTTCATGCAAAATTGAATAAGCTTTCCAAATATAAACTTTGTTTTCTGTTTTGAATAAATTAAATTGCTGAAAACAACTGTTTCTTATTTAATGCAATTAAAATTGCCAAATTAATAACTTGCTCACTTTAAATCCATTTTCAACAAATGAAATATGTATTCCATCTAATTTTGTGTTCTTTCCAAATATGAATTTGGTTATCTATTTTGAACAATTAAAATGGGTGAAAATAACAAATGCTTGTGTAAATCATTTAAGAAGCCAAATTTCATAACTTAATAAATAAAATTCCAAACTTGGTAAACAACATATCAAACTGAAGCTATTGTTGTTTTCTTATTGTTTTAATCATCCATGCATCATTCTAATCAACTTTCACATGATGGTTATTTGTAGATCATTTAATTCAACATTAATTCATGGCTTTTCCATATGCAATCCAAATTGCATATGGGCCCATTTAAATATGTTTACCATGTCAACTAGTTTATCTTTGATGCATCCTTAAACTTGTCATGCATCCATATCTTGATCATGCTGGATCTTTTGCCGTAGAAGTAATTGTTGCATTCCGGTGTTTGTTCTAGTTCGTTGCTTCTTCCCGGATAGGACGTTAAGATGATGTGAGCAACGCAAGTTCTGCGGATGTACCTCTACTTGCTGGATTCCAGGCAAGTATACTCACTTGCTACCTATGGCTGCCTTTCATCCCTTGTTACCGATTCTTCCCGTTGCTTTATTTTAGCCTTACGATTCGATGCTTGTGTCTCGATCCTATCATATGTTTACCTTGCAACCACGATATAGCCTTCCTTCCACCTCCTATTAACTGTTGTTTGTTTACCCCCGTTGGCCCTCGTGTCGTAGTTGCATGCTTAGTGTTGTTTGCGCTCAAGTCTTGTTGTCCGTCTTATCACCTGTTAGTTTGATAGTTGGGTTTCAATTCAATCAACAACATGTTAATGTTTTGGGTATAATAATTTGATGATAAGGCACCGAAGGAGGCCCGGCGTGGTTTTGAGGCCTGCTAGTGTCGACCCTAATTAGGAAAAACGGTCTTGTCTACTGATCCATGATGAGCGCACTAACCGCATGTGGGAAGCGAGTATGGGCCGCCCCCCTCAACTTTGATTCGATTCGCATCTCGTCCAAATCGCCTCATTTAGTTTGGTTTTTCCATTTGCCGCATGCATATGCAGGTGCGAACCCTTGCGCCAGGGTGGAACTTTTGTAGTCGGCATTTAGGGAGACACGTTCTTAGAGTGCTCTGAGGGTCCCCTTTTCTTCGTGGGGCTTGATTAGCCGTGCGCTCAACTGCACGGGGTTCTTTGGGCTTGATGCGAAGAAGAGTTGGGTTGTGTTGACTACCTCGCTTGGTGGGTTGATCCCCCGTCTGGCGGGATATTTTTACGTGTACGGCCAAATTGGTGCACCCATGCAGGTTAAATCTTCTCGAGAAGCCGTGTTGTCCGCGGTTATGGATGACTTGGTGAAAGTGCTGGCTAACAAGTACTCAGACAACTTACACCTAACGATAATAACTTGACTAGTAATATAGTATTACCTTCACCATAAAAATGAATGTCACCCTAATCAACAGTGTGAGTTCCCTTGGGTTGCTTCCTTGGTAGGGGGTAACATTGGATGGGTATTGTTTGGTGAGTAGTTGTAGTTGGTTCTGATACGCTATCCTATACCTTTCTTTTAGCCGGATGTTGTAGCGTGTCTCTGTAGTTAGTTAGTGCAGCCCGCTGTCGCTTCTTTCCAATAATCCCTTCCTTTCCGTTGTACCCAAAGTATTTGTATCTTGTGATGATTGGTTACGTTGGTATCTTGTGAGTATGGGTTTATCCACTTGCCAGTATTTAACCGTACTGACCCACGAATCCTTTTTCGTGGCTGCATATTCCACATTGCAGTCAACAGGTTTGAAGTCTGACGACGTTAGCTTGGGAATCCCTCCGGCTTGGCCTGGGCAGGGATTGGACACCATCGGTTATCTTCAGGACTCTTAGTCCAATTTGTATCTTGTCCGTAGTCGGACACTATGTTGTTTCTTCCGCTGTTATTTGGATCTTTGTATTGTATCAGTTGTATCCTTGACTCGTTTGAGTCGTCTTGTATATACCTCCTCTGTTGTTGTTGTGGATTATTCGTGAACTGTTGTAATGTTATCACAAGTGGCAACCTGGAATCGGTTATTATGTGGATTTTGGCGGGAATGCTGAAATCTGCATAGTGCCCGATCCCGGGCGTCACACGCTGCCACCGTACGCGGCGTCCACGTGCAGCCACATCCCGTACCGCCGCGCCACCTCCCCGAGACGCCGCACCGGGTCCACCGCGCCGACCCCGGTCGTGCCTACGGTGGCGCACAGGTACAGTGGCACGAGCCCGCTGTCCATGTCGGCCTCCACCGCGTCCCGGACGCTGTCCTTGGTGAGGCCGTAGCCCGACGCCGCCGACGTCGGGAGGACTCGGAAGTTGCATGGCGGAATGCCTACGATCCTTGCGCCCTTTTGGAAGGTGCAGTGGCTCTGGTCCGAGGCGTAGACCACCAGCCTCAGGATGCCTTCATGCCCGAGCCTGCCCAACGCGCGGTCTCGCACCGCCGCGAGCTTGCACACCACGACCTCGCAGGTGCTCCCGTGGAGCACGCCCCCGCCGCCGCCCGAGAAGAGGAAACGGTCCGGGAGGCCCACCAGGTTGCACATCCAGTCCACCACGACACCCTCCAGCTCGGCCGCCGCCGGTGAGGCTGTCCACATGAACGGCAGGACGTTGAGGCCGGTGGAGAGCATCCCGCCCGCGAACCCGGCGGCGCTCGCATTCATCGGGTAGTAAGCGAAGAAGTTTGGGCTCTGCCAGTGTGTTAATCCAGGGACGATGTGTCGCTCTACGTCCTCCAGTATTGCGTCCACCGGAACGCCATGTTCCGGCGGCGCATCGGGTAGAAGCGTGCGGAGGAACCCTGGCTTGGCGTCGGAGCGGACAGGGTAACTCTCCACATTGCGGTAGTAGCCGTCCAGGAAGTCGATCACGGCGCGAGACTCCTCTACGAGTGTATCGGCGTTAAGCGGCTACAGCGTCGCAGGAGGTGTTATGCTCCCCATTACCCAAGGACGTGGCCTACAAAACCTTCTTCCACTTTTGGCAACAGATGCCTATGGGCTTGGAGGTGTCTTTCCAATGGTGCGCTTATAACTAATACCTAGTGTGTGTGCGACTCCTCTGTATATATAGCCCAGCACGTACTGAGATGCCAGCTTCTGCTACAAATATCCAAATCCACCAAATTTCACTCCAAACCATGCTCTTTTTCGAAACCGAAAAAGTGGTTTGCTTGTTCCTTTGATTAAGAAGAGAGTTATCCTGTTAATTACGTCAAACCGGGTTAGAACCGGTCCATCTGTCACATAGACTATGGACTCGAGACCACACACCAAACGAGCCGCCGGCTCTATCAGGCATCCAAACTCAGGCTGGGTGTTCGGGTTACCCGTAAAATTCGGGACGGGTAATTCGGGTTATGAGAACTGGCACCCGAAATTTAGCAGAAACATTAAGAACCTCGAGAATAGTTTTTACCACCTACTTTGACATTTTGACAATAATTACCCCATTTAAAAGAAATTTCACCATCTTACCGCATTGTTATGATGGGCTAACTGTTATGATAACATAGCCTCACCAAAAACCAAATACCAAGGGAAGTATTGGGTATATTTGGCAATAAAGTACTCTATCCGTTTTTATTAGTTTGGCGTTCCAGGTTTTCTAAAGCTATACTTTCGAAATTTCAAACAACTACACGAAATTTCTCGATATCTATAATAGTAAGTGTACATAATATGAAAATCATATTTTATGATGGTTTTAATAATATTTAATATTGTAGATGTTGGTGTTCTTTTCCTTTATACTTGGTCAAAATTTAGAAATTCTGATTTTCACTAAAACCATAACAGAATATAGTTGTGAACGAAGCAACCATAAGTCAGATATGGACGTGCCCATTAATATATGTCACTCCAAGAAAAAGAGATATCTAACAACTACCCATTAATATGTGTCACTCCTAGAACAGAAATATGTAAGGGACACCAATATGGAAAATTATTGTTTAGCTGACACTTTCAGTACAGATGTGTCATTAATTAATCCAGGCCATATTAATATATGTCTTTTTTGGTGCATCTACATGACAATCATATTAAGATATAATAAAGTGCTAACTACTCTGTTCAGATTTTCATTAGTAAGAAGTTGAATCCCGTCGGTACGCCTACTCCCCATATCCATATGGGGCCAAGCATTCTACCGTTTAGTAATAAAACGCAACAAGCTGAGCTTAGCATTGATCGGTCAAGCGAGTCCTAAGAAAAATTGGTTATATCGGTGTAAAAGAACTCAGGTACATCGCCACAATTAGCATCGGTAAAAAAAAAACACATCCATCCATCGGACGATCGGCGTCGGTAAGAAACCGCATACATTGGCATGATCGATCAAAAAATGCCTACATGCACATGATCACGAACGTTAAGGCTGTTGCCAACTTATATTTACATAGTATTATTGGCGAACTGACTGCTAGGCGGGTGACTGTGGCCACGGTCACCCCCGGCCGTGTGTGTACTGCGCGTTCTGCTTGAGCCTTTGGATGCATCTAGCGCGCAGGGTTGGCCTGTCGGAAAATCGACCTGGCCTACGGTTACCCGTAAACTAGCATAGCCCTATTATTGGAGGCTTACTGGGAGGCATGACGTTAATACTACAAATTTCATCTAATCAAATGATGGAGGATTAGACGTGCCTTTGCCTTATCGTGCTTCGGGAGTCCCTATTCGTATGTTCCTAAAATGTGTTCATGTGTCATCCCAATGTTTACGACATCTGGTGTACTCATGCTTCACCTCATGGAGTCCTATGGCCATCACGTTTGTTTGCTGCATGTCGAGTCCTACCTGCCATAGTTCAGGCCTCACATTACAAATTTGATAAGATGCAACTACTGCTAGGAGAAAATGAAGCATAGGAGATAATGTTCGCAAGATGCTTACCATCGGCCAAAATCCAACCCTTCACTTCTCCTCGAATCTTCTAAATCAGAACTGCATGCATCGAAAACTGTTGTTAAAACCCTAACGACGCTTGTTTCTTTCCAAATGTCCTAACATATCATGAAGTTGGCAATCCTGAGCCCTATAGAATGATGGGCACAATATGAAAAACCGGACTGGACCGCCCGTTCAACCGGAAGTGGAGCTTCTGCCGGTTTTCTAAGCGCACTAGACTGTAGGCCCTAGCATGCTGGAATAAACCGGTTAAATCACAGTTTAACTTCGAGGTTTTATACTAAACCGTGCCATCCGGTCCACCGGTTAAATTTCTCTGCGTGCAGGTTTCGAACCAAGCAACTAACTGCAAACACTAGGCAAGAAATCTCGATAATCAGCGGGCCTGCGATCGCTTCATGTAGGTATTGGATATGTTATTCCGTTATACTTTATCTACATGGGTAGCATTAAAAATTGTACTAATCTTGGATGGCTCTGCTGTTTTTTCAACCAAACTAATGGCCAACGCGTCTTAGTAGCTTGAGATTGGTTAGCTACTTGATCTCAAAAGAGAAAAAATAAACTTAACATTGCTTTATACATACATAATACCAGAGCTTCGATGTTTTTGTGGATTGTGTTGTATGCAAAATGCAAGGCGTTTCTCATGTTACCTACTTAATTTTTTCATTATCATGCCAAATATTAAGCATGGAGTATTTACCATATATAATCATTTTTCTATTCACAAAATTTATAAGTAGAAATATATTAATTTATATCAGCGGCTTGATCGGTAAAAACGTTACCAACAATCTCATTAATTCGATTACTGGTCCACTTTTATACTATGATTTTGGGTAGGTGCGACAGATAGCGATACAGTATCACGGCCTGAGCCCGATATCTGCAAAAGTGAAGGACAAGACAACAAAAAATCCTGTCAAACTAGCTTCATGCTTCCAATTAGAAAAATGAAATTCAATGACATGAGTCCAAGAGGGGTTAACTGGCATGATAACATAGCCTTACTCAAACAAAATACCAAGGGCAGTATTAGAAAATACTTTCAATGGATATATGAGGCAATAAAATACTCCCTCTGATTTTATTAGATCGGTGATCTAGGTATTTCAAAGTTAAACTTATATAATTTTGACCACCTATATACAAAAATATATCAATATCTATAATATGAAATGTGTATAATATGAAAATATATCTTGTAATGATTCTAATAATAATTTGTATTGTAGATGTTGGTAATTTTACCTTTGTTCTTCATCTAAATTTGGAAGTTTTAACTTTGACTAAACAAAGAGCATAATTTAATTTTTATTAGATGGAGTAGTAAATATAAAAGTTGTGTGATCTTTATGACATTTCGTACAAACAACAACATCACACTGGAGCATGCACATAACACTAGTTGACTGAGAGAGAGAGAGCGAGATCACTCTCCAAGAACCAAATCAATACATTCATGGACACAGATATGTGCGGGCCACAAATTTTGAAAAAGTATGTTAATATATGTCACTCCTAGAAACTCGGATATCTAACTACCACCCATAAATATATGCGACTCCTAGAAATAGAAATACGCGCCGGGCATGAATATGAAAATTCCATTATTTAGATGACACTTTCAATATAGTTGTGCGATTAATTAATTAATCTACAGTATGGCCACAAGTATGGTCTTATAATCCATACCACTTATAAATGTCTTTTTTTTGGTGGATCTACATGTCAATCAAATTAGTATATAATCAAGTGCTAACTACTATGGTCAAATCGTTATTATTAAGTCAACTCATGTCGGATCGCGTTCCCATATCCATCTGGGCCAAAGCATCGACATTCTGCAGTGATAGATGTGACCCGCGTGGTGTGTACGTGCATAAAGATATGTGTCTTGTGTACAGCTCGCGGCCAAGTACAGACACAATAATGAATGGTGTGACAACGATGGGTTAACTGTTATGATAACATAGCCTCACCGCAAACCAAATACCAAGGGCAGTATTAGATAATACTTCTGACGGATATATGTGGCATAAAATACTCCATCTGTTTTTATTAGTTTGGCGTTCTAGGTTTTCTGCAGAAAAAATATTCAAAAATTCAAAATTTCAAACAACAATATACGAAAATATGTCGATATATATAATATTAAATATATAATATAGAAATATATTTTATGATGATTCTAATTCTATTTTATATTATAGATGTTGGTTTTGTTTCCTTTATACTTGGTCAAAATATTAGAAATTTTGACATTGACTAAACCTAGAACACAATATAATTGTGAACGGAGGAATCATTGACGTAGATGCCACAAAATGTTAAAATGGGTTCATTTTGATGACCATTTTTCTGCAAACGGGAACATCACACATAAGGCCTTCCGTGTCTCTTAACGGGGTAGACTAAATAGTGGACGATTATAAGATACAACAATCCTAATGTATTGTATGTTAAGTTTTGTATCGAGTAAACATGTATTTAATGATTTTGGCTTCATACTTATATATGATTGATGTAACAAGTTATTTTTGCCTTTGATACCGTGCAAGAATCACATACTCCTACTTCTTTTGCATCATTAAATATAGTGCCACATCAGCATTTTGCCTATAATATTGTGTCAAGACACTACCAATACGAATGACAAAACAATTACTCTCTAAGAACCCAATCAATATATTAATTTGTTGGCCATGTATGTTGAAATATGTACGTGCCCATTAATAAAGGTCACTAATAGAAACACATATATCTAACTACTACCCATTAATAAATGACACTCCTAGAACAGAAATATGTACATGACACGAATATGGAAATCTTCTTGTTTAGAGGACACTTTCAGTATAGATTAATATATATCTTTTTTGGTGGATCTACATCTCAATCATATAATAAAATGCTAACTACTTAGTTCTCATCTTTATTAGTATTAAGTTGAATCCCGTTCGTACACCGACTTTCATATCCTTATGGAGGCAAACATTGATCCGTCAGTAACAAAATGCAACAAACTAAGCTTAGTGTTGACAAGTATAAAACTGCAGCAACCCGAGCCTATCATCAATCTCTAAATAAATTCATGTATATCGCCACGATCAGCACTGCTAAAATACGCATACATCCCACTAGCATGATCGGCGTCGGTAAGAAACCGCATACGTCAGCATGATCCATAAAGAAATAACTACATCTTCCAACTTATAATTACATACTATAACTAGAGACTTACTGGGCGGGACGATGTAAATTCTAGAAAATTCATCGAAACCAAATGATGGAGGATTAGACGGGTCTTTTCCCTATCGTGCTTCGTGGGTCCCGATTCACATGTTCCTACAATGCGTTAATGTGCCATTCCATTTACTTCATATGGTGTATTTCACCTCTTATAGTCCTATGTCCACCAGGTTTGCTTGCTGCATGTCGAGACCTATGTCCACCTCTGATAAGATGTTTACCCCGACAGAATCCAATCCTTCGCTTCGCTTTTAATCTTCTAAATCAGAACATGTCATGAGAATGGCATGCGCAGTGTGAAAAACTTCAACTAGAATTGGAGCTTTCGCCGGTTCTCTGAATGCACTGGACCATACGCGCTAGCATGTCGGAATAAACCGGGCAAACCATAGTCTAACCGCGACATGTAGGTTTCAAACCAAGCGACTAAATGAAAACGCCACGCAGGAAATCTCTCTAATCAGCTGATCTGCGATAACTTCATGTAAGTGTTGGACATCTTATGATATTCTAATTTATCTACACGGGTAGCACTAAAAGTTTTACTAATAACGCACATAATTGCTGTTCTTTTACATACTCTAATTGGATACTTGCCGTGAGTCATGATGTTAATTCCACAAAGTTCATCTAAATCAAATGACTGAGGATTAGACATGTCTTTTCCCTATCACGCTTCATGATTCCCAATGTTGATGTTCCTGCAGTGTGTTAATATGTGCCATCTCAATGTTTACTTCAACCGGTGTACACATATTTCACCATCCATAGTCCTATGGACATCGGGTTTGTTTGCTGCATGTCGAGTCCCATCTGCCATAGTTAAGGCCACACATTACAGATTTGACAAGTACTGCTAGGAGAAACCCAAGCCTAGGAGATAATTTTTGCAAGATGTTTACCATCGTCAAGAATACAATCCTTCACTTCTCCTTTAATCTTCTGAATCAGAACCAAATGCACTAAAAAATGTTGTTAAAAACCCTAGCGTTTCTTTCTTTCCAAATCTCCCAATCTATTATCATGATTGCAATTCTGAGTCCTACATAATGGTGGCCACAGTTTGAAAAACCGGACTGGATTGCCCGTTCAACCGGAACAAGAGCTTCTGCCGTTCTCTAAGATCACTTGGCCGTAGGCGCTAGCACTACTGGAAAATCGAACGTCGCCGAGTCACACAGGCTTTGCCGAGTGCCAAATCACGGGCCACTCGGCAAAGCGCTGCGTACGCCGACATACGCCCCAAAAACACTCGGCAAAGCGTCACACTCGGCGACCATCTCGTATGCCGAGTGTGCTCTGCATCAGGCACTCGGCAAAAAGGAAACACTCGGCGTAGCGTGTTGTTGCCGAGTGTCAGGTGCAGGGCACACTCGGCATACAAATAGACAACGGCAAAATAGCTCGATACACTCGGCAAAAATAAGACACTCGGCAAAAGGTGGAGACACGTGGCGAACCGTGCGTTTCGACCGTGATGGAACGGTGGCGTTGGTTCGCCGAGTGCTTTCGTAACGGGGACTCGGCATACTAACTATGTATTTATGTAAACGGCTTTCGCTCACTCTCTATTTATGTAACTATGTTGCTATAAAAAATTGTATTCTTGTTAGATCCACGATGCGATGAAAAATATTCATACAATTCATGCTATTGATGGAATGAGCTAGGGTTGAGCATAACTAATTCAAAAAAAATCAAAACTATGTACAGCCAGCGCACATGGTCTACTTATGCAACTAGGTTGCTATAAAAAATGGCGAAATTGTTACATCCAAATGTTAAAACCAAAAATCACACGTTGACGATATTGACAAAATGAGCTAGGGTTGAACATAAGTAATTCAAAAAAATTCAAAAAAAGAAATGCTTTTGGCCCTTAGTCTTATTATGTTGCATACAAATCAAAAAAAATTAAAAACTTTGATTTTGAGTCGGTCAACGTTTTTGTGAAAACGTTGACTTTTTTTAAAATGAGCACAAATAATTTAAAAAAAATCAAAAAAAGAAATGCTTTTGGCCCATAGTCTTATTATGTTGCATACAAACCAAAAAAAAAATATAACCATGGTTTATATAGAATTGCATGAAAATGTCTTCAAGAATATGGGAAACTTGTACAGAGTAGTATGGATTTCGAAGATCGAAGTTGGTGTGTTCTAGATCATAACTAATTCAAAAAAAATCAAAAAAAAAATGCTTTCGCCCATAGTCGTATGATGTTGTATAGAAACCAAAAAAAATTATAAACATGGTTTATGTACAATTACATGAAAATGCCTTTGAGAATATGAGATTCTTGTACATGTACTATGGATTTCAAAGAGCAAATGTTGTGTGTTTTAGATCATAAGTAAATATGTATATGTTTTATTATGGATTTTAAGAAAACTTGAGCACATAGTATTATTATGTCGTGTAGGAACCAAAAATAAATATAAATAAGATTCAAAATATGTGTTTTTTAATTAAATAATGATTTCAGAAAAAATAAAAGAATAAAATACAAAATTAATTCAAAAAATAATGAGACTTCATATTTACACTATATAGGTACGAGAGAGGTGTGGGAATTTTATTTGGATGATTTAGAGAAGATGCAAAAAACAACCCTCTTAGAAAGGGGGGCGTTTACCCTACCTTATGAGGCCGTTTGAAACACATTTTTCATGACTATGAGTCTAACTTAACAAAAGAGCTCAGAATGATCAGATAAAAATCACATTTGAGTTGAGGTAGCATTGAAACATCAAAATATTATTACATGCCAAATAAGTTCAACTTGAGTCAAAATTTGAATTTGAACCTAAATTTGAATTTGTCATCAAATATTATTACATGCCAAATAAGTTCCCGGTACATGCCAAACAATAACCAAATAATTTTTGATGGAAACATGTGCCCAACAAATGTTATTACATGCCATAAATTTGAAATGATCAACAGTTCTATCTCTTCCGACCACGACGTGTACCCTTCTTCGCCTTACCATTTGGTTTTTTTGGTTCTACTACGCACACAAGTTCACTCATCATCTTGGTTTTTTTCACTGGACTCGGGGACCACGATGATACCACCTAATGAAACTCGGGGATAGCAGATTCAGTTTCGACACTGTGCACAACTTCAGTTTCGACAGTGACAACAGCAGCTTCAGCTTCCGTTTGTGGTTCAGTTTCGACATCAGCTTCAGGTTCAGTTTCGACAGTGACAACAGTTTCAGAAACAGCAGTTTCGACAGTCTCGACTGCAATTTCTTCAGTTCCAGTGACACCAGCAGTTTCAAATTCAGTTTGAGCACCAAATTGTTTTAGCCACTAACTTGTTCCAGTGACACCAGGAGGAGAGAAAATGCATAGCCTTGATCCCTCTCTGTGCCCCAGTGTTTGGCACCTCTTGCATCTGTTTTTGTTACCCTTTTGAGCCCTTTTTGGCTTTTCATCTTTCTTGTCCTTTTTGCCCTTCTTACTACTCCCACCTTTTTCGAACCATGCTTTGAATCTACTCTGTTTAGGTCTGCCTGCCTTTCTTTTTACTAGAGGAGGACACATGGAAAATTCAAGAGGCACTTCTGGCCACTGCTTCTGATCTGTAAGAGGTGGAATTGGAGTTGCATATGCAGCTTTGAATTTTGCTACTGAATAATAGTCATGCAGATATGGATGCATATTTATCTTGTGCTGGCCAGCTAAGAAAAGAATTGCATGATCACATGGTTTACCAGTGGCCTGCCACTCTAGGCAACTGCAATCATGCAATTCTGTGTTAACAACATGCCTTCTTCCAGTCTTGTTATCTCTAACTTCAGCACCCCACAACGATGATTTTTCAACAGACAAATGTGTAAGACCTCTGCTTCTGTTGACCACCTGTTGCACCACTGCTGGAAGTTTATCACCTTGCAAACAATCACCAATCTTTTTTCTCAATTCCCACAGCCGCATGAGCATGATCCTGATTTGATCAACCATGTCATGCACAGGCAAATCTTTTAGTTGCTTCACCTTGTTGTTGAAACTTTCTGCCAAATTGTTGTTGATATGATCACACTTGATGGCAGTGTTGAATCCAGACCTGTACCATAATAAAGAATGGTAGGTGTTCAACCATGTACCAAACTCCTCACATGTTGCCATTACCTTATTAAGATGATATGAATGTGTCTGTTTAGTGTAAGATCTTGCTGCTGGCCACATCCTCCCAAATTCATCTCCTCTAAATTTTTTAATCAAATTCATCCACAAATGGCCGAAGCACTCCCTTTGCTCAGCATGTGGGAACACATTTTTAACTGCATTTTCCAAACCTTTGCATGCATCTGTGTGTACTGCCAAAGGTGACACTGGCCCTAAGCATCTTTTCAACAGCATCCCCTCTATTATATGCGGCAGTGTCAGACAGAGCAAGGATCGCATGAACAAAAGGGCGGGAGGGGCCGCATTACCTGTTCGAAGCTGAATCTGGAAGCTTCTTCTCGACCTGACCACGGGCTCCTCTCACCGCGCCGCCACCTCTCACCTTCTATCGGTTTGAACAAGCAAAACATAGCTCAGATCTACATACAGGCACATGAAATTGGGACTAGATGCTTGCCTATACTATTCACTCACCACCATGGCCGCCGCCGCCGCCAGAGCTGTAGAAAAAAGTGCGGGCAGGACAGTTCAGTTCGAGCGCGAGCACTTTGAGGGGATGCGGTGCTAATTAATTTGGGGGCAAATTAGTTATGACATGTCTTAACGCAAATGGAACTAATTGACTAAGTTTTTATGGGGAAAGGGGAAGAAATGGCACAGACACCAGCTCGGGCACGGGCGCAGCCCTGTTTTAGATTCACTGTGGTGGGTCCCGCGCTGCTGAGGTGGATAAGTTGTGGGGCACAGGCGCATCTCTGTTTTAGAATCCGTGAGGTGGGTCCCACGCTGCTGAGGTGGATAAGTTGTGGGTCCAAGCGTCGCATAACCCTAACAGCTAACCGATCAGCTCCGCTTAAGAACCATGTTGGCCGTGAGCTATTTTCTCCCTCCAATCCGTCGCACGTAGGCTATTTCGTCGAAAAACGTCGCATTCCTTCCAATACAACTGAAACCCGTCGCACAGGAGCTATTGGCCCGAGTTCATCAGGTAGCGGAATGTACTTAGGCGCCCTGGCTCGGCATGAGGTAATTCTCCACATCACGGTAGTAACCGTTGAGGAAGTCAATCACCGCACGTGAATCTAGGGACAATGTCTTGGAGTCCACTGGCAGTAGCACGTCACCAAGGCCAAGTGTTTTTCGAGAGTACACAATTGGTTACCATACTTACTTTACAGAAAGCATATGGTCATTTACATGTGCGTGTTCTTGCTGAAAAACCGCGAAGAACAGAAACACACCACACCTAACTCAACCCTGGCTAGGCGTGATCGCCAAGGCCAATTTGCATTCGGATGTGTGGTTCACGGCATCACACGCGGGCTTTGGACATTCTTAAGTGATACATGTGACGCGCGTGGTGTGTACGTGCATATACAGATGTGTCTTGTGTACATCTCACGGCCAATGTACGGAGACGACAATGAATGGCGTGAGGCCACAATGGGTTAGCTGGTCTGATAACATAGCCTTGATGCAAACACAGTACCAATGGCAGCATTAAATAATACTACTTTTGACTGATATATAAAATACTCCATCTGTTTTTATTAGTTTAGAGTTCTTGGTTTGCTGAAGTAGATCTTTTCAAATTTTGAACAACTGTATACAAAAATATTTCGACAACTATAATATTAAATTATGTAATATGAAAAAAAAATTATATGATGATTCTAATACTATTTTATATTGTAGATTGTCGTTTTCTTGTCCTTTATCTTGGTCAAAATTTCGAAATTTTGATATTGACAAAACCTAGAACAGAGTATAATTGTGAACGGAGGAAAAACATTCACAGTAGATGCCACAAAATGTTAAAATCGTTTGATTTTGATGAACAATTTTTGTGTACAAACAGGAACTTGAGACATAAACATGCACAAGCAATCTCTTTTCAACAAGAAAGTCAATATATTAATCTGCGGGACATGACAGTTGAAACGGAGATATGTACGTGCCCACTAATAATATATTAATACATGTCACTCCTAAAAACACAGATATCTAACTGTTACTCGTCAATATAAGCCACTCCTAGAATAGAAATATGTACACAACACGAATATGGAAATCTTATTATTTAGATGTCACTTTCAATATAGATGTGCTATTAATAAATCCGCACGCCACTAATATATGCCTTCTTTTGGTGGATCTACATGTCAATCACATTAAGATATAATCAAGTGCTAACTACTCTCTTCAGATCTTCATTATTAATCTCTTCCTATCAAAATGTATTATGTTTTAACATCCTATGCAACACTTACCCAGGCATGTTTATCGTAAGATGCACAAGAATCTACATACTAAAATATTTTTAGATATATGATGTTCAGTAAACGCTAAAACTTGATATATTTTTTTATATGGATAGAGATTAAGTTGAATCCGTTCATTACGCCTACTTCCCATATCCATATGTAGCCAAAATTCGATTGGACGGTAACAAAACAAAACAAACATAGTTCGGCCAGATCGATAAGTATGTTATAACGAGTTCTAAGAAAAACCGGGTACATAGGTATAAGAACTCCATGAACCCAAGCCCAGCATCGACCTCAATGCACCACAGCTAACTCAAGCCTGGCTATCTCTCACTCAAAGGCTTGATCGCCCAGGCCAAGTTGCATTCGGACGTGTGGTTCACGGTATCTAAACACTCATGCTTTGGGCATCACACACGGGCTTTGGACAATCTGCAGTGATACATATGATGTGCCTGGTCTCTACATGCATATAGAGATGTGTTTTGTGTACATCTCGCGGCGAAGTACGGAGACGACAATGAATGACGTGATACGACTATGGTTTTTAGCTGGTCTGATAACATATATAGCCTTGCAGCAAATACAATACCAACGGTAGTATTAAATAATACTACTTTTGACATATATATTAAATACTCCAGCTGTTTTTATTAGGTTGGAGTCCTAGGTTGCTAAAGAAGAACTTTTCAAAAATTTGAACAACTATATACAAAATTATGATGATTTTAATACTATTTTATATTGTAGATGTTCGTTTTCTTTTCCTTTATCTTGGTCAAAATTTAGACATTGACAAAACCTAGAACAGAACATAATTGTGAACAGAGGAAAACAGTAACAATAGATGCCACAAAATGTTAAATTCGTTTTATTTCGATGAACAATTTTCTGTACAAACAGGAACATGACACATAAGCATGCACAAGCAATCATTCTCCAACAAGAAAGTCAATATATTAATCAGCGGGCCATGAAGGTTGGAACGGAGATATGTATGTGCCCACTAATAATATATTAATACATGTCACTCATAAAAACACAGATATCGAACTACTACCAATTAATATATGATTCTAGAAATATGTACATGACACGACTATGGAAATCTTATTGTTTAGATGACACTTTCAATATATATGTGTTATTAATAAATCGCCACACCATTAATATATGCCTTTTTAGGTGGATCTACAAGTCAATCACATTAAGATATAATCAAGTGCTAACTACTCTGTTCAGATTTTCATTATTACTCTTTTCGTATCAAAATGTATTATGTTTTAACGTCCTCTATGCAACACTTACCTAGGCATGTTTTAGTGTCAGATGCACATCAATCTACATACTAAAATTTGTCTAGATACATGATGTTCAAGAAACGCTAAAACTTCATATATTTTTTATATGGAGAGAGTATTAAGTTGAATCACATCACTACGCCTACTTCCCATATCCATATGGAGCCAACATTCGATTGGTAGATAACAAAACACAACAAACTTAGTTTAGCCGCATCGATAAGTATTGTGTAATGGAGATGTTATTCTATTCTACTTTATCTACACAGGTAGCACTAAAAGTTGTACTAATACCGGACGGCTTTGCTGTTTTTTAAAACAAAACTAATGGCCCATGGGCCATAGTAGCTTGACATTGCTTAGCTATTTCATCTCAGAAATAAATAAAAAGGAAAACTTAAGTTTGCTTTATACGTACATAATACCTGAGCTGCGATGTTTTGTAGATTGCCCTGTATAACAAAATTTAAGTTTGAAGTATTCTCCACACATAATTATTTATTTATTGACAACATTAAATAAGTAAAAACATATAAATTTATGACTAAAAACATGTAGTGAACCGGCGAACCGGATGTTCGACCAGTAAAAATCTAAACCGCAATCTCAAATATTCGATAACCGGTCCAATTTTTTAAAATTTGACTGGATGTAAGTGCAACCGATAGCAAGGCAGTAATACATCACTTGTCAATGCCTAAACCCGGATGTAAAAAGGGGAAGGATAAGACAGCAAAAAACCAGCCGTCCGCGTAATTAGTCTCACGCGTCCAAGTACAAAAACGACATTGAGCGACATGGGCCACAAAGGGTTAACTAGTATGATAATATAGCCTAACTGCAAATCAAATACCAAGGGCAACATTAGATAATGCTTTTGATGGATATATGTAGCAATAAAATACTCCCTCAGTTTTTATTGGTTTGGTATTCTAGATATTTTAAAGATAAAATTATGACAACCTATTAATGAAAATTAATGACAATCTATAATATTTAATATGTATAATATGTGTGGTATTTTTTCTTATTCTTGGTCTAAATTTAGAATTATGTTTACTTTGACTAAACCCAAAGAAGAATAAAATGGTGACCGGATGGAGTAGTAACCGATAGATGCCACAAAATGTCAAAGTCGTTTCATTATATGATTTCTTTTTGTAAAAAGAACGAAACACGGAAGCTACCAGACAACACTAGTTGTTTGAGAGAGCAATTACTCTCCAAGAACCAAATCAATACATTAATCGACACAGTTATGTGCGGGACATGAATTTTGAAACAGAAATATGCGCCATTAATATATCTCACTCCTAGACACTAAGATATCTAACTACTACCCATAAATACATGTCACTCCTTGAAATAGAAATATGGCACTTTCAGTATAGTTGTGTGATTAATTAATGGACAGTATGGCCACAAGTAAATACGTACAATCCATTTCATTAATATATGTCTACTTTGGTGGCTCTACATATCAATCACATTAAGCTATAATCTAGCTAGTGTTAACTACTCTGCTCAGTTCTTTATTATTAAGTCAAATCCAGTCGAAACGCCTTCCCATATCCATATGGAGCCAAAGCATCGATCGGTCGGTAAACGAAAAAACACAACGAACCGAGCTTATCGTAGATAGGTATAGAAACCACATCAAACGAGCATATCCTCGATCTCTATACTTAGCCCTAAAGAATAGGATATATTGGTATAAAAATCGCAGCAACACGAGCCCAACATCGAGCGCAAAGAAAATCGGGTACACAACCACTATCGGCGTCGGTAAAAAACACATACATCCATGAGCACGATCTACTCGGTAAAAAGACGCATACATAGGCACCATGGGTAAAAAACTGCATGTCGAGTCCACCTGCCATAACCAAGGCCTCACATTACCGATTGATATGATGTATCTAATTCAAGGAGAAAACTTTCGTTTGCGTGTATGCCCCTAATATACTGAAACATCTAGGAGTACATATGCCATGTCTTCTTCACTTTCTTATTTATATCTCATATCAGTAAAACAGGAAAAATGTACTTCGGCGGAGCATTTTTTCTTTTTGGAGAACTTAGAAAACTTTATTCAGACACTTGAATCGTCAGCCAACGGGCTTACAACCAGAAACTCAGCAGACGAGCGAAACCAACTGCTCGTCTCCGTCAGATTACATGATAATTTTGCACACAGGTGCGCTACTTGGTTTGCCGCCCTAGGGAAAGGCTTTGCCCATTCTGCCATGAACGAAGACCGACTGCGTGCGACCCCTCCTCCTCCACCTTGACGGGGATCAAAGGCAATCCCACCGTCTGTATTTATTTTAATAAAATCTTCGTCAGTTGGTTCCATCCATGGACTGGAAGTAGCTTCGTGAGTCTCTTCGCAATCTTCAGTATTGCAAGAGAATCTCTCCCCATTTTCATATATTGTGTAGCCCTTTATCACATGAGTCCAACTATTGCGTGATGTCCGGATTGCCCACATGGTTGTGACAATTCTAGCCCTTTTGTACATGGGTGGAGCTAGAATATATACGTTTTGTACTATGTATTTATAAAATAACACGAAGACGGTATGGTACCGAAACTATTGGTAAACAAAATCTTATAATGGAGTCTGATAGCAGAATACTGATCATAATAAGAAGGTGAATTTTACGGTACCCTGGTACTGATCCATTGGAAGCATGGGAGTACCACATAATCCTAGCCATGCATTTGGTGGGGGCATTTTCGACTTTTCCTGCTGACCCCTGAATCCCTGATTCATCCCGCAACGTTGCTCCTCAGATCGAGCAGAGCACACCATCTTCCTAATCGCCAGCTCGGCGACTCCTCCGCCGTATCACACGCATTCTGATTAAAAATCAGCCCTCCATAGCGATATGCATTAGATCCGTGTGTGAATTAAATTGATTCCATGAGGTTCCAGTTCCGTGTACTGTAACATGGTTCGGTTATTGTTGGGCATCTCCAACGGATTAAGGAAGCACCTGTGATGGATTAGGTCTGTAAAATAAGATGTGTCGATGGATTTGTAGATCGCGGCCATGGGCTAGCACGCACGTCCTGGCTCCTCGCTGGGATGAACGTAGAGAGGCAGGAGGCTCGTCCCGGCTCCTCCACAACAATGGTGATCGTGGGTTCATGGCCGCGTCCCAGCTCCGGCCGCTGGGAGCAATACGGAAGAAAATACCAAAATATCCGCTGTCGAAATAATAACGGGTTTATTGGTTACGGATTTGCCCCTTGAATCAAAGTACTCCATGATGTTTCGAGTTAGTACTCCATAGGATTAGCGGTGGAGTACCAGCACACTACGACCACCGGATCAGGCAGGCACTAGTGGAAACAGGGGCATTAGTCCCGGTTCGTAGGCCCCATTTGTCCCGGTTGTGCAACCGGGACGGGGCATCCGGGACAAATACCCCTCCCCTTTGGTCCCGGTTGTGCCAGGACCCGGGACAAATGGGGCTGACCACGTGGCCCGTGCGATGGATCCTGGCCAGGGCTATTAGTCCCGGTTCGCAATACGACCCGGGATGCATGCCCCTTCTGCCGCGGCAGGGCTTTTGCCCTTTTCTCTGCCGCGGCAGAAATTTACAATTTTCGTTTTTTTGGCCCACAGACCTCCGGGCGGGCCCTCCCCGGACCTCGAGAAGAGAGGAGTCTCGGTGGACCCTCCATAGAGCTCCCGGATCGCATGAGTGAATAAATATATAAAGCAGAATAAGAAACACTTATATTACGGAAGCAAAGTATATCGAGCATATTACATGACCGATGGAGTGTAATACAAAATCAAACTAAGTTCCAATCGGACGCATAGTACTCTCCATTTACGTTTAAGACCTCTGCATCTAAGAAGCCCGCAATTTCCTCCTGAATTGCTCGTATGCGGTCCCTTGGTAGAAGACCGTCCCGAAGCCGTTCGATCTAATATAAAGAAGAGTGGTCAATATAGATAGTAACTAAAATAGATAGTAATAAGAAGAATTGACGACTAACGTACATAAAGTTGCTTTAAATTTCTGCCCGTGGGAGATGTCGTCTGACGAATGAACTCGCAAACGTAGTATCCACACAAGTTATTCCCGTCTCCTTGTTGCAAGCACTTTACGAGAAGATTGTTTCAATCAAAATAATAATCAACCAGGCATGATAATGGTATCGACACTAGAATCAAGGAGATGGGCGCGGATCTAGATAGTACTTACTTGCACAACATCAAATGTAAGCTTTTTTTCCCATTCACCGGGAGACTTCTTTATGAACCTCTTCCAAACCCTACCCGAGAAAGAAAAAGAATAAAAAGAGTTAGTAATTACTTGATGTCTGAAAATGAAACAAAGTAGTCGATATATTGCCATATATAAATACTGAATATTAATAAAGATTGAAATTACCGCTGGATCATTTCCTGCATGTCAGCCCACATTGAGAGGGGTTTACGTTTTGGGTCCATTACAATTACTTTTCCTTTGTCAATTTGGAAGATTAGCAGAATATAGTGGAAGCTGCGCACGCAGAACTCATCAATTATACAGTGAACATCGAGTAAGGAAACAGAATGTTCACAACAGAGTAACACACTTACTTGAAGTTGTAAGGAAATAGTATTTCCCGTCGGTGTTGGTTAAATATTATTGCGCTCAGAATATTATTTTCTGTATCCTTGGGATATTTCTGAAGAGTCTTGTCATAAACAATATTTGGATCAATGAACCCAATATCATAGATTCCACCTCTTTTGCTTTCGAGAATCTTCATTCTGCAATTATAATATATGAGTGTACTATATATATATATATGAATATGCAATTGAATGAGGTGAGCTAGAGAAATAAGTGCTTACAGACAATAGGCACTAAGGATAGTCTTGTCGAGGGCCTGCTGCTGGTATAACTGAAACAATTCCTCAAATTGAGTCATAACATATCCATTTCCAGTTCCAAAGTGCTCGTCCCTAACGCTGAGATATATCCAGTCCATAGATTGTTCAGTGGCTTGCATATACCAACTATGCACTCTTCGCATTTTCGTTGGTAGATCCTTTATCTCCTCGGGTTTGACAAGAGGCATCTTATACTCGTATTTGTACGCACACTCAGCTGCGGGGAAGTAGTCCACTGTTTGCATATACTGAGCAATGGACAAACCCGCATCAGCTACCTTGTCTGCGTACATTGTTATAAACTCCGGATCAATATCCTCGTCAACAATATTAGTGCTTGGCCCCACCTGGGTATTGGAAATCACTTTGAGCGGGGACGTGGATTGTTTTTTCTGCTCTTCGAGCTGAGCAACTGATTTTCCCTTTTTCCCGCTTGTGCTACTACTCTTCGTCGACCGCACCATTTCCTGGTGTGACTTCAGAATAGAGCGGTCATAGTCAGATGACAGACTCGGCTCGGGTTGATGAAGAGTCTTCACCATTTTCCAAGCTCGTTCTATCTCTTCTTCGGTCTCGGGGAAATCTGGCTTTTGCTTCTCCTTCCGCTTTGATTTCCACGCCTCGTATTGGTCCTTTGCGATTTTCTGGTTTTCCTCGGGAGTATAGTCGTAAGGTAACTTGGGTACCTATTTTGGTACCTTCGGGAGGGGTGACCGTTGACGTTTCGGTGATTTTTTACGTTTCGGCAGAAACTTAGTGGGCGAAGAGGGCTGACGCGGCGGCGTAGGCGACCGCGCTGGAGACGTGCACGGCGTAGGCGACCGCGCTGGAGACTTTTGCGCTGGAGAAATGCGAGAATTCGATGGCTTTGCCGTCTGATTTGTGAGCACAATGCATTCCTTTAGCCATAGAACGGTCGAGTTCTTGGCTTCTCCGAGTTCAGTCAACTCTTCATCTTCACCTTCAGGAAAATCAAGCTTTACCCGCTCGAATCCGTTGGCAACTTCATCGACCCCAACAACAGCGTAGCCCCGTGGAACCGGGAGACAATGGTGAGTTGGTTCGTTGCCAATCGGTAAGACATAGCCGGCCGCCGCCTTGATGGTTATATTGACGACCTTCACGTGGAGCTCACAGGATGTCATTTCCGTGATCTCGTCCACCGGGTAAATCATCGGTGGTGCATCATCATCCGGTAGCTGCGTGGACGCAACGCTGCTTTTGTGATGAGAATGTGCGGCGTCGGGAGCCTCAGCTTCAACTTCTAGCATGTGTACTGATGCGCCGGTAGACACTATCTGCTGGCTAAGTGTGTTAATTTGGTCCTGCTGCTTCTTTGCTACATCTTGTGTAAGCTTTACCATTTCTTCAAGTTGACGCCTCCAGTTTGCCTGATTCTCTGCTTCAGCTGCCTCCTTGTCCTTTTTACGTTGACGGCTTCTATCTGGGTATAACTTTTTGGTGGAGTCGAACGCAACACTCCATGGAGGAGTGCCTTTTGTGCCCCGTGTACGCCCTGCGTGTTCCTTATTTCCGAGGGCGCGTGTGAGCTCGTCGTTCTCTCTATCTGGCACGAACTTCCCATCTTTAACGTCCTTTATTGCGTCTCTGAGCTTCTCTATGGGTAGAGGACGACTCTCTTTATGCCTTAGGTTATATATTGCTTTTCCTTCGGCGTCCAACCTGCCCCCATGCCCGTAGAGCCATGACCTTGTCCGCTCGACCCACAAGAACGGCTCGGGAGTGATCCCCTGCTGAAGCAGGTTGTTCTCCCATGTCTCCCACTTGGGACTGGAACCCTTGTAGCCACGTTGCCCCATAACATGGTGATATACCTTTTTGCCGGCGTTTTTCTCATTTGTTTTCGTCCTTTCCAGTTCATTCTCTGCCAGCTTGTACTTCACGAAGTCTGGCCATACGGGTTTTATTTTCTCATACCCTTGAGTGAAATCAGGAGTCTTGTTCTTCTTAACATAATCAAGGTTCAATCTTTTCTTCCAGTTTTTGAATTGCTCGGTCATCTTTTTCAGGATCCACGCTTTGACCTTTTCCCGTATCTCATGTTTCATTTTAGTAACATCGGCCTCATTCACATCCGCTTCATTCTCGTCCACCTCCGGCACGGGTAAGGTGAAATTAGCCAAAATCTTTGAGAAAAGATGATCTTTGGCTATTTTGCCGACATATGAAATTCCTTGTTTCCGCGGATCTTTTGGCTCATTCCACTCATTAACAGTGATCGGGATGTGATCTCTAACTAGCACTCCGCATTGCTTCACAAATTTTTGGGCAACATCAGCGGGAAGCTCGGGTGCGCCGTCTGCTGTGATCGTGTCGATCCTGTATCTTTCTGTATCTTTCAACTTCATTGTTGCGCCTCGTTTAGTCTTTTTTCCGGTTGATATATTTGAACCGGATGGCTAAAAATATAAAGACTGTTAATACATGTATATAGACAACGGATGCTTCATTAATTAACACACACACATATATATATATATATATATATATATATATATATATATATATATATATATATATATATATATATATGCACCTCGGAGCCGGTGTTTGTAATTTGTATGGTTCCACCGGAGCCTTCGGCTGCTCCCATATCGGAGCCGTCGGCTTCTCCCTCATCGGAGTCGTCTCCCTGGGTGAGCACCGGATCTCCCTCACCGGAGTCGTTCATCCACTGGGTCACATCGGGCTCTAAGTCGGGCCCGCGGATTAAACCCTCGATCATATTTTCGGCATGTTCGTCTCTTGGCTCCATACTATACAAAAAGAGTATATATTTCAGATCCATTTCATTAAAATTGCTTATACATAATAATTCTAACATTCTTAAATTTTCTATATCAATTCTAAACGTACAAATCTAAAATTTCTAAGTCTAATCTAAAATTTCTAACATTCATAGCTAATAATTCTAACATTCTTAATTTTTCTATATCAATTCTAAACGTACAAATCTAAAATTTCTAAGTCTAATCTAAAATTTCTAACATTCATACCTAATAATTCTAATATTCCTAAATTTCCTATATCAATTCTAAACGTACAAATCTAAAATTTCTAAGCCTAATCTAAAATTTCTAACATTCATAGCTAATAATTCTAATATTCCTAAATTTCCTATATCAATTCTAAACGTACAAATCTAAAATTTCTAAGTCTAATCTAAAATTTCTAACATTTGTAAACTAATAATTCTAACAATAATAAAAAACAGTAATTAAGTAAAAAAAGAAAAAAAAACAAAAAAGACCCCAGGTTAGGGCGAGATGGAGGCAGGCCTTTTACCTCCTCTTGGGGCAGCGGCGGGCCGGCGGCGCGGGGCAGCAGCGGCGCGGGGCGGTGGAGTATGGCGCGGGGCAGCGACGGGATCGAGGGGCGGCGCGGGGCAGCGACGGGATCGAGGGGCGGCGCGGGGCAGCGACGGGATCGAGGGGCGGCGCGGGGCAGCGGCGCGGGGCAGCGACGGGACCTAGAGGGTGCGTAGGGGCCGAGGGGGGTGGGTGCGCTCGACGGAGTCGAGAGCGGCGCCACAGAGGAGGATGCTGACGGGGCGAGTGGGGCGGCGCGGATGGCGACGGGGTGAGGGGCAGCGCGGGGGGACGGAAAAAATGGGCAGCCTGGCGGCGTCGATTTCGTCCCTGCGCGGTCTGGAACCGAGGGGGAGCGGTGACGTGTTTATATCCTATGACCCTTTCGTCCCGGTTGGTGGCAACAACCGGGACGAAAGGCCCTTCCGTCCCGGTTGGTGGCAACAACCGGGACGAAAGGCCCGGCTGGTCGGCGCGCCAATTGTTTTAGCGCCAAATTTTGAATATATTAAATATGTAAGTGAATAACTTCTACATACTTTCAAATTACAAAAAAATTACAACATTAAAATTGTTTGAAATTGCGTAAATAATTCAAATCCGTTTTCTGTTTACCTAAATAATTATTCTAACTATTCAAACTATTAACTATTTCACTATTTGCACTTAATTTAAATATAAATATCTTATATTGTTTTAAAATTAGTAATAATTACATTAAACAGAAAACAGACGCGCTAGCGCGCCGCAATGTCGCCGGAATACAAATTCTTTTATTTATTTATTTTGTACAGGAAAAATTCTTTTATTAAGAAGAGAAAACAAACGAACACCGAGGGGGATGCGGTAAACATTCTGTTCTGTCGTGCTCGGCCGTCGCGGATGATGTTCCCGTGCACATTACTACCCGAGCTCAAAGTGAACACTGACCCAAGCATGCATGGATGAATGTGTTAAAGGAGGATGAATGTGTTAAACACTGACCCAAATGCACGGCAGGACGTATGATGTCGAACCCGGATGTTTTGTATTTGCTCGATGAATTGAGTATATATGATGTATCAAACCTTAAGGGGAGTGTGGAACAAAACAGACGGTATCGCCATCATACAGCCCGACCGTGGCTACTGGGTGCATATATGCATACCAAATGCACGGCTGGACGTATGAGGGCGAATCCGGATGTTTTGTATTTGGGAGATGAACTGACTGGTGTATGAAGCTGGGCTATATATAGGGTCCTCTGGCTCACAAAGTGTTGAGCTAGGGTTTTGATCCAACGGTTAAGAAACATCTCATCCAACGGCTCACAACAGCTCGAAAGAAAACACACCATAGCCCTGATCGAACGGCTCACAACAGCTGGAAAGAAACAAACCCCGGATCCAACGACTCACAAGCGGTTGAAAGAAACACACGATCCGCGTGATTCTATCTGATTGGTCCAAACGAAACCCTAAACCATTTAGTCCCGGTTAGTGTCCCCAACCGGGACTAAAGGGATGTTTTCTTCTCGCTATATATATATGTATGCATTGCCACACCATTGGCATAAACACATACAAACTCACCACTCTCTCATGACTTCTACCCTACCCACTCTAACATTCATCCAGGCGGAGGCACTTTCCGCCTCGAACTACCCCTGCCCGACCGGCTACAATGTTCCCGCCGGTTGGATGCTGAGCGCCGGAGGAGTGCCGGTCCCTCCTCTTCCTCAAGGTGTGGCGCGTCGGGCAGCCATCACGAACCACTACTACCACGAGCTCACGCCGGAGCAGCGGAGAAATCCCAGTTGGCATCCCGATAACCAGCATACTTGGGATGCCTTCTTCATCAATCGGCGTGAGAGGGCGCGCGCCAGGTATGAGGAGGACGGTCTGCCTCGTAGGAACTTTCACGAGGCCGGTCGTCGGCTCTGGTGGTCCGGCCGGACTCTACAGAGCGTCATGAACTACATCAGGGCCGGCGATATCCCCCGCCTGCGCTACCCTCAGTCCTGGAGTCGTGATCCTCCGAGGGAGTGCAGAGCACCGTCAGACGATAGTGACGACGGCGGCGGCGAGTACAACGACTACGAGTACATGTACTATACGCCTAGGGAGGAGTATGACTAGTAGATCGATGCACTCTTGCCATTATGTACTGCCTTGTTTATTTAGATCTATGCTCTCTGTTTAGATTTAGATCCAATCTTGCCATTATGTGTACCATGCCTTGTTTATCTATAGAAATGCATGTCCCCCTCTTTTTAACGTCTATCGAAATGCCATTAGATCTGAATCCAACAAATCAGGAAAAATCACACGGAAAATAGAAAACAGACGAGCTAGAGGGCCACTGTTTGCCGGAATACAACAAATTATTTTATTAAACAGCCAACAGAAAACATACGCGCTAGCGCGCTACTCCTCGTCCTCGTCGTCGTCGGTGACCTCCTCGTCGGAGGAGGAGGTGCATGATGGTATTTCCGAGATAGCCCCCCACCTCGGATCGTCGGATGCCCAGACTTCGCCGGCGTGGTCGGCCCGACGGAGCGCTTGCAGCGCCTTCGTCCTTGCCTCCCGAGCGGCATCTAACTCGAGGTGCCGTTCGAGGCGCCGCTCCGCCCGCTCAGCCGCGCGGGTCTGCCATAGTTCGGCGCTCTCCTCACCCGGATTGTTTCGGTAATACTCGCGGACCACGCGGTCGTCCCTGGCGTCGACTAGGCCCTGAAACGCGCGGTGCCTGAGGTGGCGGTGGTCGGCGGCAGTGACGATCTGCGGCGTCGGCGCCCTGGCCTCCGCTTCCCAGAGGGTGTGGCAGTCGTTAAAATTCATCAACGACCGCGGGCGGCTGAGGCGCCAGGCCGCCGCGTCCCAAGCGCGGGCGGCCTCCGAGGCCGTCGCAAAGGAGCCGAGGGGGATGCGGTCGTCCCCGAAGCGGATAGTCGCGGTGAACATTCCGTTCTGCCGCGATCGGACTCCGCGGAAACCGGTAGTGTTGTTCCTCCTCGGAGGCATGGTGGTGGCACGACGGTGCGTGGAGTGGAAGTGTGGCAGTTTATAACGCGCATTCATGGCCACGCGGCAGGACTCCCGCGCCACGCGGCAGGACTCCCGCGCCACGAGTTACAATAATACACACTAGCTACCACCCACACCTCTCTCTCACTCCCCCAAGCTAAAAAAAAAGGGACGGGGCTGTGGCCGCATTTGTAGCGGAAGCGACATTGGTCCCGGTTTGGGGATGATCCGGGACCAATGCCCATGCGCGCGCCACGTGGCCTGTGGCTAGGGATTCGTCCCGGGTCGTGCCACGAACCGGGACCATTGGCTCCCCACGAACCGGGACAGATGCCCCCAGGTGGTTTCTGCTGCCTCGGGCACACGAACCGGGACCAATGCATGGCACTTGTCCCGGTTTTTGGTGCAACCGGGACAGATGCCCCCTGCCCCTCTGGACGAAAGGGGTTGTTTCCACTAGTGAGGATGGACGTCCCGTATTAATTCCAGGGTACCGTAAAAGTTCTCAATCAGAAACGAAGTTGTAGATTCGGAAAGCTCCCTTTTGGATTGTATAATAATGATTAATTAATAATATAGTTGGTCGGTAGTCGTCGGACTCAAACAAACTACCCGTAAAAGGAAAATTGAGTGACCAGCAGAAGGCACAAGTAGCGTATACATCTAAAGATAACATCCTTGCATCAGTTGGGAGGCTTTTCACAGCGGTTGAAATTTTGACCGTCCGATTCCGATTCCAAACGAATCCCATCCGTCTGATCTGTCTCGTTTTTTCTGCCTATTTCCTTGTTACGCGCTGGGATTCTACCCGTCTCGCTTCTTGTGGTCCCGACCACAAGCTGGACCCGCAGGTCTGTCTTACACGGATTTAAACTCGGGTTGCTCTGCTACTGAAGGTAACGTCCCCGCGGCGCGTACGCTAGCGAGCCCTGATTGGCTCGGCCAATTTCACCCGCACGGAGATGCGGAAGAGCCGCTGCTCGTTGGCCCCTCAGTTTACTAGCCCGCTTGTCAGCGAGAGGCTTGTTTGTTACCGCGTGTTTGTGGATTCCCCGGCTGTTGAGCTCGCGGGGGCGAAAATATCGGCTTGGGCAGTTTCGACTTTTCGCATCTTTCCCCTCGATCCCCGGCTCGCGGAATCGCGGTGGCGAACCATGGCTCGTCGCCGGGTACAGCTACAGCCCCGTTGGGTCCCCGACGGCCTCCGCGCGGAGCCCTTATCCACCCATCTCCCTCCTTCCCCTTCCCTTTCTCCATCTCCGCCTTGCCTTCTCTGCTCCCATCTCGCTCCCGTCCCCACCGCTCTTGCTGTTCGATCCATCGTCGCCCTCGCCGTAGCGACCCTTCCATCCGCTTCGGCCCGAGCTAGATCGATGGCGCACCTAACGCTCTCCTGCGATCCACTCCCATCTCGTTGCCATCTCCGCCGCTCTCCCCATCGGCTCCCGCCGCAGGGATGGAGACGAGGAGTCCGCGGGCGGAGGGAAGGCGGCAGCGCGCTCAGCGCCAGCTCCCCTCGCCTACGGTCTTGGCAGATGGATCTTGGGCCGCAGCACGTTGTCGTCCTCGGCGCAGGAGGAGCCTGGGCCGCAGAGACGGTCGTCCATGGTGTCGTCATCCGCGAAGACATCGCCATCGTCCTCCACATCAGCCCCCTGGGGTCAAGCCACCATGTTCCTCCTGAAGCCCCTCTCCTTCTCTAGGCTGTCTTGCTTTTGTCAAGGAGGAACCAGAGGTCGTTGTGGTGGCGCCGTCTACCTCAAAGCCTCCGCTACTATCTCAGGTGCAGCCTCACATTTTGAGTTTGTTCATTTTGTTATTCTTCTTCTTCTTTGTCCTTGTAGCCTGTTTGATTTGGTATAGTTGTTGTATGATTGGCCAGGAAGGGAGATGCAAAGGAAGGTGTCGATGCCGTACAGGATTGTCGCTAGCAATGGCATGTGTTTGTCCGTGTCCTTTTCTTTAACCAGTACCTCCGTCACAACTTGGAAAGCACCATGCTAGGGACTGAGGTGTGTTTCTAATGATTCGACTCGACCTATCTCTCTCTCATTTGATTTAGTCCCCATAATCTCCTAACTTTGTTTTTTCTGCTTCTTTATGACTACAAGGTGTTCCGTGAAAAGGCAAGCCGGTAACAGGGGGATATTAGTCTATGTAATATTTGTTCTACTCACTAGTTTTTTTTTCCGAATTTTAGCTGCACTTAAAAATGGCTTACATGTACATAATGTAACCTTTCTCAATTATATGACTAGCATTTACAATATATAGCAGCTCTCGGTTATATGATTTCCATGTGCAAGATATTAGTTGCTAAATGGATGAGTGATTCATGAGAATTTTTTTTCTCATTGGTTGTTTGAGACACATGCTTGAGAATGTCAGATTTTAAATTCATGTTGTTGCTTGTTTTGTACAGATTTAGATTTTGGATGGTATCATTTCTGTAATAAACTTATAGCTCTTGTGCTGATCTAGCATTTTGAAACAATTTCTAGAATTAAATTCACTGTTATGAATTTTGTACAGACCCCCCCGAAATGTTCAAGGTTACCTAATTCCTCCATGACACACAACGACAGAAGCAGGACGACGACGACAGTTGTTTGAGCTACACCATCTCCAGGCTGCGTGTGTGCTCTGTTGCATGTCCCAGGTTCCCCTCTCTCTCTCTGGAATATACCCATACGCTCGCTCTGATCCCCTTTCTTCAGCTGCTCTGTACATCCGAGAGATGGAGGGTCGATGTAGGGGAGCTTGGTGTCACAACTGTACACATGACTTACATGGCGGCGGAGCTATTAATTGTTTTCAGAAAAGATCCCATACAAAAGTCTAGATGTTTATGTGATTTTGTACAGATCTAGACTTTTGTCTGGGATCTTTTCTGAAAACAATTAATAGCTCTGTTTTGTCTTCCTCTCAAGTCATTTTTTATTTTTTTAAGTCAATGATCGTAGTTACTCTGGTCAAAACAGGGAGTCTCGGCACATAACTGAAGAGCCGTTAATAGGTCCATTTTGTCTTCCTCTGAAATCATTTTTTTACCATAGTTGGTTGGGAGCTGCTACTCTTTCATTTCCACCTATGACCAATTCGTGGCATCCAAACTATTGGTGCTTATGAACCCTGCTGTCTTTCTTGGTCAATGCCGGCTTGCGAAATTATATTACAATGCTTCATGTGCTTGCTTGTTCACTCCCTGATGCATCTAGCTGTCTCGTAGGTGGAAGGCCGGAGCTCCCGTACCTGTCGGTGTCGTGCTGATGAAGGGACAGCCTGGTTTTGTTCATGACTAGAGTTCAGCCGATGCGTCTTTCTGAATGGGCTGAAGATGATACCGTCACTTTCTTTAGGAGTGGAAGATGCGCTAGCGCTACTGTCCGTCTATTTTCACTACCTATTTAATTTTCCTTCCAATTCTCAACATGTTTGTCATGATTTTGCGGAAAGTATTCTTTCTGAGACTATGAGAGAATGGACAACAAAGTGTTCTGTAAGAGTATGGCACTGCTAGCTGGCTCTTAGCTAAGTACGTGGAGGAGATGTTCTGGCGTGAAATTTCTTCACGTACGATGGATTTTGTTGAATATGCTTGTGATGTTGATGGGAGTACCTTCTCTTCTTCCCCTCATGATCAGCTTGAGAAAGTCAACTGGAACCTCAAGGTAAAAAGGATACCTCCCTTTCTGTGCCCTTGTGTGTGGTGTTTGATACTAGACATTCTTATTGATTCTTTTCTGTGGTTACCGAATTTTTCACGGCTCTCCAGTTCTGGGCTGAGACTTTCTTTTGAAATGGGAAAGCCCTGGCCTCTTAACCGACTGATGCATACGGTTTTTATTATGTTATTATAATTCAGTTATGTACCCTATTTTTACACTTACCAATGACTGCTCTCCTACAAGGGGTAATGTCATTTCCGTCGATATTTAGTTGTTGTTTCGTTGCTTTATGGGTAATGTCATTTCGGTTGATATTTAGGTGTTGTTTTGTTGCTTTACAATCACAGAGCTAATTCAACTGTGGGCATGAGGTTGTAGGTTATCATTTTTGCATGGTATTACCTCAAAAGGAATATCACCATATAGCTCTGTAGTTGGTTTTATTATTGTTTTTTTGCAGTTTACACTAAAGTAAATCATGTCATACGTATCATGACTAAACTTGGGTATCTTTTCTAGGACAATCATATGGTGTCAAGTTCCCAGGCCAGTATTATTTAAATTCACCATCAATTTTTCTTGGAGCAGTAATGAACTTGTGATTCATTATACAGAAGACACCAGAGGATATTCAAGATTTGTTTGATAGAATATAAGGTAATATATTCGAGGAACGAACACCATTTTGAAAAATTAAACTTGAGCTACTTCCATATAATATAATTTCATATTTTGTTCTCTTCATTACTTTTCATCTTGCTATATTTCTGAATTTATTTCTCTCATAAGTGAGTTTCATGTCACTCCTTTAAATTAATCCATTTTATATGTACATGGTTCAATGGTATTTTTCTTAGAATATATAATAAAAGAGTCACATGTCCTGTTTTTGTGCATCACTTTATTGTTCTCTGCACTCTGCCAATAGTGAGAGGTTTATGGGGAAAATGTGAGAGATGGTCAGAAGATAGCACAGTAGGCCGAGGCCAGAACAGCTATGAGAGGCCAACACTAATTTCCATCTTCAAACTCTATCCAGATAGAAATTTTGACTCATGCTTGGGGTATGATTTACAATCTTATGTATTTTATGAGTTGTTCTGGCTTGTGGTATGATTTCCTATTTTTGCTAACCTCTAATGCATGCCTAGCTTTCTAATTCTTTGAGAAAAGTTAGGTTCTGGAGGTTTACTTGGGTTTTTATGACTCAAAATTGTCTCCGGAGAAGAAATTTGACACTATTGGTGTGTATCAAGTAAAATTATCACATGTCTACTGTTTAGTTGAGAGCTTATTAACCAAGAATGAGTTTGGCACCTATGCGAATACATTAGTCTAGATATATTCATTTGAACGTCAAGTAATATGGGACGGAGGGAGTATCATCTATGAAGTATCTTCACTTTGCTGCTGAATTAAGACAATATTAGGTTGTTTTTACGTTGTCACAGAGAATGCTGATTCTATATGGTAGCAACGAAATTTATCGATGTTTTCACATGATTAACCATGTTCGTTTGATAGAGCTGATTATTTTGAAGTCCAAAATGTATAGTAGGCAGACAAGTTCAATTATGTTGTTTTACAATCTCATATTTCTACAACCAATTAGGATGCAAATGTTATACCTGGAGGGAGTGTACAAATCTGATTGAAATTAATCTTTAACACTGAAAGGTTGTATGACAATCGTGCAATTCTTAACCTGATATTAATAGGTACACATGTTGCTTATTCCTGTAAATTTTCTTATGTCATTCCCCACTTCGATTTGTGGGGGTGCCTCACGTATTGGTTTTAGTCAATTCTCTTTTAAAATTTTGTATATTAATTAGTCATTCGAGATTTTACAGAACACGCAATGCTCGTTTGATAAGACTGATTGGACAATTCCCGCTGACCTTTTTCTCTCAGATGAATGGATTCCTTTTCCACTCATATGAATGGATTTCTTTGCAGCAGATGCTGGTCTTTTGGTTAGCCATATATGTTGACATTTTCATGGTTGTCACACAAGAGCCATGGGCAAGTTTCAAGCAACGAAGCCATGCCTTTGTATGTTAGGGCACATCTGACGCCAGCTGACTGCATACTTAATTTCTCCTCGGATTATTTTTTTCTCTTTCTTTAATGTGGTTTATTCCTCTGTTGAGAAGGACTTGCACTATTTAATCCAAAGGTAGTTACATTATGTGAATATTAAATTGTATATTTGTCCATATTAGGATTTTGCTACCAAAATTTTCACATTATCATTTGAATTATTCTTATTATCATTTAGTCGCTTCAATTTCAGGGACTTACTTTACGGTGCTTATGATCCATGCTTATGTTACGGTGTTTATGTATATCTTCCCTAATCTTGCAGTACTTTATGTATATTAGTTTATATTCCTGTTGTACAACAGTTCCCATCTTATTAACGTGTATGTACATGAAACTTCCGGGCAAAATAATTTAGAATTAATAGATGGCGCGCGGCAAGCCGCGCTTTTGAAACTAGTATATGACACCGCCCTCAACTACAAAGCAAGCAAGCGCACAAGTGCATTTTCTCGGATTGATTCCATGATAACATGGTGTGTAGCCTTGTAGAAAGCAAGCACAAGTAATTTCGGTCCTTTTAATATAAAAACAAGTAAAAAAAGCAGCAGCTCGCAAGCAAGCAAGCGATCGCTAAAGAATGGAGGTAGGCGATGCCACCATGTGAAAGGGCACGCTGTCGGTTCAGACAAAGTCAGCGCCTACCATGGAAGGGAGAAGGGCATACGAGGGCGAGGTGCTGGGGGAGCCGGTTAGCCCCTCGGCTAGGCTTGTTGAGGATTTATTTGCCATTGTCCTTCGCATGGTGGCTTTGGTCGTTCGTCCTGCTCTCTTGGCACACCATGGTGGACGTTGCAGTCTTTTTCGCCATGATACTGTACCTGAAAGATACACCTACGCTGTTCACGGCCATGGATCATGGGGAGTCTCGCCCCAAACGCGTCGTACACCGAAGCCTCAGCCTTGTAGACATCAAAGCCGTCAAAGACGCCATGAACTGCGTAAGCTATATTTTAATTAGAATATTTCAATATTAGTTTGGCCCTATCTCAAATCTCAATATCAATATGGACCGATAGGGACACAATCTGTCCATTTATGGGAGCCGTTGGGTATGCCCTTAATTGTTGATCTGATATATCTAGATTTTGAATAGGTGTAGTACTCACAGAACCGTGTGGGAATTATTGATTTTTCTCCATGTTTGGATACACAGACAGTTAATGACGTGCTAGTTTGAGTCACTGACGCTGCCCTATCAGGATATAACGACCGGAAGTCAGATACTGGCAAAGGTTTAATACTAGTTTTTTTATTCCCGTGGTTCATTTGAAACTTTCAACTGTTTCTCGTTCCTCCGCCATTTTAGATGACACCGGAGCTGGTAACAAAATCCGTTATAAATTTGTTTTGGATGTTCCTATGGGATACCCTAACACACCCAATATTATTTTTTACACTTTGCTACCCCCTTTTTTAGTCCCGTAACGGGTTAGACGTATAAGCCTGGGTTTTCTCCAGAGGGCTAGGTTTTCGCCGCATAGGGGCTACCGAACATCGGAAAGCCACCAAAAAGCAAAGTGTTATCCATACCAACTGTGTACAAGTGTGTTTTGAGTGGTAGATGTCCAAGTTTCCACTTCGGGATGTGACCGGGTTCACAGACGTCTGCTTCTCTCTAGTAAGTTTTTGGACTTACAGCCGGAAACTTCCACTTCGGATGAACTGAACGAAATCTTATGAATTGTTGCGGAACACCTTTTTTTTGGATGTTCCTAAGGTCTATCCTAACACACCCAAGAAAAAAAGTTTCACTTTGCTACCCCTTTTTGATGTATCGAATTAAAGAACGACACAAGGGCTTCCTGTTGACTAGAGCATGGACTAAAAAGTTGGTTTCATGATGATACTCGATCTGTTGTCCTAATCCTACTTTGTTTTTTCATTATTCATATAATTTTTAAATTTGTAATCTTACAAGATAAATTTCTCAATCCATCTATTGGTTGGTCACACATATACACATGCACCTCTTGGTGGTTTGTTTGCAAGCTTACAGATCTTACCACCAGAGTCCATTTGGTCCACATGGACCTTCAATGTGGGAATAATACTATCAAAAAAGTTCATGGAGACACAACGGTCTCAAAATGCTAGAAGCAGTGGGGATGCTAAAACATGGCAAGTTATGTGGAACCACATAATGATCATTTGGTACAAATTGTCCAAGATAATTTGGGATGAGAGGCTTGCAAGCGCCCCATTGAGGGCGTCCTATCCGACACACTAAATCACCGCAACATTACAGATCCGACCATTTGAATAGTAACTTTTGACCTATTTCCTCTATTATTCACCTCCATTAAACACTAACCTGTGTACATTCCCTAAGCCACACAGTGATATAGTTGGTGAAAGAACACACTTTATTTTTGTATTATACTTCAGTTAAACACTTCTTTTCTTCACACGGAATACTCGAGTTATCTTCAGGGTAGCGGAGTATATACTTCTTTTGCTGACTGTCCAGAACAATCTCTTCATTACATTGTGCTCTTCTGTGTAAGCGAACTTGATCTGATCAAAAGATTTTGTTAGTGACCAAACCACAAGACAACACTACAATTCTTATGTCAAACTAAATAATAATCCTTATTCTATAGTTGACATAACACCGTTGGGTGAAGCCAGAGGCAGAAGATGGATAGCTCGACGGCAGCGAGTGCGACAACGAAGGAGAATTGGATGCAGAGGATGGGTGGTACGATCGCGGCGACATGGGGATCTCATGAATGCTCCTCTCTAGCATCTCCAACACCCTGCTCATGGATGGTCGGTTCGCTGCTACGGTCTGCATGCACCACAGACCGACCATTGCCATCTTCCTTGCGATAATATCCTCCTCGACACCTCCATCCTCATGTGCCACCAGAATGCCGCCGTCCCCGGCCATGTAGAACAATATGTTAATTAATTTTGTGCATTATTTAGCGGATAAACCATCATTTTTTTATTAATATTATTTTACTTAGCAAACAAATCAATATAATCCACAAATCTATGGAGAATACATGGGTGGCAGGAATCAGTGGCGCACCACCAGACGGTGCGCCACTGATGCTCCATAGAATCAGTGGCGCACCGCTAGTAGTGTGTCACTGATGCTACTGGGCATACATGGTACATAGAATCATTGGCGTACCACTAGGAGGTGCGCCAGAGATGCTACGGAACATCAATGGCGCATCGCCTAGTGGTGCGCCACTGATTCTATTACGTATACATGGGTGCCGGGTATCAGTGGCGCACGAATATTGGTGCGCCACTGATGGTTGGACCATCAGTGGCGCACGCTTACATGGTGCGCCACTGATGCATGTACATGTATCCTCCAAACCACATTAGTGGCGCACGGCTACATGGTGCGCCACTGATGCTAAGTCACCTATAGCCATTTTCCTAGTAGTGATGTGTCGTTGCTCGAAATTTCAATCAAGTTTTTAATCACGAAAAAGTGTTTAATCATGACAAGTACAATAATGTGATCTCCATGGTCATTATGTTGTGGCACTAACATGTTTCGAGAGCACACTTTGATCCTAATACATAATCGGTTTAAATGACCAAAATCTTTCCGCTAGAATGACCACACTTGAACAACGAAGGTTGACCGGGTGAATGGAAGGTCGAGACAAGTTTCCAGCCTAAAACACAGTGTGCTTAATTCATCTATATTTTATTTATGGTCCGTAGCAACGCACGGGCACTCAACTAGTATAGTATTATTTAGCAGAACATTTGTGACGGTTATAATTCCATCTTATTTCATAACAAACAGTATAAATATAGTAAGAAACAGTATAAGAGGATGCTACTGATTATATTGCGGGCGCCAGTAATTGCTGGGCTTTCTCCTGGATGAGCTCCCACGCGTTCTGGACGTGCGACATCTGTGTCATGGCTCCACCGACAGGCATACGGATAACGAACTTGTCGTCCACGACGAAGTGTGTCATGTACGCCCGCCCGCTGGCGTTCACCGCCGCGAGGAGCTTGCGGTTCAGGTCATCCACCGTGTGGCCGTGGTCACCGCCGTAATACCGTGGGCAAGGCGGAAGGTGACGAGCGCGAATCTCCTCGGCGTGACCACCTCGAACCGGTCGTCGGCCATCACTGCCCGCTCGAACCACTTGGCCATTTCGACGTGGCTCCGTACGTACGCCCGCATGAACGCCGCCCCGTAGCGGCGCAAGACCACCCACATCTTCATGGCGCGGAAAGGGCGCGTCGTCGCGATCTGCCAGTCCTTGTAGTCCACCACCGCTTGATCTGCATCTGTTGCGCCGATCGTGTTGAGGTACTCTGGGTTGGTCGACAGCGCGGAGGTGAGCGCGGCCGGGCTGGACACCCAGGTGCAGCAGCAGTCCATGTTGGTGAGGAACCACTTGTGCGGGTTCATGCTCACCGAGTCCACCAGCTCGGCGCCGTCGATGCAGTCCTGGAACTCCGGGCAGATCATGGCGCTGTGTAACACCCGGGGATTTTCCTCAGTTAGAATGGTTTGTTTTCTTTTTGCATCATCAGGTCATCATGCATTGCATTGCATTTTTTTGTTGTTTGTTGCACCATAAAAAAAAATTCTATAAGCCCTAAATTTAAAATTTAAAATTTAAAATTTAAGAATCAAATGTTTATGTTGCTTGCCAAATGTTTAATAGCCATATGAATAGCCTCTATTTTAATATCAAACTATTTGAAATTATATTGTATAAAAATATTTTACAAAGTTTCTTTTATTCTTCTGAAATTTAAATAAGGAGAAACATAACACAATTAACAAAAAAAAAGGGAAACAAAAGAAAAAGGAAACCCAAAGAAGGGAGGGCAGGCCAGCCCAATTTGGCCAGCCCACTTACCCCTTCGAGCCTCCCCCCACCTTTCTTCCTCCTCCGTACAGGGAGGACGTCATCCTCCCCCACCGAATCCCCACCTGCTCCCTCCTCCCCTTCCCTACAAAGCCCCTCTCCTCCTCCCCAAACCCTAATCCTCCCCCTCCCTCTTCCTCCTTGCGCCGCCGCTTTCCCTTCCTCCTCTGTCCCTTCTCCCCACCTCTCTGTATCTGCTGAAGGAGAACCGGAGCCCCTCAATGGCTGGAGCTTGGAGCTCCTTGCGCCACCGCCACGCTCGCCGTCGAGCCGCACCGACAGCGGGAATGGAACCCCCGTCGCTCCCTCTCCGTGCTGGACGCCACGCCATGGTCGGGGACGCCCTAGGGAGGCCGTGGGCTTCCCCCGTCGCCGGCCGCTGCTACCTCTCCCTCGCCTCCGTCAGTTTCGACAGTAGCACGGTGAGCGCTCCCCCTCGCCCTCTCTCCTCTCTCCTCTCCCCTCTTCCCCTTCGCTTCTCCCTCCGCGGGCGATCGCCTAGCGCCCAGCCTCGAGCGCCTAGCCGCGGTCGCCGGCCGTCGTGGCTGGTTCTCGATCGGGAGGCAGTTAACTGAACTGCGTTCAGTTTTCGTCAGTAGCCGCACCTTTGCCTCAAAATCCCCGCGCCTCTGTAACTTTCAACAAAGCCGAGCACAGCCCAGCTGGTAACACTCCCTTGCGCGCAAGACAGCAGCCCGGGTTCGATTCCCCCCCCCCCGGCGCAAAGCCACCCCTTTTCTCAGCCTTTTCTTTTTTCTCTCGAATTTCAGAAAAGCAGATCTGAAACCTTATTTGTAAAATCAATATAAAATTGAATATTGCTCCAAATTCAACGATTCAAGTTTCTGTGGATTCAAAATCTTGTGCTCTTTCCATTAGTAACAAAATTGAAATATGTTTCTGTAATAATTTTTTCACTAAATAATTAAATACCTACGGCTATTAAAAGTTGAAACTTTGGAATTTCATAACTCGAGTTGTGCTCATCCAATTTAAGCAAACTTGGGCTCTAAAAATTTGTATTAACAAACTCTAAACATTGGTATTTTATTTGGTCACAATTGAATTAAATTTGAACATGTTTCCCTCTGTTTACTAAAAAGGGCAGAATAAGACTACTTATGAAAAATTGCATAATAAATTCAATAATGATCCAACAATTATGTTTAATAGCTCAAAATGTTCAGTGAAACAATTGCTACATGTTTTAAACCATTTCAATGCAATTTGTTTACTGTTTTTCCTAATTAAAAGTGGTGCAATAATTCAATGTTTTAATTAAACCTTTTAAATTGCAACATTCATAACTTGGGCAATTCAAATCCAATTCCAACATGTAAAATATGTTTTTCATGCAAAATTGAATAAGCTTTCCAAATATAAACTTTGTTTTCTGTTTTGAATAAATTAAATTGCTGAAAACAACTGTTTCTTATTTAATGCAATTAAAATTGCCAAATTAATAACTTGCTCACTTTAAATCCATTTTCAACAAATGAAATATGTATTCCATCTAATTTTGTGTTCTTTCCAAATATGAATTTGGTTATCTATTTTGAACAATTAAAATGGGTGAAAATAACAAATGCTTGTGTAAATCATTTAAGAAGCCAAATTTCATAACTTAATAAATAAAATTCCAAACTTGGTAAACAACATATCAAACTGAAGCTATTGTTGTTTTCTTATTGTTTTCATCATCCATGCATCATTCTAATCAACTTTCACATGATGGTTATTTGTAGATCATTTAATTCAACATTAATTCATGGGATTTTCCATATGCAATCCAAATTGCATATGGGCCCATTTAAATATGTTTACCATGTCAACTAGTTTATCTTTGATGCATCCTTAAACTTGTCATGCATCCATATCTTGATCATGCTGGATCTTTTGCCGTAGAAGTAATTGTTGCATTCCGGTGTTTGTTCTAGTTCGTTGATTCTTCCCGGATAGGACGTTAAGATGATGTGAGCAACGACAAGTTCTGCGGATGTACCTCTACTTGCTGGATTCCAGGCAAGTATACTCACTTGCTACCTATGGCTGCCTTTCATCCCTTGTTACCGATTCTTCCCGTTGCCTTTATTTTAGCCTTATGATTCGATGCTTGTGTCTCGATCCTATCATATGTTTACCTTGCAACCACGATATAGCCTTCCTTCCACCTCCTATTAACTGTTGTTTGTTTACCCCGTTGGCCCTCGTGTCGTAGTTGCATGCTTAGTGTTGTTTGCGCTCAAGTCTTGTTGTCCGTCTTATCACCTGTTTAGTTTGATAGTTGGGTTTCAATTCAATCAACAACATGTTAATGTTTTGGGTAATAATAATTTGATGATAAGGCACCGGAAGGAGGCCCGGCGTGGTTTTGAGGCCTGCTAGTGTCGACCCTAATTAGGAAAACGGTCTTGTCTACTGATCCATGATGAGCGCACTAACCGCATGTGGGAAGCGAGTATGGGCGCCCCCCTCAACTTTGATTCGATTCGCATCTCGTCCAAATCGCCTCATTTAGTTTGGTTTTTCCATTTGCCGCATGCATATGCAGGTGCGAACCCTTGGCGCCAGGGTGGAACTTTTGTAGTCGGCATTTAGGGGGACACGTTCTTAGAGTGCTCTGAGGGTCCCCTTTTCTTCGTGGGGCTTGATTAGCCGTGCGCTCAACTGCACGGGGTTCTTTGGGCTTGATGCGAAGAAGAGTTGGGTTGTGTTGACTACCTCGCTTGGTGGGTTGATCCCCCGTCTGGCGGGATATTTTTACGTGTACGGCCAAATTGGTGCACCCATGCAGGTTAAATCTTCTCGAGAAGCCGTGTTGTCCGCGGTTATGGATGACTTGGTGAAAGTGCTGGCTAACAAGTACTCAGACAACTTACACCTAACGATAATAACTTGACTAGTAATATAGTATTACCTTCACCATAAAAATGAATGTCACCCTAATCAACAGTGTGAGTTCCCTTGGGTTGCTTCCTTGGTAGGGGGTAACATTGGATGGGTATTGTTTGGTGAGTAGTTGTAGTTGGTTCTGATACGCTATCCTATACCTTTCTTTTAGCCGGATGTTGTAGCGTGTCTCTGTAGTTAGTTAGTGCAGCCCGCTGTCGCTTCTTTGCAATAATCCCTTCCTTTCCGTTGTACCCAAAGTATTTGTATCTTGTGATGATTGGTTACGTTGGTATCTTGTGAGTATGGGTTTATCCACTTGCCAGTATTTAACCGTACTGACCCACGAATCCTTTTTCGTGGCTGCATATTCCACATTGCAGTCAACAGGTTTGAAGTCTGACGACGTTAGCTTGGGAATCCCTCCGGCTTGGCCTGGGCAGGGATTGGACACCATCGGTTATCTTCAGGACTCTTAGTCCAATTTGTATCTTGTCCGTAGTCGGACACTATGTTGTTTCTTCCGCTGTTATTTGGATCTTTGTATTGTATCAGTTGTATCCTTGACTCGTTTGAGTCGTCTTGTATATACCTCCTCTGTTGTTGTTGTGGATTATTCGTGAACTGTTGTAATGTTATCACAAGTGGCAACCTGGAATCGGTTATTATGTGGATTTTGGCGGGAATGCTGAAATCTGCATAGTGCCCGATCCCGGGGCGTCACACGCTGCCACCGTACGCGGCGTCCACGTGCAGCCACATCCCGTACCGCCGCGCCACCTCCCCGAGACGCCGCACCGGGTCCACCGCGCCGACCCCGGTCGTGCCTACGGTGGCGCACAGGTACAGTGGCACGAGCCCGCTGTCCATGTCGGCCTCCACCGCGTCCCGGACGCTGTCCTTGGTGAGGCCGTAGCCCGACGCCGCCGACGTCGGGAGGACTCGGAAGTTGCATGGCGGAATGCCTACGATCCTTGCGCCCTTTTGGAAGGTGCAGTGGCTCTGGTCCGAGGCGTAGACCACCAGCCTCAGGATGCCTTCATGCCCGAGCCTGCCCAACGCGCGGTCTCGCACCGCCGCGAGCTTGCACACCACGACCTCGCAGGTGCTCCCGTGGAGCACGCCCCCGCCGCCGCCCGAGAAGAGGAAACGGTCCGGGAGGCCCACCAGGTTGCACATCCAGTCCACCACGACACCCTCCAGCTCGGCCGCCGCCGGTGAGGCTGTCCACATGAACGGCAGGACGTTGAGGCCGGTGGAGAGCATCCCGCCCGCGAACCCGGCGGCGCTCGCATTCATCGGGTAGTAAGCGAAGAAGTTTGGGCTCTGCCAGTGTGTTAATCCAGGGACGATGTGTCGCTCTACGTCCTCCAGTATTGCGTCCACCGGAACGCCATGTTCCGGCGGCGCATCGGGTAGAAGCGTGCGGAGGAACCCTGGCTTGGCGTCGGAGCGGACAGGGTAACTCTCCACATTGCGGTAGTAGCCGTCCAGGAAGTCGATCACGGCGCGAGACTCCTCTACGAGTGTATCGGCGTTAAGCGGCTACAGCGTCGCAGGAGGTGTTATGCTCCCCATTACCCAAGGACGTGGCCTACAAAACCTTCTTCCACTTTTGGCAACAGATGCCTATGGGCTTGGAGGTGTCTTTCCAATGGTGCGCTTATAACTAATACCTAGTGTGTGTGCGACTCCTCTGTATATATAGCCCAGCACGTACTGAGATGCCAGCTTCTGCTACAAATATCCAAATCCACCAAATTTCACTCCAAACCATGCTCTTTTTCGAAACCGAAAAAGTGGTTTGCTTGTTCCTTTGATTAAGAAGAGAGTTATCCTGTTAATTACGTCAAACCGGGTTAGAACCGGTCCATCTGTCACATAGACTATGGACTCGAGACCACACACCAAACGAGCCGCCGGCTCTATCAGGCATCCAAACTCAGGCTGGGTGTTCGGGTTACCCGTAAAATTCGGGACGGGTAATTCGGGTTATGAGAACTGGCACCCGAAATTTAGCAGAAACATTAAGAACCTCGAGAATAGTTTTTACCACCTACTTTGACATTTTGACAATAATTACCCCATTTAAAAGAAATTTCACCATCTTACCGCATTGTTATGATGGGCTAACTGTTATGATAACATAGCCTCACCAAAAACCAAATACCAAGGGAAGTATTGGATATATTTGGCAATAAAGTACTCTATCCGTTTTTATTAGTTTGGCGTTCCAGGTTTTCTAAAGCTATACTTTCGAAATTTCAAACAACTACACGAAATTTCTCGATATCTATAATAGTAAGTGTACATAATATGAAAATCATATTTTATGATGGTTTTAATAATATTTAATATTGTAGATGTTGGTGTTCTTTTCCTTTATACTTGGTCAAAATTTAGAAATTCTGATTTTCACTAAAACCATAACAGAATATAGTTGTGAACGAAGCAACCATAAGTCAGATATGGACGTGCCCATTAATATATGTCACTCCAAGAAAAAGAGATATCTAACAACTACCCATTAATATGTGTCACTCCTAGAACAGAAATATGTAAGGGACACCAATATGGAAAATTATTGTTTAGCTGACACTTTCAGTACAGATGTGTCATTAATTAATCCAGGCCATATTAATATATGTCTTTTTTGGTGCATCTACATGACAATCATATTAAGATATAATAAAGTGCTAACTACTCTGTTCAGATTTTCATTAGTAAGAAGTTGAATCCCGTCGGTACGCCTACTCCCCATATCCATATGGGGCCAAGCATTCTACCGTTTAGTAATAAAACGCAACAAGCTGAGCTTAGCATTGATCGGTCAAGCGAGTCCTAAGAAAAATTGGTTATATCGGTGTAAAAGAACTCAGGTACATCGCCACAATTAGCATCGGTAAAAAAAAAACACATCCATCCATCGGACGATCGGCGTCGGTAAGAAACCGCATACATTGGCATGATCGATCAAAAAATGCCTACATGCACATGATCACGAACGTTAAGGCTGTTGCCAACTTATATTTACATAGTATTATTGGCGAACTGACTGCTAGGCGGGTGACTGTGGCCACGGTCACCCCCGGCCGTGTGTGTACTGCGCGTTCTGCTTGAGCCTTTGGATGCATCTAGCGCGCAGGGTTGGCCTGTCGGAAAATCGACCTGGCCTACGGTTACCCGTAAACTAGCATAGCCCTATTATTGGAGGCTTACTGGGAGGCATGACGTTAATACTACAAATTTCATCTAATCAAATGATGGAGGATTAGACGTGCCTTTGCCTTATCGTGCTTCGGGAGTCCCTATTCGTATGTTCCTAAAATGTGTTCATGTGTCATCCCAATGTTTACGACATCTGGTGTACTCATGCTTCACCTCATGGAGTCCTATGGCCATCACGTTTGTTTGCTGCATGTCGAGTCCTACCTGCCATAGTTCAGGCCTCACATTACAAATTTGATAAGATGCAACTACTGCTAGGAGAAAATGAAGCATAGGAGATAATGTTCGCAAGATGCTTACCATCGGCCAAAATCCAACCCTTCACTTCTCCTCGAATCTTCTAAATCAGAACTGCATGCATCGAAAACTGTTGTTAAAACCCTAACGACGCTTGTTTCTTTCCAAATGTCCTAACATATCATGAAGTTGGCAATCCTGAGCCCTATAGAATGATGGGCACAATATGAAAAACCGGACTGGACCGCCCGTTCAACCGGAAGTGGAGCTTCTGCCGGTTTTCTAAGCGCACTAGACTGTAGGCCCTAGCATGCTGGAATAAACCGGTTAAATCACAGTTTAACTTCGAGGTTTTATACTAAACCGTGCCATCCGGTCCACCGGTTAAATTTCTCTGCGTGCAGGTTTCGAACCAAGCAACTAACTGCAAACACTAGGCAAGAAATCTCGATAATCAGCGGGCCTGCGATCGCTTCATGTAGGTATTGGATATGTTATTCCGTTATACTTTATCTACATGGGTAGCATTAAAAATTGTACTAATCTTGGATGGCTCTGCTGTTTTTTCAACCAAACTAATGGCCAACGCGTCTTAGTAGCTTGAGATTGGTTAGCTACTTGATCTCAAAAGAGAAAAAATAAACTTAACATTGCTTTATACATACATAATACCAGAGCTTCGATGTTTTTGTGGATTGTGTTGTATGCAAAATGCAAGGCGTTTCTCATGTTACCTACTTAATTTTTTCATTATCATGCCAAATATTAAGCATGGAGTATTTACCATATATAATCATTTTTCTATTCACAAAATTTATAAGTAGAAATATATTAATTTATATCAGCGGCTTGATCGGTAAAAACGTTACCAACAATCTCATTAATTCGATTACTGGTCCACTTTTATACTATGATTTTGGGTAGGTGCGACAGATAGCGATACAGTATCACGGCCTGAGCCCGATATCTGCAAAAGTGAAGGACAAGACAACAAAAAATCCTGTCAAACTAGCTTCATGCTTCCAATTAGAAAAATGAAATTCAATGACATGAGTCCAAGAGGGGTTAACTGGCATGATAACATAGCCTTACTCAAACAAAATACCAAGGGCAGTATTAGAAAATACTTTCAATGGATATATGAGGCAATAAAATACTCCCTCTGATTTTATTAGATCGGTGATCTAGGTATTTCAAAGTTAAACTTATATAATTTTGACCACCTATATACAAAAATATATCAATATCTATAATATGAAATGTGTATAATATGAAAATATATCTTGTAATGATTCTAATAATAATTTGTATTGTAGATGTTGGTAATTTTACCTTTGTTCTTCATCTAAATTTGGAAGTTTTAACTTTGACTAAACAAAGAGCATAATTTAATTTTTATTAGATGGAGTAGTAAATATAAAAGTTGTGTGATCTTTATGACATTTCGTACAAACAACAACATCACACTGGAGCATGCACATAACACTAGTTGACTGAGAGAGAGAGAGCGAGATCACTCTCCAAGAACCAAATCAATACATTCATGGACACAGATATGTGCGGGCCACAAATTTTGAAAAAGTATGTTAATATATGTCACTCCTAGAAACTCGGATATCTAACTACCACCCATAAATATATGCGACTCCTAGAAATAGAAATACGCGCCGGGCATGAATATGAAAATTCCATTATTTAGATGACACTTTCAATATAGTTGTGCGATTAATTAATTAATCTACAGTATGGCCACAAGTATGGTCTTATAATCCATACCACTTATAAATGTCTTTTTTTTGGTGGATCTACATGTCAATCAAATTAGTATATAATCAAGTGCTAACTACTATGGTCAAATCGTTATTATTAAGTCAACTCATGTCGGATCGCGTTCCCATATCCATCTGGGCCAAAGCATCGACATTCTGCAGTGATAGATGTGACCCGCGTGGTGTGTACGTGCATAAAGATATGTGTCTTGTGTACAGCTCGCGGCCAAGTACAGACACAATAATGAATGGTGTGACAACGATGGGTTAACTGTTATGATAACATAGCCTCACCGCAAACCAAATACCAAGGGCAGTATTAGATAATACTTCTGACGGATATATGTGGCATAAAATACTCCATCTGTTTTTATTAGTTTGGCGTTCTAGGTTTTCTGCAGAAAAAATATTCAAAAATTCAAAATTTCAAACAACAATATACGAAAATATGTCGATATATATAATATTAAATATATAATATAGAAATATATTTTATGATGATTCTAATTCTATTTTATATTATAGATGTTGGTTTTGTTTCCTTTATACTTGGTCAAAATATTAGAAATTTTGACATTGACTAAACCTAGAACACAATATAATTGTGAACGGAGGAATCATTGACGTAGATGCCACAAAATGTTAAAATGGGTTCATTTTGATGACCATTTTTCTGCAAACGGGAACATCACACATAAGGCCTTCCGTGTCTCTTAACGGGGTAGACTAAATAGTGGACGATTATAAGATACAACCATCCTAATGTATTGTATGTTAAGTTTTGTATCGAGTAAACATGTATTTAATGATTTTGGCTTCATACTTATATATGATTGATGTAACAAGTTATTTTTGCCTTTGATACCGTGCAAGAATCACATACTCCTACTTCTTTTGCATCATTAAATATAGTGCCACATCAGCATTTTGCCTATAATATTGTGTCAAGACACTACCAATACGAATGACAAAACAATTACTCTCTAAGAACCCAATCAATATATTAATTTGTTGGCCATGTATGTTGAAATATGTACGTGCCCATTAATAAAGGTCACTAATAGAAACACATATATCTAACTACTACCCATTGGCCATGACCGTTACTAGTGGTGGAGGCGATCGCGGAGGCGATCGAGTGGCGATCGCGGAGGATGGGTCTGCCGTCAACGGCGTGTCGCCTGCGCTGGGAGGGCGGTTCTGGGCTCTGCTCAGTGAGGATGATGACAGCGATTGTGGGTTTGATCCGGAGGAGGACGTTGGTCTCGCGTCAGCCTACGCAACGCCGGTGTCTGCTGCAGATCGCGATCTTCCAGCGTCATCGGGTGGTAGAGCTGCGAAGAGGATCGCCAAGATCAGGGCTCAACGTTCAGCGGCGCGGCAGGTATTGTCACTGACTCCAACTCGTGTTCCTTCGCAGGTTAGGGGATCCAGGCGTGCTCCGATCAAGCTGCCGGTCATGTCCCCGTCGACATGGACTTGGGATCAGAGGGATGACGAAGGCTGGGTTACCGTTTGCCGTTCGCGGCGCAGTTCTGAGCGGAGATTGACCCGCCTAATAAAATCGACTACTCCTCCTAAGCACCTTCCATCACAGAGAAGGAACGTTGGTTCCCGATCGACGAATTGGAAAGTGCCCAAATTACGGGAGGGCCATAATGGAGATATTGGTCTCTGTCGGGATCTGCGAGATTGTCGCGATCAGATGTCATTGGGCGTTGATCCGACGATTATTGCGAATGATTCTTTCCTTGTTTCGGACAGACGTATCAAGGCCTGTGTGTCTGCGGGATCGGTATCTTATCATTGTGGACGTAGCGTCCGCGCGGTGCTAGGGTTCGTCTGGAGGTGCGCCGCCGCCGATTCGCCCATCGTTTGCTTCCGTGGAGCAAGCATGGCCGGCCGTGGGGGTGGCAGACAATTCGGAGGTAACTTCAATGGTTTCCGCGGTGAGTTTGAGGAGGGAGGACCCAGCAACTATGCAGATCAAGGCATGCAACCTCAGTTGCAGGGTGGCATCGCGCCAGTATTGCATCAAGGCGGTGCTAGGGGTCTCGGTGGTGATGCTGCTCCGGTTGCACCGGCCATGGCCCCGTTTGCGTTCAATGCTGGGGCTGTTGGCAACTATAATCAAGGGCAGAGAGTTCAGAACCAAGCCGGTTTCTTTGGAGGCCGTGGCAGACAGAGGTATGATAATCAAGGTCGTGGTTTTCCGCGAGGTCGGGGAGGAGCAGCTCGAGGCGGTGGTTACACGTATGTTAGGCGTGATGCTGCTCCCGCGAGGATAATTGTTGGTCCTAATGCGGTGGTTGCACCTGGGAATTCTGCTACTCCGGCTACTAATATCCCTGTGCCAAACTCTATTGTGAGTGCAGCTGCTTCTGATGTTCAGATTGGTGGGGTTTCTGTGGGTTCTGATCAGCGGAGGGCTATTTCCTCTAATTCTGCTGTTGGCAATCAAGGGATTTCGGGTGGTCAAGCAATGGTTGGTACTGGTGTTTCACCCACTCAACTTTCTGATGCATTGGCAAAAACAAATTATGTTGACAGAAATAGGTGCTTTCGATGCGGTTTAAGTGGGCATGCTCTAGGTGATTGTGATACGGAGATGTGTCTCATATGTGAGAACAGGATGCATTCAAATGGCACTTGCAAATTATTAACTGTGCCCAAACCACCTCTTGTTCAATACGGTTTCGCGCATGAGGAGCTCATGTTTTTTGGGGTACAGTGTTCTGATACGTATAGACCACGGCTTCTTAATCATAGATTGGCTTCATTGGTTGTCACTGGTGGGGAGTTGAGTATACCACAAATAATATTGCAACTTCAGAGGTTGGTTCCTAGGGATGGTTTTCGTTGGGAGGTGATTAGAAAGGGGCATAATATATTTCAGGTCCAATTTCCTTCAAAGCAAGAATTACAGAGACTTCATATTTTTGGCACTTTCTGTGTACCAAACAGCCCCTGTAAATTGACCGTTGAGGCTTGGTCTAAGAAAATTGAACCTGAAGACACTCTGCCTAACTTTTGGGTGAGGATTTCCGGTATTCCAGAGGATCATCTAGGGGATTATGTAGCAATGTGGTCAGTGGGTTTTCTATTGGGGAAGCCAGTGAAAATTGATATGGAATTCACTCGTGAAAAGAAAATCTTGAGGATTCTTGTGGGTTGTCTGGATTACTCCAAAATTCCACCTTCTTTTCCGTTATTTATCAAGGATGGGCTTTATAGGCTGAGGTTTGAGGTGGAGGGAGAGGAGCTTGCATCTCCTGATACGGTTATGGCAGAGAATGATGATAGAATTGATGATGATGATGGATTAGGTGATGATTTTCAAGATGCTCTTGCGAAAGAGGCGAGCCAAAAGAAAGCTAAGGGGGTGGGGTCTAATGTTGATAAGGGGGTTGATCCGATGCTTGATCAAGGAGGAGGATCTGTGGGAAAACAGAATCAGCTTGGGGGCGTGATCTTCTCGCCTCTTGTTAAAGATTATTTCGCGAAGGCTAGAGATGAGATAGATTTGCTCTTCCTCTCTAAAGATGATGATGTGGTGGATAGTGATCATGGTTTTAGTCAGGGGGCTATTGGTACTGTGACTTGCCCCTCTTCTGCACTTTCGGAGTCTGATTTTACTGTGGATACACATGTGTTGGTACCAGCTACAACCCTTCAAGAGCCCATGGTCTCTGTACCGAAGGTGGCTTCGGTGGCCCCCTGCAGCAGGGAAGGCGTTGGACAGTGTGTGCTCAATGCCGTGGGCTCTGCTGCAGCGTCGCAGCACGCTGCCGCGGTGCCAAGGCAGGCTGCCGCGGTACCAGGGCACGCTGCCGCGGTACTTCTTTCTGCCGCCGTGGTTTCGGAAGAAGAAAAGGACCAAGACGAGGAGGAATTGCCTCCAGTTGTATTTGGCTCTTTCGAAAAACAGAGAGAACAAGTTGGCTTGCAGGGAAATGAATCGGTCATGGTGGCAATGGAGGAATCTGATTCTTTTAAGGGGGACTTGGACCATCATGTTGATGATGTTCACTTCCCTTGTGTTGATATTGCAGTGGATATGGACTCTGTTAATGCTACCAGAGGTTTTTCTTCGGGTTTTTCTGGTGTTCAGAGGGAATCAAATACTGCTAGGCGATTGTTCGCCGAGGAGGATATTACTGACGTTTCTATGGCTATTGAGCCACAACGGAGGCATTCTCGCGAGGAGGTGATTTCTTTTGGCGGGATTTCGGACCCCTCATTGGGGGGGCCTCGCTCGAGTGCTCGGATCAGGGCCCAGCCCGACGCGGATATTTCTATCCAGGAGAGGGCCTCTCGTCGTGCGGCTTATCGAGATGATTTGAACTCAGGTACTGCTAATTTATTGTCGTTTACTTCCTTTACGAATGATGTTATTATTTCCCGTGCCGAAAAGTTGGGGGTTTCTATGGGACATTCTATAGAGGAGGTAAACGTAGCGGTAGATGCTTTAAAACATTCCGAAAATTTAAGAAATTGTGTCCTTTTAAAGAATAACTTAGAGGCAGTGTTGCCCTCTTCCTCTTCTAGTTTAGTTATAAAAAAGGCTGTTAACTTGTGTGGAGATTTGGATCTCGAGAATGATGTTGACGAGGGAGTATCTTTGGACCTCCCTATTATTTCTCTCAAGCATGCTAAGAAATCTAGGGCTGTTGTGTCCACTGGTAGATTACCTAGGCGTAGTGCTAGACTTAATATTTCTAAAAAAATAAAGTGTTAGATATGAGAGGTTTTATTTGGAATTCTAATGGGTTAGGGGACACGGCAAAGCACTTAGCTATTAGTGAGACGGTGAGAGAGAATTGTATTGATTTCTTTGCCTTATTGGAGACGGGGAGATCAAATTTCTCTTCTCAGTTTTTAAGACATCTTGTGGGGGGAGTAGATTTCATGTGGTTTTGTCTACCACCCCAAGGTAGGTCTGGTGGTATTTTAGCAGGTTTTAATCCATCCACAATCTCGGTTTTGAATGTTTTCTCCGGAGATTTTTGTGTTAAGTTCCATCTTAAGTCCAAGGAAGATGGCTTTCAGTGGGCTTTTGTGGTGGTCTATGGGGCAGCACAAGATGATAAGAAACCTGCCTTCCTTGCAGAGCTTGTGCGTATTTGTGAGGGGGAATCTCTTCCAATGTTGATTGGGGGTGATTTCAATATCATTAGACGTAGAGAGGAAAAAAACAATGATAATTTTAATTCTCGTTGGCCTGTTATTTTTAATGCAATTATAGAGAGTTTGGATCTGAAAGATTTAGAAATGTCGGGGCGTCAATATACTTGGGTGAGTAGACACCCAATCCCCACTTTAGAAAAGCTGGATAGATTTTTGGCTTCGGTGGAGTGGGAACAAAAATACCCTCTCGTGACGGTTAGGGCCCTCACTAGAACGGAGTCTGACCATGTTCCTATACTGATTGACTTCGGGTTACCGGCTCATATTGGGAATACATCGGCATTTTCATTCGAGTTGGCTTGGTTTGCACGAGAGGGTTTTTTAGATATGATTAGAGAAAAATGGAATAAGGTGGCCATTGGGTCCAATCCTATTGAAATTTGGCAATCAAAAATTAGACATCTAAGGAGTTTTCTAAGAGGATGGGCTAAGCACATTAGTGGAGAGTATAAAAAGCAGCGAGATCGCTTGTTGCTTCTTATAAATGAATTAGATATCAAAGCTGAGTCATCTCCATTGAGTGAGGAGGAATGTGAGGCTAAGAGACATGCTGACGAGTTCTTGACTAGATTACGTAGAGAGGAGGAGTCTAAGTGGGCTCAGCGTGCGAAAGTCAGGCATGTTCAGCAGGGGGGGAGTAACACTAGATATTTTCATTTGATTGCTAATGGCAAACATAGAAAGAAAAAAATTTATCAACTAGAACAAGATGAAGGCACTATTGTGGGTCAAGAGAATTTGAAATGTTTTATTTCCAACTATTATAAGAAGCTTTTTGGGGCGTCGGTTCCATCTTCTTTCTCATTGGTGGAAAGTTTTACCGAGGATTTACCTCAGGTATCACCAGAAGAGAATTCATATTTAACGTCGTTTTTTTCTGAGAAAGAAGTTTTTGATGCTATCTCTCAGATGGAACATAACAAGGCACCGGGTCCAGATGGGTTTCCGGCTGAATTTTATCAGCATTGCTGGGAGTTTATCAAGGTTGACTTGATGGGTATGTTTGCTCAATTGCATGCGGGTGATCTCCCGATATTTAAACTAAATTATGGAGTCATAACTCTACTGCCTAAGAAGGAAGATGCATGTAGGATTGAGCAATACAGACCAATTTGCCTTTTGAATGTTAGTTTCAAGATTTTTACTAAAGTGGGGACCAATAGGGTCACAGACATTGCTCAAAAGGTTATCAATCCATCTCAATCAGCATTTCTTCCTGGTAGAAATATTCTAGAGGGAGTAGTTGTATTACATGAAACCATACATGAGCTTCATAGGAAGAAAATGGATGGAGTGATTTTCAAAATAGACTTTGAAAAAGCATATGACAAAGTGAACTGGGCGTTTCTTCAACAAACTTTGCGTATGAAGGGTTTTAACCCCCAGTGGTGTGATTGGGTGGCTCGTTTTGTGCAAGGGGGGAGTGTCGGTATTAGAGTGAATGATGACATTGGTCATTTCTTTCAAACTCTAAAAGGATTAAGACAGGGAGATCCTCTGTCTCCGATCCTTTTTAATCTAGTAGCAGATATGTTGACGGTACTTATCAATAGAGCTAAAGAGGACAATCAGGTGGGTGGTTTAGTGCCACATTTAGTGGAGGGTGGAATATCGATTCTGCAATATGCTGATGATACTGTCCTTTTCTTGGAAAATGATCTTGAGAAGGCTGTCAACATGAAACTCATTCTTTGCTTGTTTGAACAATTATCGGGTTTGAAAATTAACTTCCATAAGAGTGAAATTTTTTGTTTCGGTAAAGCGTATGAACATTTGGATGATTATCGTCGCATATTTGGTTGTGAGGTGGGTAACCTACCTTTTTCATATCTTGGTATACCAATTCACTATAGGAGATTGCTCCTTAAAGAGTGGAAGGTAGTTGAGGACCGTTTCGAACAGAAATTGAGCTCGTGGGCAGGAAAATTGTTATCCTATGGGGACCGTTTAGTCCTAATCAATTCGGTGTTATCTAGTCTACCTATGTTTCTTTTTTCTTTCTTTGAGGTTCCTGTTGGGGTTCGTAAGAGAATAGATTTTTATAGATCACGCTTCTTCTGGCAGAGTGTTCATGCCAAGAAGAAATATAGATTGACAAAGTGGAATATTGTTTGTCGACCAAAAGATCAAGGTGGACTAGGTATAGAGGTGCTGGATGTTAAGAATCGTTGTCTTCTAAATAAATGGTTGTTTAAAATTTTAACGGAACAAGGAGTTTGGAATGAGTTACTAACAAATAAATATTTGGGTGACAAGCCGTTAGCTGAGTTGGATGCTAAGCCTACTGATTCACCTTTTTGGAGGGGTATTTTACGGGGTAAAGAGGATTTTTTCAAGCATATTAAATTTTCAATTGGTAATGGTGAGAAAACTAGGTTCTGGGAAGATTGCTGGTTAGGGAATTCACCTTTGGCAGTACAATATCCTACTCTTTATTCAATTGTGAGTAATAAAAACATATTGGTGTCAACTGTGCTTGGCCAATCACCTCCTGCTTTACACTTTAGGCGTGCTATTGTTGGAGACAAGTGGAATAGATGGTTGCATCTAATGGAGAGGCTAATGGATGTTAATATTTCGGATAGTGAGGATAGTTATCGCTGGTCTCTCACCACTAATGGGAAATATACAGTAAAATCCTTTTATGAGAATGTTATGAATGAAGAGGTTCAATATCTTAATAAGTATTTGTGGAAAATTAAAGTCCCCTTGAAAATTAATATATTTATGTGGTTTCTATCTAGGAAAGAATTGCTCACTAAAGATAACTTAGCTAGGAGAAATTGGGGTGGGTGCAAGAAATGCGTGTTCTGTGGGGAACCCGAAACAAACACTCACCTTTTTGTATCTTGTCTTTTTGCTAAGAAAATTTGGAGGTTGATTCATTTTACTTATAGCATTTCACCTCCATCTAGTATTTCAAATTTGTTTGGAAATTGGTTGTGTGGAGTGGATAAAATTTCGAAAGCACTCATACGCATAGGAGTATGTGCTCTACTTTGGGCTATATGGAAGCATCGGAATGATATTGTTTTTAACGGTGAGAAAGTTGGGAATTTTTTGCAGGTAATACATCAGGCCAATTACTGGATGCATCAATGGTCTCTGCTTCTTCCAGAGGACCAGCGTGCTCGTTTGGTTGGTGGATGCACACGAATGATGGCGGTCGTTCAGGCTATTTACAGCAAGGGTGGCTGGTTGCACTGTAAACGTCTGGGACATGCTTAGCAAGATGGAGAGAGCTACTTTCGGAGAGTCAGGAGAGTTGGATGGATGTACTACACTCGTTACCTATATAGGTTACTATTGTGTGCCTATGAGAGTGTGTGGGTTGTAAGATATTTTTGAATGATATTTTTTCAATAAAAAGCCGCATGCATCACTCAGATGCAGAGGCTGGGTATTCCATTTCAAAAAAAAAAATTAAATGACACTCCTAGAACAGAAATATGTACATGACACGAATATGGAAATCTTCTTGTTTAGAGGACACTTTCAGTATAGATTAATATATATCTTTTTTGGTGGATCTACATCTCAATCATATAATAAAATGCTAACTACTTAGTTCTCATCTTTATTAGTATTAAGTTGAATCCCGTTCGTACACCGACTTTCATATCCTTATGGAGGCAAACATTGATCCGTCAGTAACAAAATGCAACAAACTAAGCTTAGTGTTGACAAGTATAAAACTGCAGCAACCCGAGCCTATCATCAATCTCTAAATAAATTCATGTATATCGCCACGATCAGCACTGCTAAAATACGCATACATCCCACTAGCATGATCGGCGTCGGTAAGAAACCGCATACGTCAGCATGATCCATAAAGAAATAACTACATCTTCCAACTTATAATTACATACTATAACTAGAGACTTACTGGGCGGGACGATGTAAATTCTAGAAAATTCATCGAAACCAAATGATGGAGGATTAGACGGGTCTTTTCCCTATCGTGCTTCGTGGGTCCCGATTCACATGTTCCTACAATGCGTTAATGTGCCATTCCATTTACTTCATATGGTGTATTTCACCTCTTATAGTCCTATGTCCACCAGGTTTGCTTGCTGCATGTCGAGACCTATGTCCACCTCTGATAAGATGTTTACCCCGACAGAATCCAATCCTTCGCTTCGCTTTTAATCTTCTAAATCAGAACATGTCATGAGAATGGCATGCGCAGTGTGAAAAACTTCAACTAGAATTGGAGCTTTCGCCGGTTCTCTGAATGCACTGGACCATACGCGCTAGCATGTCGGAATAAACCGGGCAAACCATAGTCTAACCGCGACATGTAGGTTTCAAACCAAGCGACTAAATGAAAACGCCACGCAGGAAATCTCTCTAATCAGCTGATCTGCGATAACTTCATGTAAGTGTTGGACATCTTATGATATTCTAATTTATCTACACGGGTAGCACTAAAAGTTTTACTAATAACGGACATAATTGCTGTTCTTTTACATACTCTAATTGGATACTTGCCGTGAGTCATGATGTTAATTCCACAAAGTTCATCTAAATCAAATGACTGAGGATTAGACATGTCTTTTCCCTATCACGCTTCATGATTCCCAATGTTGATGTTCCTGCAGTGTGTTAATATGTGCCATCTCAATGTTTACTTCAACCGGTGTACACATATTTCACCATCCATAGTCCTATGGACATCGGGTTTGTTTGCTGCATGTCGAGTCCCATCTGCCATAGTTAAGGCCACACATTACAGATTTGACAAGTACTGCTAGGAGAAACCCAAGCCTAGGAGATAATTTTTGCAAGATGTTTACCATCGTCAAGAATACAATCCTTCACTTCTCCTTTAATCTTCTGAATCAGAACCAAATGCACTAAAAAATGTTGTTAAAAACCCTAGCGTTTCTTTCTTTCCAAATCTCCCAATCTATTATCATGATTGCAATTCTGAGTCCTACATAATGGTGGCCACAGTTTGAAAAACCGGACTGGATTGCCCGTTCAACCGGAACAAGAGCTTCTGCCGTTCTCTAAGATCACTTGGCCGTAGGCGCTAGCACTACTGGAAAATCGAACGTCGCCGAGTCACACAGGCTTTGCCGAGTGCCAAATCACGGGCCACTCGGCAAAGCGCTGCGTACGCCGACATACGCCCCAAAAACACTCGGCAAAGCGTCACACTCGGCGACCATCTCGTATGCCGAGTGTGCTCTGCATCAGGCACTCGGCAAAAAGGAAACACTCGGCGTAGCGTGTTGTTGCCGAGTGTCAGGTGCAGGGCACACTCGGCATACAAATAGACAACGGCAAAATAGCTCGATACACTCGGCAAAAATAAGACACTCGGCAAAAGGTGGAGACACGTGGCGAACCGTGCGTTTCGACCGTGATGGAACGGTGGCGTTGGTTCGCCGAGTGCTTTCGTAACGGGGACTCGGCATACTAATCCTGTTTGCCGAGTGCCACTGTGCACCACTCGGCAAACTCGGCTCTGAAAATTTCGTGCCTTCGCGCCACCCCTTCCCGCGTAGTTTTTTGAATCTTTGCCGAGTGTCATGGTTGGTACTCGGCATAAAATTTTTCCCTCGAAAGATTTTCCCTTCGCGCCAACTCCTCCCGCGCAGTTTATAGCTTTGCCGAGTGTCCCGTGATATGACACTCGGCAAAGAAGTGAAACAAGCACACAATCCGTGTGCCTATCTTTGATCCACCGGCTGACAATCACTTGAAAGATCCAACGGCTCCGAAGACCTCGAAGAAAACACACGATCCGTGTGCTTCTTCTCACTATATAAACACACATGCATCTAGCTCCTTTGCACATATCTACAACCCAGCACACTCTTCCATTTCTTCGCGACAACTCTTCCATGTCTTCCACCGTACCCACTTTAACCTACTCGGAGGCGGAGGAGCTCTGCGCCTCAAACTACCCCTGCCCTCCCGGGTACGGCGTCCCCGCCGGGTGGATGCTGAGCGTCGGAGGCGTGCCGGTCCCTCCTGTCCCTCGAGGTCTGGCGCGCCGGGCGGCCATCACGAACCACTACTACTTCGAGCTGACACCGGAGCAGCGAACGTATCCCCAATGGAATCCCAACTACCGCGCAGGTTGGGACGTCTTCTTCTTCAATCGGCGTGAGAGGGCGCTCGCCAGGTACGAGGAGGACGGCCCGCCTCCTGCGAACTTCAACGAGGCTGGTCGTCGGCTGTGGTGGCGCGGCCGGACTCTCCAGGGCGTCATGAACTACATAAGGAACGGCGATAACCCCCGCCTGCGCTACCCGCGGTCCAGCTGGCGTGCTCCCCCATCTGACGACAGCGACGACGACGGCGGCGACTTCGACGACTACGAGTACATGTATTATACGCCTAGGCAGGAGTATGACTAGACCTGAGCCACAAGATGGCTGGGACAAATGTTTTGTCCATGTATCCTAGAATGTTTAGATCCACGTACTGTCGTGTATCCCGCTTCCTTTGAATTTCAATCTAGTCGTAAAATTCAAAAATAATCGTGTTCAAGTGTCATGTTAGTCCCAAGGAACACACTTCATGTGTGTGGGATCCCGACGCTCCGGGTCCCCTCTCCGGAGATACACTAGCCCCGGTGTAGAAAAAGACGGAAGCTGCGTCTAGCCCCCTCTGCGTGAGCCGGAAGTGGGTAGCAAAGTGGAACTAGTTGCTTGGTTGTGTCATGTTAGTCCCAAGGAACACCCTTGACAATGGTAGGGCCCACCTACTTGCAAGATTCCCCCCGTTACGTCAGATCCGGGAGTTTCGGGGTGTGAGCAGTCCAGGAACCCGCGAGAGAGAATCCGACGTCGGTGAGGCCCCGGCACAGAGAGTGATGGTATCTTTGGCACACAACACCCATGATACAATCTAACACACATGGCATGGCAAAACATTGGTTTAGGTGGGATCCCGACGCTCCGGGTCCCCTCTCCGGAGATACACTAGCCCCGGTGTAGAAAAAGACGGAACCGGCGTCCAGCCCCCTCTGCGTGAGCCGGAAGTGGGTAGCAAAGTGGAACTAGTTGCTTGGTTGTGTCATGTTAGTCCCAAGGAACACCCTTGACAATGGTAGGGCCCACCTACTTGCAAGATTCCCCCCGTTACGTCAGATCCGGGAGTTTCGGGGTGTGAGCAGTCCAGGAACCCGCGAGAGAGAATCCGACGTCGGTGAGGCCCCGGCACAGAGAGTGATGGTATCTTTGGCACACAACACCCATGATACAATCTAACACACATGGCATGGCAAAACATTGGTTTAGGTGGGATCCCGACGCTCCGGGTCCCCTCTCCGGAGATACACTAGCCCCGTTGTAGAAAAAGACGGAAGTTGCGTCTAGCCCCCTCTGCGTGAGCCGGAAGTGGGTAGCAAAGTGGAACTAGTTGCTTGGTTGTGTCATGTTAGTCCCAAGGAACACCCTTGACAATGGTAGGGCCCACCTACTTGCAAGATTCCCCCCGTTACGTCAGATCCGTGAGTTTCGGGGTGTGAGCAGTCCAGGAACCCGCGAGAGAGAATCCGACGTCGGTGAGGCCCCGGCACAGAGAGTGATGGTATCTTTGGCACACAACACCCATGATACAATATAACACACATGGCATGGCAAAACATTGGTTTAGGTGGGATCCCGACGCTCCGGGTCCCCTCTCCGGAGATACACTAGCCCCGGTGTAGAAAAAGACGGAAGCTGCGTCTAGCCCCCTCTGCGTGAGCCGGAAGTGGGTAGCAAAGTGGAACTAGTTGCTTGGTTGTGTCATGTTAGTCCCAAGGAACACCCTTGACAATGGCAGGGCCCACCTACTTGCAAGATTCCCCCCGTTACGTCAGATCCGGGAGTTTCGGGGTGTGAGCAGTCCAGGAACCCGCGAGAGAGAATCCGACGTCGGTGAGGCCCCGGCACAGAGAGTGATGGTATCTTTGGCACACAACACCCATGATACAATCTAACACACATGGCATGGCAAAACATTGGTTTAGGTGGGATCCCGACGCTCCGGGTCCCCTCTCCGGAGATACACTAGCCCCGGTGTAGAAAAAGACGGAACCGGCGTCCAGCCCCCTCTGCGTGAGCCGGAAGTGGGTAGCAAAGTGGAACTAGTTGCTTGGTTGTGTCATGTTAGTCCCAAGGAACACCCTTGACAATGGTAGGGCCCACCTACTTGCAAGATTCCCCCCGTTACGTCAGATCCGGGAGTTTCGGGGTGTGAGCAGTCCAGGAACCCGCGAGAGAGAATCCGACGTCGGTGAGGCCCCGGCACAGAGAGTGATGGTATCTTTGGCACACAACACCCATGATACAATCTAACACACATGGCATGGCAAAACATTGGTTTAGGTGGGATCCCGACGCTCCGGGTCCCCTCTCCGGAGATACACTAGCCCCGTTGTAGAAAAAGACGGAAGCTGCGTCTAGCCCCCTCTGCGTGAGCCGGAAGTGGGTAGCAAAGTGGAACTAGTTGCTTGGTTGTGTCATGTTAGTCCCAAGGAACACCCTTGACAATGGTAGGGCCCACCTACTTGCAAGATTCCCCCCGTTACGTCAGATCCGTGAGTTTCGGGGTGTGAGCAGTCCAGGAACCCGCGAGAGAGAATCCGACGTCGGTGAGGCCCCGGCACAGAGAGTGATGGTATCTTTGGCACACAACACCCATGATACAATCTAACACACATGGCATGGCAAAACATTGGTTTAGGTGGGATCCCGACGCTCCGGGTCCCCTCTCCGGAGATACACTAGCCCCGTTGTAGAAAAAGACGGAAGCTGCGTCTAGCCCCCTCTGCGTGAGCCAGAAGTGGGTAGCAAAGTGGAACTAGTTGCTTGGTTGTGTCATGTTAGTCCCAAGGAACACCCTTGACAATGGTAGGGCCCACCTACTTGCAAGATTCCCCCCGTTACGTCAGATCCGTGAGTTTCGGGGTGTGAGCAGTCCAGGAACCCGCGAGAGAGAATCCGACGTCGGTGAGGCCCCGGCACAGAGAGTGATGGTATCTTTGGCACACAACACCCATGATACAATATAACACACATGGCATGGCAAAACATTGGTTTAGGTGGGATCCCGACGCTCCGGGTCCCCTCTCCGGAGATACACTAGCCCCGGTGTAGAAAAAGACGGAAGCTGCGTCTAGCCCCCTCTGCGTGAGCCGGAAGTGGGTAGCAAAGTGGAACTAGTTGCTTGGTTGTGTCATGTTAGTCCCAAGGAACACCCTTGACAATGGTAGGGCCCACCTACTTGCAAGATTCCCCCCGTTACGTCAGATCCGGGAGTTTCGGGGTGTGAGCAGTCCAGGAACCCGCGAGAGAGAATCCGACGTCGGTGAGGCCCCGGCACAGAGAGTGATGGTATCTTTGGCACACAACACCCATGATACAATCTAACACACATGGCATGGCAAAACATTGGTTTAGGTGGGATCCCGACGCTCCGGGTCCCCTCTCCGGAGATACACTAGCCCCGGTGTAGAAAAAGACGGAACCGGCGTCCAGCCCCCTCTGCGTGAGCCGGAAGTGGGTAGCAAAGTGGAACTAGTTGCTTGGTTGTGTCATGTTAGTCCCAAGTAACACCCTTGACAATGGTAGGGCCCACCTACTTGCAAGATTACCCCCGTTACGTCAGATCCGGGAGTTTCGGGGTGTGAGCAGTCCAGGAACCCGCGAGAGAGAATCCGACGTCGGTGAGGCCCCGGCACAGAGAGTGATGGTATCTTTGGCACACAACACCCATGATACAATCTAACACACATGGCATGGCAAAACATTGGTTTAGGTGGGATCCCGACGCTCCGGGTCCCCTCTCCGGAGATACACTAGCCCCGTTGTAGAAAAAGACGGAAGCTGCGTCTAGCCCCCTCTGCGTGAGCCGGAAGTGGGTAGCAAAGTGGAACTAGTTGCTTGGTTGTGTCATGTTAGTCCCAAGGAACACCCTTGACAATGGTAGGGCCCACCTACTTGCAAGATTCCCCCCGTTACGTCAGATCCGTGAGTTTCGGGGTGTGAGCAGTCCAGGAACCCGCGAGAGAGAATCCGACGTCGGTGAGGCCCCGGCACAGAGAGTGATGGTATCTTTGGCACACAACACCCATGATACAATCTAACACACATGGCATGGCAAAACATTGGTTTAGGTGGGATCCCGACGCTCCGGGTCCCCTCTCCGGAGATACACTAGCCCCGTTGTAGAAAAAGACGAAAGCTGCGTCTAGCCCCCTCTGCGTGAGCCGGAAGTGGGTAGCAAAGTGGAACTAGTTGCTTGGTTGTGTCATGTTAGTCCCAAGGAACACCCTTGACAATGGTAGGGCCCACCTACTTGCAAGATTCCCCCCGTTACGTCAGATCCGTGAGTTTCGGGGTGTGAGCAGTCCAGGAACCCGCGAGAGAGAATCCGACGTCGGTGAGGCCCCGGCACAGAGAGTGATGGTATCTTTGGCACACAACACCCATGATACAATCTAACACACATGGCATGGCAAAACATTGGTTTAGGTGGGATCCCGACGCTCCGGGTCCCCTCTCCGGAGATACACTAGCCCCGGTGTAGAAAAAGACGGAAGCTGCGTCCAGCCCCCTCTGCGTGAGCCGGAAGTGGGTAGCAAAGTGGAACTAGTTGCTTGGTTGTGTCATGTTAGTCCCAAGGAACACCCTTGACAATGTTAGGGCCCACCTACTTGCAAGATTCCCCCCGTTACGTCAGATCCGGGAGTTTCGGGGTGTGAGCAGTCCAGGAACCCGCGAGAGAGAATCCGACGTCGGTGAGGCCCCGGCACAGAGAGTGATGGTATCTTTGGCACACAACACCCATGATACAATCTAACACACATGGCATGGCAAAACATTGGTTTAGGTGGGATCCCGACGCTCCGGGTCCCCTCTCCGGAGATACACTAGCCCCGTTGTAGAAAAAGACGGAAGCTGCGTCTAGCCCCCTCTGCGTGAGCCGGAAGTGGGTAGCAAAGTGGAACTAGTTGCTTGGTTGTGTCATGTTAGTCCCAAGGAACACCATTGACAATGGTAGGGCCCACCTACTTGCAAGATTCCCCCCGTTACGTCAGATCCGTGAGTTTCGGGGTGTGAGCAGTCCAGGAACCCGCGAGAGAGAATCCGACGTCGGTGAGGCCCCGGCACAGAGAGTGATGGTATCTTTGGCACACAACACCCATGATACAATATAACACACATGGCATGGCAAAACATTGGTTTAGGTGGGATCCCGACGCTCCGGGTCCCCTCTCCGGAGATACACTAGCCCCGGTGTAGAAAAAGACGGAAGCTGCGTCTAGCCCCCTCTGCGTGAGCCGGAAGTGGGTAGCAAAGTGGAACTAGTTGCTTGGTTGTGTCATGTTAGTCCCAAGGAACACCCTTGACAATGGTAGGGCCCACCTACTTGCAAGATTCCCCCCGTTACGTCAGATCCGGGAGTTTCGGGGTGTGAGCAGTCCAGGAACCCGCGAGAGAGAATCCGACGTCGGTGAGGCCCCGGCACAGAGAGTGATGGTATCTTTGGCACACAACACCCATGATACAATCTAACACACATGGCATGGCAAAACATTGGTTTAGGTGGGATCCCGACGCTCCGGGTCCCCTCTCCGGAGATACACTAGCCCCGTTGTAGAAAAAGACGGAAGCTGCGTCTAGCCCCCTCTGCGTGAGCCGGAAGTGGGTAGCAAAGTGGAACTAGTTGCTTGGTTGTGTCATGTTAGTCCCAAGGAACACCCTTGACAATGGTAGGGCCCACCTACTTGCAAGATTCCCCCCGTTACGTCAGATCCGTGAGTTTCGGGGTGTGAGCAGTCCAGGAACCCGCGAGAGAGAATCCGACGTCGGTGAGGCCCCGGCACAGAGAGTGATGGTATCTTTGGCACACAACACCCATGATACAATATAACACACATGGCATGGCAAAACATTGGTTTAGGTGGGATCCCGACGCTCCGGGTCCCCTCTCCGGAGATACACTAGCCCCGGTGTAGAAAAAGACGGAAGCTGCGTCTAGCCCCCTCTGCGTGAGCCGGAAGTGGGTAGCAAAGTGGAACTAGTTGCTTGGTTGTGTCATGTTAGTCCCAAGGAACACCCTTGACAATGGTAGGGCCCACCTACTTGCAAGATTCCCCCCGTTACGTCAGATCCGGGAGTTTCGGGGTGTGAGCAGTCCAGGAACCCGCGAGAGAGAATCCGACGTCGGTGAGGCCCCGGCACAGAGAGTGATGGTATCTTTGGCACACAACACCCATGATACAATCTAACACACATGGCATGGCAAAACATTGGTTTAGGTGGGATCCCGACGCTCCGGGTCCCCTCTCCGGAGATACACTAGCCCCGGTGTAGAAAAAGACGGAACCGGCGTCCAGCCCCCTCTGCGTGAGCCGGAAGTGGGTAGCAAAGTGGAACTAGTTGCTTGGTTGTGTCATGTTAGTCCCAAGGAACACCCTTGACAATGGTAGGGCCCACCTACTTGCAAGATTCCCCCCGTTACGTCAGATCCGGGAGTTTCGGGGTGTGAGCAGTCCAGGAACCCGCGAGAGAGAATCCGACGTCGGTGAGGCCCCGGCACAGAGAGTGATGGTATCTTTGGCACACAACACCCATGATACAATCTAACACACATGGCATGGCAAAACATTGGTTTAGGTGGGATCCCGACGCTCCGGGTCCCCTCTCCGGAGATACACTAGCCCCGTTGTAGAAAAAGACGGAAGCTGCGTCTAGCCCCCTCTGCGTGAGCCGGAAGTGGGTAGCAAAGTGGAACTAGTTGCTTGGTTGTGTCATGTTAGTCCCAAGGAACACCCTTGACAATGGTAGGGCCCACCTACTTGCAAGATTCCCCCCGTTACGTCAGATCCGTGAGTTTCGGGGTGTGAGCAGTCCAGGAACCCGCGAGAGAGAATCCGACGTCGGTGAGGCCCCGGCACAGAGAGTGATGGTATCTTTGGCACACAACACCCATGATACAATCTAACACACATGGCATGGCAAAACATTGGTTTAGGTGGGATCCCGACGCTCCGGGTCCCCTCTCCGGAGATACACTAGCCCCGTTGTAGAAAAAGACGGAAGCTGCGTCTAGCCCCCTCTGCGTGAGCCGGAAGTGGGTAGCAAAGTGGAACTAGTTGCTTGGTTGTGTCATGTTAGTCCCAAGGAACACCCTTGACAATGGTAGGGCCCACCTACTTGCAAGATTCCCCCCGTTACGTCAGATCCGTGAGTTTCGGGGTGTGAGCAGTCCAGGAACCCGCGAGAGAGAATCCGACGTCGGTGAGGCCCCGGCACAGAGAGTGATGGTATCTTTGGCACACAACACCCATGATACAATATAACACACATGGCATGGCAAAACATTGGTTTAGGTGGGATCCCGACGCTCCGGGTCCCCTCTCCGGAGATACACTAGCCCCGGTGTAGAAAAAGACGGAAGCTGCGTCTAGCCCCCTCTGCGTGAGCCGGAAGTGGGTAGCAAAGTGGAACTAGTTGCTTGGTTGTGTCATGTTAGTCCCAAGGAACACCCTTGACAATGGTAGGGCCCACCTACTTGCAAGATTCCCCCCGTTACGTCAGATCCGTGAGTTTCGGGGTGTGAGCAGTCCAGGAACCCGCGAGAGAGAATCCGACGTCGGTGAGGCCCCGGCACAGAGAGTGATGGTATCTTTGGCACACAACACCCATGATACAATATAACACACATGGCATGGCAAAACATTGGTTTAGGTGGGATCCCGACGCTCCGGGTCCCCTCTCCGGAGATACACTAGCCCCGGTGTAGAAAAAGACGGAAGCTGCGTCTAGCCCCCTCTGCGTGAGCCGGAAGTGGGTAGCAAAGTGGAACTAGTTGCTTGGTTGTGTCATGTTAGTCCCAAGGAACACCCTTGACAATGGTAGGGCCCACCTACTTGCAAGATTCCCCCCGTTACGTCAGATCCGGGAGTTTCGGGGTGTGAGCAGTCCAGGAACCCGCGAGAGAGAATCCGACGTCGGTGAGGCCCCGGCACAGAGAGTGATGGTATCTTTGGCACACAACACCCATGATACAATCTAACACACATGGCATGGCAAAACATTGGTTTAGGTGGGATCCCGACGCTCCGGGTCCCCTCTCCGGAGATACACTAGCCCCGGTGTAGAAAAAGACGGAACCGGCGTCCAGCCCCCTCTGCGTGAGCCGGAAGTGGGTAGCAAAGTGGAACTAGTTGCTTGGTTGTGTCATGTTAGTCCCAAGGAACAACCTTGACAATGGTAGGGCCCACCTACTTGCAAGATTCCCCCCGTTACGTCAGATCCGGGAGTTTCGGGGTGTGAGCAGTCCAGGAACCCGCGAGAGAGAATCCGACGTCGGTGAGGCCCCGGCACAGAGAGTGATGGTATCTTTGGCACACAACACCCATGATACAATCTAACACACATGGCATGGCAAAACATTGGTTTAGGTGGGATCCCGACGCTCCGGGTCCCCTCTCCGGAGATACACTAGCCCCGTTGTAGAAAAAGACGGAAGCTGCGTCTAGCCCCCTCTGCGTGAGCCGGAAGTGGGTAGCAAAGTGGAACTAGTTGCTTGGTTGTGTCATGTTAGTCCCAAGGAACACCCTTGACAATGGTAGGGCCCACCTACTTGCAAGATTCCCCCCGTTACGTCAGATCCGTGAGTTTCGGGGTGTGAGCAGTCCAGGAACCCGCGAGAGAGAATCCGACGTCGGTGAGGCCCCGCACAGAGAGTGATGGTATCTTTGGCACACAACACCCATGATACAATCTAACACACATGGCATGGCAAAACATTGGTTTAGGTGGGATCCCGACGCTCCGGGTCCCCTCTCCGGAGATACACTAGCCCCGTTGTAGAAAAAGACGGAAGCTGCGTCTAGCCCCCTCTGCGTGAGCCGGAAGTGGGTAGCAAAGTGGAACTAGTTGCTTGGTTGTGTCATGTTAGTCCCAAGGAACACCCTTGACAATGGTAGGGCCCACCTACTTGCAAGATTCCCCCCGTTACGTCAGATCCGTGAGTTTCGGGGTGTGAGCAGTCCAGGAACCCGCGAGAGAGAATCCGACGTCGGTGAGGCCCCGGCACAGAGAGTGATGGTATCTTTGGCACACAACACCCATGATACAATATAACACACATGGCATGGCAAAACATTGGTTTAGGTGGGATCCCGACGCTCCGGGTCCCCTCTCCGGAGATACACTAGCCCCGGTGTAGAAAAAGACGGAAGCTGCGTCTAGCCCCCTCTGCGTGAGCCGGAAGTGGGTAGCAAAGTGGAACTAGTTGCTTGGTTGTGTCATGTTAGTCCCAAGGAACACCCTTGACAATGGTAGGGCCCACCTACTTGCAAGATTCCCCCCGTTACGTCAGATCCGGGAGTTTCGGGGTGTGAGCAGTCCAGGAACCCGCGAGAGAGAATCCGACGTCGGTGAGGCCCCGGCACAGAGAGTGATGGTATCTTTGGCACACAACACCCATGATACAATCTAACACACATGGCATGGCAAAACATTGGTTTAGGTGGGATCCCGACGCTCCGGGTCCCCTCTCCGGAGATACACTAGCCCCGGTGTAGAAAAAGACGGAACCGGCGTCCAGCCCCCTCTGCGTGAGCCGGAAGTGGGTAGCAAAGTGGAACTAGTTGCTTGGTTGTGTCATGTTAGTCCCAAGGAACACCCTTGACAATGGTAGGGCCCACCTACTTGCAAGATTCCCCCCGTTACGTCAGATCCGGGAGTTTCGGGGTGTGAGCAGTCCAGGAACCCGCGAGAGAGAATCCGACGTCGGTGAGGCCCCGGCACAGAGAGTGATGGTATCTTTGGCACACAACACCCATGATACAATATAACACACATGGCATGGCAAAACATTGGTTTAGGTGGGATCCCGACGCTCCGGGTCCCCTCTCCGGAGATACACTAGCCCCGTTGTAGAAAAAGACGGAAGCTGCGTCTAGCCCCCTCTGCGTGAGCCGGAAGTGGGTAGCAAAGTGGAACTAGTTGCTTGGTTGTGTCATGTTAGTCCCAAGGAACACCCTTGACAATGGTAGGGCCCACCTACTTGCAAGATTCCCCCCGTTACGTCAGATCCGTGAGTTTCGGGGTGTGAGCAGTCCAGGAACCCGCGAGAGAGAATCCGACGTCGGTGAGGCCCCGGCACAGAGAGTGATGGTATCTTTGGCACACAACACCCATGATACAATCTAACACACATGGCATGGCAAAACATTGGTTTAGGTGGGATCCCGACGCTCCGGGTCCCCTCTCCGGAGATACACTAGCCCCGTTGTAGAAAAAGACGGAAGCTGCGTCTAGCCCCCTCTGCGTGAGCCGGAAGTGGGTAGCAAAGTGGAACTAGTTGCTTGGTTGTGTCATGTTAGTCCCAAGGAACACCCTTGACAATGGTAGGGCCCACCTACTTGCAAGATTCCCCCCGTTACGTCAGATCCGTGAGTTTCGGGGTGTGAGCAGTCCAGGAACCCGCGAGAGAGAATCCGACGTCGGTGAGGCCCCGGCACAGAGAGTGATGGTATCTTTGGCACACAACACCCATGATACAATCTAACACACATGGCATGGCAAAACATTGGTTTAGGTGGGATCCCGACGCTCCGGGTCCCCTCTCCGGAGATACACTAGCCCCGGTGTAGAAAAAGACGGAAGCTGCGTCCAGCCCCCTCTGCGTGAGCCGGAAGTGGGTAGCAAAGTGGAACTAGTTGCTTGGTTGTGTCATGTTAGTCCCAAGGAACACCCTTGACAATGGTAGGGCCCACCTACTTGCAAGATTCCCCCCGTTACGTCAGATCCGGGAGTTTCGGGGTGTGAGCAGTCCAGGAACCCGCGAGAGAGAATCCGACGTCGGTGAGGCCCCGGCACAGAGAGTGATGGTATCTTTGGCACACAACACCCATGATACAATCTAACACACATGGCATGGCAAAACATTGGTTTAGGTGGGATCCCGACGCTCCGGGTCCCCTCTCCGGAGATACACTAGCCCCGTTGTAGAAAAAGACGGAAGCTGCGTCTAGCCCCCTCTGCGTGAGCCGGAAGTGGGTAGCAAAGTGGAACTAGTTGCTTGGTTGTGTCATGTTAGTCCCAAGGAACACCCTTGACAATGTTAGGGCCCACCTACTTGCAAGATTCCCCCCGTTACGTCAGATCCGTGAGTTTCGGGGTGTGAGCAGTCCAGGAACCCGCGAGAGAGAATCCGACGTCGGTGAGGCCCCGGCACAGAGAGTGATGGTATCTTTGGCACACAACACCCATGATACAATATAACACACATGGCATGGCAAAACATTGGTTTAGGTGGGATCCCGACGCTCCGGGTCCCCTCTCCGGAGATACACTAGCCCCGGTGTAGAAAAAGACGGAAGCTGCGTCTAGCCCCCTCTGCGTGAGCCGGAAGTGGGTAGCAAAGTGGAACTAGTTGCTTGGTTGTGTCATGTTAGTCCCAAGGAACACCCTTGACAATGGTTGGGCCCACCTACTTGCAAGATTCCCCCCGTTACGTCAGATCCGGGAGTTTCGGGGTGTGAGCAGTCCAGGAACCCGCGAGAGAGAATCCGACGTCGGTGAGGCCCCGGCACAGAGAGTGATGGTATCTTTGGCACACAACACCCATGATACAATCTAACACACATGGCATGGCAAAACATTGGTTTAGGTGGGATCCCGACGCTCCGGGTCCCCTCTCCGGAGATACACTAGCCCCGTTGTAGAAAAAGACGGAAGCTGCGTCTAGCCCCCTCTGCGTGAGCCGGAAGTGGGTAGCAAAGTGGAACTAGTTGCTTGGTTGTGTCATGTTAGTCCCAAGGAACACCCTTGACAATGGTAGGGCCCACCTACTTGCAAGATTCCCCCCGTTACGTCAGATCCGGGAGTTTCGGGGTGTGAGCAGTCCAGGAACCCGCGAGAGAGAATCCGACGTCGGTGAGGCCCCGGCACAGAGAGTGATGGTATCTTTGGCACACAACACCCATGATACAATCTAACACACATGGCATGGCAAAACATTGGTTTAGGTGGGATCCCGACGCTCCGGGTCCCCTCTCCGGAGATACACTAGCCCCGGTGTAGAAAAAGACGGAACCGGCATCCAGCCCCCTCTGCGTGAGCCGGAAGTGGGTAGCAAAGTGGAACTAGTTGCTTGGTTGTGTCATGTTAGTCCCAAGGAACACCCTTGACAATGGTAGGGCCCACCTACTTGCAAGATTCCCCCCGTTACGTCAGATCCGGGAGTTTCGGGGTGTGAGCAGTCCAGGAACCCGCGAGAGAGAATCCGACGTTGGTGAGGCCCCGGCACAGAGAGTGATGGTATCTTTGGCACACAACACCCATGATACAATCTAACACACATGGCATGGCAAAACATTGGTTTAGGTGGGATCCCGACGCTCCGGGTCCCCTCTCCGGAGATACACTAGCCCCGTTGTAGAAAAAGACGGAAGCTGCGTCTAGCCCCCTCTGCGTGAGCCGGAAGTGGGTAGCAAAGTGGAACTAGTTGCTTGGTTGTGTCATGTTAGTCCCAAGGAACACCCTTGACAATGGTAGGGCCCACCTACTTGCAAGATTCCCCCCGTTACGTCAGATCCGGGAGTTTCGGGGTGTGAGCAGTCCTGGAACCAGCGAGAGAGAATCCGACGTCGGTGAGGCCCCGGCACAGAGAGTGATGGTATCTTTGGCACACAACACCCATGATACAATATAACACACATGGCATGGCAAAACATTGGTTTAGGTGGGATCCCGACGCTCCGGGTCCCCTCTCCGGAGATACACTAGCCCCGGTGTAGGAAAAGACGGAAGCTGCGTCTAGCCCCCTCTGCGTGAGCCGGAAGTGGGTAGCAAAGTGGAACTAGTTGCTTGGTTGTGTCATGTTAGTCCCAAGGAACACCCTTGACAATGGTAGGGCCCACCTACTTGCAAGATTCCCCCCGTTACGTCAGATCCGGGAGTTTCGGGGTGTGAGAAGTCCAGGAACCCGCGAGAGAGAATCCGACGTCGGTGAGGCCCCGGCACAGAGAGTGATGGTATCTTTGGCACACAACACCCATGATACAATCTAACACACATGGCATGGCAAAACATTGGTTTAGGTGGGATCCCGACGCTCCGGGTCCCCTCTCCGGAGATACACTAGCCCCGGTGTAGAAAAAGACGGAACCTGCGTCCAGCCCCCTCTGCGTGAGCCGGAAGTGGGTAGCAAAGTGGAACTAGTTGCTTGGTTGTGTCATGTTAGTCCCAAGGAACACCCTTGACAATGGTAGGGCCCACCTACTTGCAAGATTCCCCCCGTTACGTCAGATCCGGGAGTTTCGGGGTGTGAGCAGTCCAGGAACCCGCGAGAGAGAATCCGACGTCGGTGAGGCCCCGGCACAGAGAGTGATGGTATCTTTGGCACACAACACCCATGATACAATCTAACACACATGGCATGGCAAAACATTGGTTTAGGTGGGATCCCGACGCTCCGGGTCCCCTCTCCGGAGATACACTAGCCCCGTTGTAGAAAAAGACGGAAGCTGCGTCTAGCCCCCTCTGCGTGAGCCGGAAGTGGGTAGCAAAGTGGAACTAGTTGCTTGGTTGTGTCATGTTAGTCCCAAGGAACACCCTTGACAATGGTAGGGCCCACCTACTTGCAAGATTCCCCCCGTTACGTCAGATCCGTGAGTTTCGGGGTGTGAGCAGTCCAGGAACCCGCGAGAGAGAATCCGACGTCGGTGAGGCCCCGGCACAGAGAGTGATGGTATCTTTGGCACACAACACCCATGATACAATATAACACACATGGCATGGCAAAACATTGGTTTAGGTGGGATCCCGACGCTCCGGGTCCCCTCTCCGGAGATACACTAGCCCCGGTGTAGAAAAAGACGGAAGCTGCGTCTAGCCCCCTCTGCGTGAGCCGGAAGTGGGTAGCAAAGTGGAACTAGTTGCTTGGTTGTGTCATGTTAGTCCCAAGGAACACCCTTGACAATGGTAGGGCCCACCTACTTGCAAGATTCCCCCCGTTACGTCAGATCCGGGAGTTTCGGGGTGTGAGCAGTCCAGGAACCCGCGAGAGAGAATCCGACGTCGGTGAGGCCCCGACACAGAGAGTGATGGTATCTTTGGCACACAACACCCATGATACAATCTAACACACATGGCATGGCAAAACATTGGTTTAGGTGGGATCCCGACGCTCCGGGTCCCCTCTCCGGAGATACACTAGCCCCGGTGTAGAAAAAGACGGAACCGGCGTCCAGCCCCCTCTGCGTGAGCCGGAAGTGGGTAGCAAAGTGGAACTAGTTGCTTGGTTGTGTCATGTTAGTCCCAAGGAACACCCTTGACAATGGTAGGGCCCACCTACTTGCAAGATTCCCCCCGTTACGTCAGATCCGGGAGTTTCGGGGTGTGAGCAGTCCAGGAACCCGCGAGAGAGAATCCGACGTCGGTGAGGCCCCGGCACAGAGAGTGATGGTATCTTTGGCACACAACACCCATGATACAATCTAACACACATGGCATGGCAAAACATTGGTTTAGGTGGGATCCCGACGCTCCGGGTCCCCTCTCCGGAGATACACTAGCCCCGTTGTAGAAAAAGACGGAAGCTGCGTCTAGCCCCCTCTGCGTGAGCCGGAAGTGGGTAGCAAAGTGGAACTAGTTGCTTGGTTGTGTCATGTTAGTCCCAAGGAACACCCTTGACAATGGTAGGGCCCACCTACTTGCAAGATTCCCCCCGTTACGTCAGATCCGTGAGTTTCGGGGTGTGAGCAGTCCAGGAACCCGCGAGAGAGAATCCGACGTCGGTGAGGCCCCGGCACAGAGAGTGATGGTATCTTTGGCACACAACACCCATGATACAATATAACACACATGGCATGGCAAAACATTGGTTTAGGTGGGATCCCGACGCTCCGGGTCCCCTCTCCGGAGATACACTAGCCCCGGTGTAGAAAAAGACGGAAGCTGCGTCTAGCCCCCTCTGCGTGAGCCGGAAGTGGGTAGCAAAGTGGAACTAGTTGCTTGGTTGTGTCATGTTAGTCCCAAGGAACACCCTTGACAATGGTAGGGCCCACCTACTTGCAAGATTCCCCCCGTTACGTCAGATCCGGGAGTTTCGGGGTGTGAGCAGTCCAGGAACCCGCGAGAGAGAATCCGACGTCGGTGAGGCCCCGGCACAGAGAGTGATGGTATCTTTGGCACACAACACCCATGATACAATCTAACACACATGGCATGGCAAAACATTGGTTTAGGTGGGATCCCGACGCTCCGGGTCCCCTCTCCGGAGATACACTAGCCCCGGTGTAGAAAAAGACGGAACCGGCGTCCAGCCCCCTCTGCGTGAGCCGGAAGTGGGTAGCAAAGTGGAACTAGTTGCTTGGTTGTGTCATGTTAGTCCCAAGGAACACCCTTGACAATGGTAGGGCCCACCTACTTGCAAGATTCCCCCCGTTACGTCAGATCCGGGAGTTTCGGGGTGTGAGCAGTCCAGGAACCCGCGAGAGAGAATCCGACGTCGGTGAGGCCCCGGCACAGAGAGTGATGGTATCTTTGGCACACACCACCCATGATACAATCTAACACACATGGCATGGCAAAACATTGGTTTAGGTGGGATCCCGACGCTCCGGGTCCCCTCTCCGGAGATACACTAGCCCCGTTGTAGAAAAAGACGGAAGCTGCGTCTAGCCCCCTCTGCGTGAGCCGGAAGTGGGTAGCAAAGTGGAACTAGTTGCTTGGTTGTGTCATGTTAGTCCCAAGGAACACCCTTGACAATGGTAGGGCCCACCTACTTGCAAGATTCCCCCCGTTACGTCAGATCCGGGAGTTTCGGGGTGTGAGCAGTCCTGGAACCCGCGAGAGAGAATCCGACGTCGGTGAGGCCCCGGCACAGAGAGTGATGGTATCTTTGGCACACAACACCCATGATACAATATAACACACATGGCATGGCAAAACATTGGTTTAGGTGGGATCCCGACGCTCCGGGTCCCCTCTCCGGAGATACACTAGCCCCGGTGTAGAAAAAGACGGAACCTGCGTCTAGCCCCCTCTGCGTGAGCCGGAAGTGGGTAGCAAAGTGGAACTAGTTGCTTGGTTGTGTCATGTTAGTCCCAAGGAACACCCTTGACAATGGTAGGGCCCACCTACTTGCAAGATTCCCCCCGTTACGTCAGATCCGGGAGTTTCGGGGTGTGAGCAGTCCTGGAACCCGCAAGAGAGAATCCGACGTCGGTGAGGCCCCGGCACAGAGAGTGATGGTATCCTTGGCACACAACACCCATGATACAATCTAACACACATGGCATGGCAAAACATTGGTTTAGGTGGGATCCGACGCTCCGGGTCCCCTCTCCGGAGATACACTAGCCCCGGTGTAGAAAAAGACGGAACCTGCGTCCAGCCCCCTCTGCGTGAGCCGGAAGTGGGTAGCAAAGTGGAACTAGTTGCTTGGTTGTGTCATGTTAGGCCCAAGGAACACCCTTGACAATGGTAGGGCCCACCTCCTTGCAAGATTCCCCCCGTTACGTCAGATCCGGGAGTTTTGGGGTGTGAGCAGTCCTGGAACCCGCGAGAGAGAATCCGACGTTGGTGAGGCCCCAAAACAAAGAGTGATGGTATATTTGGTACCCAAGACCCATGATACACTCTAACACACATGGAATGGCAAACCATTGGTTTAGGTGGGATTCAGACGCTCCGGATCCCCTCTCCGGAGAAAAAGACGGAAGTGCTAGCATCAAACTACGCGTAAACGGACTATTCAATAGTGAATGTAATTAAACTTGGTATAAGAATTAATATTAATTATTATGTGATTATTTGTATACTTAAACAAATACCAATGTAAAAGCAATTAAAGTTTTAACTTTGCCGAGTGTCCCGACAAATGACACTCGGCAAAGACCATGTCGGCAGTCACATCACTGTACTTTGCCGAGTGTCCCGACAAGTGACACTCGGCAACGACCACACCGGCAATCAAATCCATTGACTATGCCGAGTGTCCCGACTATTTGCACTCGGCAAAGTAGTGCACTCAGCAAAAAAATAGGCGGGCAGTACTGGTTACTTAGGGAAAATTTCCCCTCTTTTTCTCCCCCAAACTCGATTCGTCCCGCGCCCTCTTCCCTTCTCCTCCTGCTCCGAGCCGCCACCGCCCACCGGCGACGCGCGCCGCCGCCCGCCGAGCCGCCTCCCCACCTAGGCCTCTCCCTCCCCCTCCGGCTCCACTCCCCCTCCTCCCCACAGGCCTCTCCCTCTCCCTCCCCCTCCTCTCCACCCCCCTCCTCGACCTGGCTCGATCTCCGGCCACCAGCTTCCTCTCCCGGCTGCCTTCCCCTCCGCCGCCCCCCACTCGAGCCAAAGTGCAACGCCCCCTCCTCGATCTGCAGGGGCACGCCGCCGCCACCACCGCCCCGCTCGGCTCCTCTGCTCGGCGCCTCGATCTCCCTCGCCCCCGGCCAGCTCCAACCCCCTGCCGACCCTCCATCCCCTACAGCAGCGCGCAACAGAGGTGAGCTCGTCCTCTGCCTCTTTTTTTATTTTTTGCAAATTTTTTTCACTGTTAATTTGAGCTGTTAGGGTTAGGGGGTTGTTAGAGTTAGGGGCTGTTAGGGTTAGGGGGTGTTTATTTTTTGCAATTTTTTTCACTGTTAATTTGAGCAATTGGATGGAATAATCCTTCTTGTGTGCATTGGTGTTGCTATTTTCATGCTGGTTGAGGATACATTGGGTTGGGATATCTTAGATGCTCTTAAGTGTATATGGTCATTGTCTGTGCCCTAATGGTACATAAAAAGGTTGTCGTGCGGATTATCGATTGAAAATGAAACATATAACCGATGGTATTGCTTAGAACAATCAGTTAAATTGTTTAAAAAAAGTAGGAGCAGACGCATCAGACTAACAAAGTTGTTCAAACGGTTCAGACGTACATGTGAAAGTTTATAGGTTCTTAAGATAATCATGAAATGATCCTTGGAAGAAGGAGCGGGTAAAATTTGTAGCATCACTGCAGCAAAGAAAATACCAATGTTTTCCTTGTCAAGCTTCCCAATGGCGGAACATGCATCAATTGTTGAGAGCTGCTTTGTAATATTTGGTGTTTCTGGTGACTGAAACAGGAAAAATGACTTAATAAATGGCTTATATGTATATATTAAGTTCCTTCATTAATTAAATATTTTTTGCTATACCAATCTGGAACAAAGTACTGAACGAAACAAAACACAAATTCGTAGTATGTTCTACAGCACATGGATCAATGTAGTCTCGGCAGTGTAACAACATATAATGTGCATTGATTCAATGCAATGTAGTTGCCAAAACACAAAATATTTTCGAAAAAACAATCTAATAGAAATTTAGAATTGCATACATACCTCAGTCGTAGTAGAAAAGGAGACAGATTGGATACTGAGGATCCATGGATATATTGAAAGGGGACTGAGGATCCACCGATCTATTGGTTGACTATTGAGAACCAGAAAAAGCAGTAGCAATTTAATCACTTTATTCTTATGATGAACACATGTATGATGTTAACATGGAAAGCGAGCTGTTCGTATTCAATGCCTATCTGGTTAATAGTGTCATTCAACGTATGCTTCTGCGAAATGAGGGATGGTATTTCGGTAGAAACTGCATCAGGCCTTCCAGCTGCAACACTCTTCACCTCCGAGATTTCAGATTTAAGTGTCAATGTGCCTTTGTCCGCAGCTGATAGTGTTGCTGGCTGCAGAAATTTGTAGGTAGCATCATGTTAGCAGAGAAAAATAAGTACAATTAATTGATAGTATGAGGAAATGATTATGAACCTTTTTGTTTAGGTTCCCTGGAGCAAAATTATCCGGGACTTTGTCAGGCTAATTTTGTAAAGAGTAGCAGCATCACAACATGTTGAATTACTCCCCGAAGGCCGTAACATTCAAAAAATTTAGATGATCAAGAGAATATTTGATCTCATATTTTAGAACGTCCAGGAAAGTGCAGGCTCCACCACAAGAGTATACGTTGAAAATGACTAAAATCAACGTATTTATCTCCTTTATTCCTGAATGTATTAAGGCCCAAATCCTCCAAGTCAACATTTGTAGCAAATATTTTGCAGGCATACACTGCCAAACGAGTACATCGACGCAAGTTGCCTGAGAAGACCCTTTTTTTGATTCAGATACAGTTAATGTGAGAACCCATTTAGTGGTTCATGCTTTTCGGATTTTTCAGCATCGGCAACAGAAGTGAAAATGGACATGCACATGCCAGGAGAGCAAAAAACACATTTAGAAGCATGCACTACTGGAAAGAGTAGCTCCTGTTTGAGCTGAAAATTGCACCTCCAGTTCCCAACTCTCTGTTTTGTAAATAGTTTGGTTCTGCATTTTATTCAAACATATGGACTGTGATTTGAATCATGGGCTGCCACTAGCCTCTGCTATTGGATCATATTTTCCATATCTTTTTCCATATTTTCCATATCTTTTTATTGCATTTCATAGGCTGCATGTGGACTGGAATATGCTGCTGGGTGGGAAACATATTCTAGCAGAGATCATTTTTAAAATTGAATGAAATTCTAGCATGCAGTACAACAGAAAGTTTGTGTCAAACTAAGGTTCAATGTTATAGCAATGAACTCGATATTAAGGGGGTTCCGTATTTTGGACCAAATTCAAAGAATAGAAATCTCTATTTTAGATGAAGTTCAAAATCATGTTTCAATCTGAATATCGAGTTTGCATTTTTGTTACCTCATGTTCTCTTTATTTATTTGGAGGTCAGTAAATATTTTGTTCCATGATAATCAGCCACCCAATATATGCTAGATCAGTAGCATTCTCTAAATATATTGCTCTCTTGACTAGTAATAAGTTTTCCCCTTTATCTGCTCATATCATTTCTCAAAGAAGGGAGTAATCATGACCACATCTGTTGTGAAATGTGATGGACTTAAACAAATAGCAGTACAATTTCAAGTAATCATGTCCATTACTTTTTCTTTCAAATAAAGAACTTAGAGTGATAATAGTATGATCAACACATTTTTTTTCTTCTGATGACGGGACTCTGATCAACACAATCTAAATTAGCCATACGATTAGTTGTTGGTGTAGTGTTTACTAACAGTATGTCTTTCCTTTTTGCAGGACATGGATCGCGCTTGAGGCGAGCAGATTCGTCGCGGGAGGGGGTTTGCTGAGGAGGGTCATCGCAGGCCGGGATCGTCTGCGATCATCTTCATCGGCACACGGCCACGCTTAGAGGGTAAAAACCTCTTCCCCGACCTCGATCTTTAGATTTTCTTGTGTAGATCACCAAACTAGTCGCGTTACCCTAGGCGTCTCCCGTTCGGAAGAGTTGTAGTTATAAAAATAGAACTCTTTGTATATATTTATATACAAAGATCTATATTTTTATAACCGCGACTGTTTCGAATTGTCCACGTTTTTGGACAGCTCGTGGATGTGTAGCTGTGTTTGTTTTCCATGTTCTACTCCTATCCGAGACAGATTTCGGTGGCGCCTCTCTGTTGTTCTCCGAGTACACATTCTCTCGACCCCCGTGGTCGAGACGTGTATTAGGAGAACAGCGGGGAGGTGCTGCCGAAATTTGTCTCGGATAGGAGTAGACATGGAAAACAAACACAAGCTACACATCCACGGGTGGGATTAGGACCTATCTTTACCTAGTAGGCATGTAGGATTGCATTCAAAGCGTAAAACTTGCAGTATGTTGTAGATAATTTAAACAAACTTGTTAAATTTTAAACACATGTTAATATGTCTGAGCATTCATCAGCGTGGAAATGGAGGAACGCGAGTGGATGTACAGTGGCCGACCGAGTGTGAAGGATATGACAATGGATTGGGTTACAAAGACCAACCAGTTCTTGGATTTTGCATTTGCTAGAGTTGACGATTCGTCTGATGTATGGTGCCCCTGTAGTCGTTGTCGTAACATGACAGAGAAACCGAGGATAGTCATTTCTGATCACCTTGGGAAGTACGGGTTTATGCCAAACTATTACCGTTGGGTGTACCATGGCGAGTCTGCCGATCCCGTACGCCGTAGAAAGAAGAAGAAGAAGGTGGCACCTAGCACTGAGGATGCATCGACCGATTTTGATACCGGTATTGACAGGATGTTAGATGATTTCACTACTGCACATGCACCTGAAAATCCAACCGGTGAGGGAGATGCCCCCGAGTATGCGGAGGAGAGCACGAAAGAGTTCTATGACACATTGTTTGAGACACAAAAACCATTGCACGAGCATACACGAGTTTCTCAACTTGATGCCATCGGCCGGCTTATGGCGGTCAAAAGCCAGCACAATGTAAGCATAGCCGCCTTTGATGCATTTCTGACCGTTATTGCCACCCTCTTGCCGGCGGAACACCTTCTTCCAAAGAACATGTACGAGTCGAAAAAAATCCTCGGTTCCCTTAAGATGCCGTATGAAAAGATAGATTGTTGTCCGAAGAGTTGCATGTTGTTCAGGAAAGAGCATGAGAAGACAAAGTACTGTGTCAAATGCGGGGCCTCTAGGTTTCTGGAGGTGGACTCCGGTAATGGTCAGAAGACGCAGCTAACGGTCGCCAAAAAGATCCTTCGATATCTTCCATTCATACCGCGGATCCAAAGGCTTTTTATGACCGAGGAATCTGCGAAACAGATGAGATGGCCGTCAGACGGGAAGAGGTACCGTCCTCATAAGATGATACATCCGTCTGATGGTGAAGCATGGAAGGACTTCGTTGGCAAACATAAGAAGAAAGCGGGTGACCCCAGGAGTGTAGCCGTTGCGTTATCAACCGATGGTTTCAACCCATATGGTATGACGTCTGCCTCATATAGCTGTTGGCCGATGTTTGTTATCCCGATGAACCTCCCTCCCGGCGTGTGCATGCAACGGCAGAACATGTTCCTGTCGCTGATAATTCCAGGGCCTGAGTATCCAGGGAAGAATATGTCCGTGTTCATGGAGCCGCTGGTAGATGATCTCCTCATTGCTTGGAACACCGGGGTACGGACATACGACGCCGCAGAAAAGAAGCACTTTGATATGTATGTTTGGTACTTCACTTCCCTGCATGACCTTCCGGCTCGCGCGATATTCTGCGGCTGGTGCACTCATGGGAAGTGGCCTTGTCCGGTGTGCTACCAGGCTGTGACTTTCCTTTGGCTCAAAAAGGGTGGAAAATACTCATGCTTTGACCAACATCGTCAGTTCCTTCGTCTTGGTCACAAATACCGGGGAAATAAAAAGAAGTGGACGAAAGATGTAGCTGTCGATGCTCCACGACCAACTTTGATGACCGGTGTAGACGTGAAGGCTCAGCTAGAAAGTCTGGAGCTCAATGCCGAGGGGACTGGCTTTCTGGGATATGGAGAGTGGCACCAGTGGACTCACATCTCATGCCTGTGGAAGCTCCCTTACATGCAGGATCTTCTTCTTCCACATAACATTGATGTCATGCACACGGAAAAAAATATCGCCGAGGCCCTTTGGGCAACACTTATGGATCTTGAGAAGACGAAGGATAACGTTAAGGCAAGAGTCGATCAAGAGGAGCTATGTGACAGGGAACATTTAAACATGAAGCCTCCCACCAAAACCAAAAAAACGTGGACGAAGCCACCGGCCCCTTTCTGCCTGACTAGGGCCCAAAGGAAAGAAGTTCTCCAGTGGATCTTGGACTGTCTCTTCTTCCCTGATGGGTACGCAGCTAATATAATGAGGGGAGTGAATCTTGCAGGGCTTCGGATAACAGGGCTCAAGAGTCATGACTACCACGTATGGATTGAGCGGATCATGCCTGTCATGATTCGAGGATACGTTGATGAGGAAATTTGGCTAGTGCTAGCCAAGTTGAGTTTTTTCTTTCGCCAGCTTTGTGCCAAGGAATTAGACCGAGCTGTGGTTGCTAAGTTGGAGGAACAGGTTGCCGGCTTACTGGTGGACCTAGAGGCGATCTTTCCCCCCGGCTTCTTTAATCCGATGCAACACTTGCTCTTCCATCTCGCTGAAGAGGCACGATTGGGTGGCCCTGTGCAGTACCGCTGGATGTTTTCAACCGAGAGAGAGCAGAAGAAACTTAGAGAGAAAAGCACGAACAAATGTCGCATCGAAGCATCCATATGTGAGGCAACCCTCAACGAGGAGGTGGCAAACTTTACGACAAAGTACTATCATGAAAGTCTTCCCACTCGTCATAATCCAGTTTCTCGGTACAATAATGACCCCAACTCCGCGGATGCACCCGAGCTTAGCATACTTGCAGGGCTTGGTGGCAGATCAAGTGGCGCGAAGCAAGAGCAAGTAGACTCACATGAACAATGGACGGCTATTCTCTCGTGTGTCCTGAAGAACACGGCGGAAGTAAAGCCCTACATTGAGTAAGTGCTCAACACCTTCTTTTCACAAGCTTTCATTCCCATAGTTTGTGTCTAACTCCGATTTTTGTCATTCCGCACCTAGGTTATTTGAGAAAGAAACCTGGAAACATCATTCCCGAGAACCTACCTACGACGAGAAGACGACTATTTTTAAGAAGGGTGGCAAAGGAGGCGGCGGTTTCATTAGTTGGTTCGCCACAAAAGTAACACTCTATCTTACATGGTTTCTAGTGAGACATATTTTACGCCGATCTTAGCTTTAAGTAACACTCCTATTGACCTTGTAGGCTTTAACCGACAAGGAAATGAGTCCCGAGTTAAGGCAACTTGCCCGCGGCTTCACCTACTCCCTCAAGACATTCACATCTTACGATGTGAATGGGTATCGCTTCCATACCCGTTCTTACGATGAGAAACGGCCGAACCGGAAGACAAATAATTTCGGGGTCTTCACGAATGCCGGTGGTGATTACTTCGGCATCGTCGAAGGAATTTATGAGCTCGATTTCCATTTCGGCAAGAAGAACCCGGTTGTATTCAAATGCCATTGGTTCGATCCAACGAGAGTGAGACGAAATCCTGAAATTGGATTGATCGAAATTGAACGAGCATCTGTCTATGGGGGAGATGATGTCTACATCATTGCACAACATGCCACCCAAGTATTCTATCTCCCCTACCCATGCAAAACTATGAAACGTCTCCAGGGGTGGGATGTGGTGATCACGGTGCCACCGCGTAATAGACCACCTCCTCCAAACGATGAAGATTACCACCAGCGCATAAACCCCATCACCTATGAGGGAGAGTTCTATCAAGAGGACGACGATGGGCTCACCGGCCGGTTCATCATCGACTTGCCCACAATCGACGAAATGGTAGAAGACGACGGTGATGATGGCATGGGCGCCGAGAGCGAGCAAGACGACGATACAACTGTTCTTAACTCTAAGGACGTGGAACTACTTGAACGTCTCCACATACCCGATGTTGAGGAGCCGAGCGGTCCACCATCGAACTACATGGAAGAGTGGTGGTACACTCGTGATAGCGACGACGATGATGATCCCGGTCCAAGTTATGATCCCAAGGATGTAGACAATGGGTTCTGAACCATTTGTGTTTCAACTATGTAACCGTCAATGTATAATTAGCATTTAGTTTTCACTATTTGTGTGTCACTTCGAAACTTATAGCTTGTAATATTTTTCTATTCCGAACTTCTTATTGCTATTACATTACTTGCGCTTAAAATCCTGACGTTTGTCATGGTTCTTAGAGTCTCTAAGCACTTACGATTTTGTGCTCAAAATCTCCTCCCATATGAGCTTGAAGAATCTGATCTTGTTCATATCCATGTGCTCCCAGTAGTAGTGCTCTTGCCACTCCCTACGCTGTTATTTTGGTTACCAAAATATCGGTGCAGGGAGTGGCAAGAGCACTACTACTGGGAGCACATGGCCGTGAACAAGATCAGGTTCTTCAGCTCATATGGGAGGAGATTTTCAGCAGAAAATCGTGCACATGACAAATGTCAGGATTTTAAGAAGCCCGTGGTTATGATGAGCGCTTATGCTAGTTTATATTTAGACATTTAAGTACATAAAAGGTGAAATTGTGACACTTTACTATTTTAATTGCGCTTTAATTTATTTTTGCATGTACATAATATGCTTTGTATGAATTACTCTTTGTTTATTTAACTTTTTAACATTTGTTATCACCTGTACTAATCGGGTTCCCTCTTGTGTCATAACAGGTGAAACATGGCAGGTTCCAAGGCCCCCAAGGGGGTAAAGCGCACCGCCCCCAAGAAGGCCGATGTGACGGGCTTGTACGCCAGATCTGAGGATGGCGCGCGCACACTGATAGGGCGACGACGGGTTGCGACGTCCGGCGCGAGCACGGAGGCGACCTCTAGCTCACGGAGAGCCCCGGCCCGTCGCTCAGGGGGGCGTGGTTCGCACCGGGCTGCTCGCTCACAGAGCCCCTTGCCCGAGGTTACTTCTTCTGAGGAGGAGGAGTAGCAGGAGGATGAGGAGCAGCAGGAGGAGGAGGAGGAGGAGCACGAGCAGGAGGGGTCAGACTCCGAGGACGGGTCTGACTGGGACGAGGAGGAGGAGCAGCAGCCCTCGGACCCGGAGTCCGAGGAGGACGAGGACTTGTTCGCACACCCGCTCCCCCAGCTAGGGAAAGTGTGGCCCGCGGACAAGAAACCTTTCTGCGCGGGCCCACGCGGCTACCTGAGCCGCCATACCCCCACCGGCACCACTTGGTCAGACCGGACGGCGACACGTAAGTGATTGTTAATCATGGTTGCTACATTTTTGCTATATTAATTTTTCATCAAAACATAACTAACTAGCTTGTTTTTCTTTTGTGCACGTGCAGGTCCTTGGCGTATGTGGGGCCCAGGCCACCACGGCCCATGAGCGGCATCCTTGGGCTTCTTTGCAAGAAGCATTTCCCAGGCTTGGTCACCCTGGATGGCAAGGAGGAGCTAGCTGCTTCCTGGAAGCACTACGAGCAGGTGCCCGATGTTGCGGACAAGTGGGGCCGGGTGTACGACCACTTAGGCACCCGGGTGATTACAGATTTCTGGGTTAGTATATTTTCCAATGCTAAATGGTTTTAGGGCAATATCTTTCGTGAAATATATATATATATCGTGCTAATGTCTTCAATTTCTGCAATGGTTGTAGGACTACTTCACCTGCGTCGAGGGGGAACAGGCTAGGGCCACGACTGTGCTGATCAAGATGGCCAAGAAGCTTATCCGTGACATGCACTACGAGGCGCGTGTGCTGTGCGTGGTTAAGTTCTACGCCAAATACTTGAACACCACGTTGTCCAAGAAGGATGCCCGACTGGTTCACTTGTCCGCGGTCCAATACTTGAAGGTAAGGACATAGTCTTTATAGTTATTCGTATATGGCCGCCGGGTGGTCTCACGTGGCTCTAATTTTTTTAAACAGGTGGTGCCTCAGTGGCTGGCCAACAAGCTGCCTTGCTATAAGGTGATGGTCGCGAAGTGGGTGAGCGACGCGTACAAGGAGAAACACGCCGCGTGCCGGGCCCGGCGTCTTCTGCTAGGCGAGGGACACCGTCAGGGCGGCCTCACACTCACCGGCATCGTCCAGAGAGAGGTAAATAACCGTTCATATTCTTCCTTTTCAATGCAATGTTCTTTCTAACTTTATAGGTTTGTGCTAATATACTTCTGCTTTCAATTGTAGGCCGAGAAGGGCAATGAGATCAATCGCATGCAGGCCTTCCGTAGGACCCGGACCCCCAAGGTGCTGAAACCGGATATACCGGCTGATCAGCAGTGGATCAACACGCAAACCGGCAAGAAGTGGGACAAGTACGTCGAGAAGATGAAGGAGAAGCACGGCCCTGACTGTGACCCCTTCACGGCGCCCTATGATCCACAGGTTGCTATGGTTGCGGGAGAGGGTCGAAGGAACGGCAGATTTGCCTTCGCCAATGGCGCCTTCGATACCACAGGTACACCCACACTCTCCCAGATCCGTGCGAGGTCGGTCAGCTCATCGCCCTCTATCGAGCGCCGCCCACGGCCAGGACTAGATGCCATCGCCGCTATGCAGGTACAATCATTCTTCAGCACCCGTATATCTTGTTTCCGTTGCGCAATTGTTGACATTAAACATCCCGTAGGATGAAGTTGATGAAAACAAGCGGATCGCGAGGGAGTCCCAAGAACAGGTCCAAAGAATGGCGGAGCAGATGAGTAGCCAGCATGCATGGATGCAGGCAATGATGCAGGTATTATTTTCACACTTTTAGTTCCATTCATCATTATATGCGTGTAAACTCACCGGTCTAACTCTTTTCATCTTTGCAGATGGTCAGCGCTCTTCCACGGGATCCATCAGCTCCTCCTCTACCTCCTCTACCGCCGTTCAACATCAACTTGGTAAGTTGGCTTGCAGCTTGTTAACTGATTCATTTTTCCAGCTTAGTCGGCTAATATGGATCTTTATAGGGAAATGCTTCATCATCGGGAACCCAGAACATGGACCAGGACGGCGATCGAGCTGGCGGTGACGAGTCGGCTCCGTAGACCTCCGTCATAGTTCACTTAGGATCCCGTCGTTCTTGTGGCAACAAACATGAACTTGTCGACTTTTGAACTACTTAGGATGCTTCTACGATGATGCTTAAACATTTGTGACATGTATTATATGCTTATGGAGATATTTGGTGCATTTGTAGCTATTTTGGTGCAAATATGTGTTTGATGTTATGCATTTGTTGCTATTTTGTTGAAAGATGTATGGTTGGAGTGTTCTGGTACTGAATATTGTGAAACCAATACAATTTTTGATTTGTTTGCAGGGATTGAAGCAAATGCAGCAAGCTGCTGTCAAATTTGCAACGTCTTTGCCGAGTGTAACACTCGGCAAAGGCCTGTATGGTCACTATGCCGAGTGTTACACTCGGCAAAGAGGTTGCCCAGGCGACCAAATGGCACCTGGGAGCAAGTCTTTGCCGAGTGGCCCCCAAAACACTCGGCAAAGTTTGCTCCCAGGTGCCATTTGGTCGCCTGGGCAACCTCTTTGCCGAGTGCGACACTCGGCAAACTGGGGCTCGGCGTACACGGGAGGGGACTATGCCGAGTGTCACGGCACTCGGCATAGTCCCCACTCGGTGGAGTGGCTAGGCTCGGCGAAAAGACACTCGGCAAAAGCATGCACTCGGCGAAGTGCTTCTGAGCTTTGCCGAGTGCCACGACACTCGGCGTATAGGACGCTCGGCGAACAGGGCCTGCCTCTTTGCCGAGTGTCATGATACTCGGCGTACAGGCCACGTGGCGCTACCATGGACGCCTTCTGTCAGGATCTTTGCCGAGTGTTGCACTCGGCAAAGCCTGACACGTGGCGCTACCATGGACGCCTGGGCCCAGGAACTTTGCCGAGTGTTGCACTCGGCAAAATGTCGAGCACCGTTCCGTTACGGGGCTAAGGACGGAACCTGTTCCAGGAAACGTTGCCGAGTGTTCACTAAATACACTCGGCAAAAATTTGGCCGAGCACCCCGTGGTCTGACACTCGGCGAAGTTTCGATTGCCGAGATGTAAGACGCCGAGTGCTGTGTGCCGAGTGTGGCACTCGGCAAAGAGTTTGCCGAGTTTTTTTCGCCCTTCGCCGAGTCTTTCTGATACTCGGCGAAGTGCAGGAATCCAGTAGTGTAGCATGCCGGAATAAACAGGGAAAACCACGGTATAACCGACGGGCCATCTGGTCCTATGGTTAAATTTTTAACCGGCGGGATAGAGATATCTTTTCATAGAGCGGTCGGGTGCAGGTTTCAATCCAAGAAACTAATTGCAAACCCTACCGGATGGCTCTACTGTTTTTTAACAAAACAAATGGCCAACACGTCATAGTAGCGGGAGACTCCTTAGCTATTTGATGCCAAAACCTAGAAAATTAAGATTCCTTTATACGTACATAATACCTGAGCTGCGATGTTTTTGTGAATTGCCTTGTATGCAAAATGAAGTCAGCATCTCATGTTGACAACTTAATTTTGTCATTATCATGCTTAATTTTAAGTGTGGAGTATTTATAATATATAATTATTTCTTTGTTCACAAAATTTATAAGTAAAAATATATTAATTTATATCATCTGTTTGATCGGTAAAAACCTAACCAACAATCTCACGGATTGAATTACATGTCCCTTTCTTTAACTATGATTTATGGTAGGCGCGGCAGATAGCGAGACAGTACTGCATCGCCGTGTCATGGACTGATCCCAATGTCTTCTAAAGTGAAGGACAAGACAAACCCCTGCCAAATTAGATCTGCGCGTCCAATTAAAAAACAACATCGAATGGCATGAGTCCACGATGGGTTAACTAGAATAATAACACAGCCTTACTGCAAACCAAATACCAAGTGCAGTATTAGATAATGCTTCTCATGTTTATATGTGGCAATAAAATATACCTTACAATTTTATTAGTTCGGTGTTATTGGTATTTTAAAGCTAAACTTTTAAATTTTTTACCACCTATATATAAAAATATGTCAATGTCTATAATATGAAAATATATCGTATGATGATTCTAATACTAATTTGTATGCTAGATGATGGTATTTTTACATTTATTCTCGATCTAAATTTTGAAACTTTAACTTTGACTAAACCTAGAGCAAAATTTAATTTTGATCAGATGGAGTAGTAATAGATGCCATAAAATGTTAAAATCGTGTGATCTTCATGACCATTTGTAACAACAAAGTACATCACACATAAGCATGCACACAACACTAGTTGAGAGAGAGAGAGAGAGAGAGAGAGAGAGATCCCTCTCCAAGAACAAAATCAATACATAAATGGACATAGGGATGTGCGGGCCACGAATTTTGAAACAGAAATATGTGCAACTAATATACGCCATCCCTTTCACAGAGTAAGACTTTATAAACTTTTTGTATTTGTCCCCATTCACGTGTATGTAGACATATTTTAGTGTGTTGATTCATGCATTTAGCAAGGAATCGGGGCAAAGACAAAAAGACTAGAAAGTCTTGCTTTGTGGAATGGAGGGAGCACCTCCTAGAAATAGAAATATGCGTCGGGCATGAATATGGAAAACTCATTGTTTAGAAGACAATTTCAATATAGTTGTGTGATTAATTAATGTACAGTATGGCCACAAGTATCGAGTTATAATCCGGACCATTAATATATGTCTTTCTTGGTGGATCAACATGTCAATCACATTAATATATAATCAAGTGCTAACCATATCCATCGAAAACACCTTCCCATATCCATATGGAGCCGCCACATCTATCAATCGGTAAATAAAACAACGCAACGAACCGAGCTCATCATAGATCGGTATAGAAATCTCCTCAAAATGAGAACCTAAGAACAAAAAATGTATATATTGGTATAAATAATGCAGCAATACGAGCACAACATCAATCGCTAAAGAAAATCGGGTACATTTCCACTATCAGTGTCATTAAAAACCCATACATCTATCAACACGATCAACACCGGCAAAAAACCGTACACATAGGCACCATCGGTCAAAAAGTACATGTCCAGCCAACCTGCCATAACCCAGGCCTCACATTAGCCGATAATTTCTGCAAGATGCTTAGCGCCGGCCAGAATCGAATTCTTCCCTTTGTTTTCCGATCTTCCTAATCAGAACCGCATGCATCAAAAACTGTTGTTGAAAACCATAGAGTTGTTTTGTTTCCAAATCTCCCAACCCACCAGGATGATGGTAGTCCTAGGCCCCATAGAATGGTGGGTAGGTCCGGCAGATAGGATGAGGCAGTACTAAATCATTGTGTCATGGCGTGAGATCGACGTCTGCATAAGTAAAGTACAAGCTAGGAGTCACACGCCTTCCAAATCCGGTGCGAGAAACAACACTCAAACAGGACCGGTTGAACAGTCTCGAGCTAGAAATTGTAGAATGAACTAGTTGGTTGATGAGGCAAACCTCTAGCTGGAAGGACGAACGATGTCCATAGCCTTTTTTGCGCACTAAGGGAGGCCAAGATATGCCATTTTGGGTGGGAACCATGGTTTCCAAAAAAATCTGCATGAAGGCGCAACGGTAGGATCCAAGGACCGAGCCTACTAAGTGTCATTAGAGGTGAGGATCCAGGTGATGGAGTCATCCACCCTGGGGAAGTGGGACACGATACATGCCTCGTCCCTAAGACGAACAAAATGGGAGATATGCTCTATCGAGAATTTTGTTAGGGGAATGTTTGAGATTTAAGAAAATTGTGAGAGGGCATCATGCACCGATCGGTTGTTGGGGCCTCGAAGACCTTTGTGGAAATCACCTTAGGAGAAAAGCCATCGAGCGAGGAAGAGGACCAAAAGGAGGCCTTAATATAGTTTGCTTACAAGACCACAACATACCTCGTAGAAGGCCTTGAGGGTCCTTTTATTACCCTTAATATTAGTTATCAAGAAAATTGGCAGAAGGGTAAGGACTGACCGAACCAGCTCCGCAGAACCGACTCGAGTCACCCAGCTGTCCATTGCATGGATCACCATGTGAGGTCATTCTTTCATTGTAATATTACAGATACGAGCACGATAGCCTTCCCAAGAAGAGTGGAAGCCCCAAAATTTTGATTGGTAACTAAGTGACCATAATAGGGAAGAAAGGCCCGAAATTCGATGTGATAATAATTGATGGGCGCAATGGAGCTCTTAGCAATATTAGTCACAAGGCCGGTGTCCTCCTAGATACTTTCCGGTATGCTAGCAAAAGGTTCGAAATATCTAGGAAGATCACTACATCATCCACATAGAGTGAAATCTGAAGACGAGTAACAACCGCAATAAGAGGTTGCGGCAGACTGCCCGAAGGTTCCAACTCAAGGATGGACGGGAGGTGGTAAATTACGATGTCGAAAGCATGGAGGAGAGCGGGTAGCCCAGACGTAGCCCCTCCGATGAATGGCCTACTGGCTAGGATTCCCATTTGGCAGAACCTGAGAGCAGGTTGATGAGAAAATGAACGACAACCACCTACACCACCTTGGAGGGAAATCACAACGTTGCAGCAAGTCCATCATATAGTTCTAATGCTCCGAACATACATAAAATTGTCGCTGATGCTCTAGGACTTACTGAACGCACTTGTTGAAAGACGTAATGGGGCGGCGGAGCTCCAGGTAGGTGCTCCGGTGCGGTGGTTTGAAGAGGCCCCCGGCCGGTGCAGCAAAGCTCCGGCGATGTGTTGATGGTCCGACGAACTCAGAGGAGGTTTCGATGTGGAGGTCCGTTAGGCTTCAGAGAAATTGCAGCAAGGGATGAATAAACCTTCGGTTGCAAGGATACCCCTACTATACTTAATACCATCCTTGGACATACTCCATCCAAAGGATTGCATATTTTTAAATTATCCTTGTTTTACTTTAATATTGTTCAAACCAAGATCAAAATGGACAACAAAACTTTTGATAGTAATGGTCTAAATTTTTGATACGTTTAGAAACACACACTCCAATGGAAAAAGTTTTTATTTTAAAATTTCATTGTTATAGTTATTATTACTGTCCCCACGCGACCGGCCAGAGCAAATTATTTAGCATATGAAGATAAAAGATTAAAGAATGATATAATAGATAGAGTAGGTTCATATAAACAAGAAATTTGAGTAATTTTTACTAAAATATGTTTTGAATTTTAGACGAAGGCACCCAAAACAAATGAAAAAATTATGACCATTAACGATTTCTGAAGTTTTTTCTTTTTCAATTTTGCATCCATAATATGGTTAGAATTGCATCACTCAACCAACTAAAAATGAGCAATATGGAGTACACCTAATTGTGGTTCTTTTCTAAAAAAAAAGTGGTCCTTTTATAAAGAAAATACTAGAAGTTTTAGAATGGTTGGAATTTGTTACAACCCTTTATCCAACTTAATCCAATGGTCAAAAAATAAGAGGTACCCAGAGGTACTAGATTAGAGGTACCGAGAGGTACTTAAAAGTACTAATTTTATTTTATTTTTTATCAAATATGAAAGGGTAGTAATGTAAATTTGTCTCAGTGGATTTATCCTATTTCTCACCTCACTCTCTCTGGCTCACAATTAACCACCGACGCATGCCCAAATATTCCCCAAATTCCCCACCCGAGGCTGCCTGGACCGACGACGAGGTGCTCGTGGATGGCCACGCCGACAGAGGCATCGGCCGCGAGGAGGAGGAGGAGGAGGACATCAAGGAGCGCGCGTTCGAGGCGTCGGAGAAGGTCATCGGGTTCCTGGACCCGGACAACCTCGAGGGGGCCTCTAGGCCGGCGCCGCCGGGGGACACGCTGCTGTGGCTGCTCATGTGGGCGTCCTCGTGCAGCTCCTTGCCGCGCGCCTCAGGGTCGCCACTGTCCGGCACCTCGCAGAGCTCTGCGGCGACAAGTACCCCGACTGGGCGTGCCGCCCGCTCTGGCTCATGGTTGATGATGTACATTTGATTTTCTTTAGTTCATCATACTCTATAGATATGAGGATTGCAGATATTTGCCTTCCTTGACACAGATATTTATCGGCTATTTGTAGGTCTCGATCGTTCTGCCGTGCTATGCTCTGCCTGCAGCTGAGCTGACCAAGTGGATCAGTGCGCGTGCCGTCAGTCACGGACACACTGGTGTTGCCGTCAAGGCACCTGAGTTCAGCACCGAAGTGAAGCCAACAGTCAACACCATGGCCAACACAAATGTTTTCTCTGATCAGGGGAGCCTACACTGAATCTTACCTCTGATCAGGGGAGCAACTCCTTTAGTTGCTCAGACTTTAGCTGTGAGAATGATACAAGGGGTAGTCATCTGCAATAACTCATTGTTACACTTAAATTTCCATCTTGATAACTATTCCCCACTTTGCCTTTCAGGAATAAGTATTCTGGACATGAAGATGTGCTTGTGTATGTTTATATCTAGCTTAATTGCCGGGTTGCATTTTTATCTCGATAGTAACAATGGGATTGCTCTTCCAAGAAGGTCTTGCGAAAGCTCTCCTTGCTTCCAAGACGGCATACCCTGTATGGTTGGTAAGTAACTCTGTTCATCAGTCACCATTGTTGCATTTGACTGATAAGAAACAACAAAGTTGTCCACCATTTTGTTTCTTTCCCGAATTCTTACTTTGTTATGACTTAGGATGATATATTTTTGTAATTTTGCACAAAATTCACTTACACTCCTTAAGTTGCAGCATGACAGGTTAAGGTAAATTTATCCTATCTGTTATGAAGGATGAGATGAGAAACTTGCCAAAGATAAGTTTAGAGGTAAATTAATCCTACCACTTGTCAATCTGAATACTAGTACGCCTTTACTTTCCATGTACTATTATGTGATCAGTATTGATGGTTAACGAAAACCAAACCAACCAGGTAGTAGCACCTGGTGTGCTGTCATTGTTTGTAGATGAACAAGGTGTGTTGTCATTCTTTGTAGATGAACATCGAAGAGTTAATTGTACTCAAGAGCTGGTATAGAACCACAAAATGTTGTCATGCCAATAGTTTTATTTCTCATAGCATAACAAAGTTTGAATCGTTTGTCAGACTCAGATGACAGTGAGATGTACGGTGGCATGAGTGATGATGATGTATAGTGCACAACTTATAGATATTTTATCAAAATTTTGCCTACATCATTTTTATGTTAATATTAATACATTTGTATACTTTTTGACAGGAATGTCCACCATTGGGGTACATTGATTGTGGCGACAGGGTCTCAGATGAATATGGGTCATCACCAGGAATAGTGCGCTCTCCACTTAACAATCCCAGGAAGGCTTTGACTTTTGACAACAATGACAAGCACGCAGAAAGTAAACTGATGTGTATCAGCAACTAGACAATTCTATAAAGAATAGCTCCATTTGGAACCTTTTTTTTTCCTTGTCTTGAATGCACTTCAGCAGCGGTCGGAACTTTTCTTTTTTTCCTTGTCTTGTGTTCAAACTGACTGGCTGGTGAATCTAAAAAAACTATCAAAAGATGTGTGTCAACTGTCATGAATGTTGTAGGCATTTTTCTATGTTGACAGTCCTACTACAGAACAATTTAAGTGAAACCAAGACTTCATACCATAGGTCTTGATTGCTAGAATCATGACATGCTCGAGTTGGATGGCAAAATCATGAGTTGCAGGTCTTGATTTGCTAGAATCATGACAGAAGCTGTTTTTGAATTTTAAATTGTTACCAACATGTCTAATCTAATATTTTGTGGTCTAATTGACTGCTACTCCTGGTCTGCTGAAGCACAAAGTCTGAAAATGTACTACTAGCTTCGAATACTGTACGCTATGGTTAAAAAACAGTAGGCTAAGCGCTAGCTTTTCACAGCAGATCAAGCATTCTTTTCAAAGCATTCAAAACAAATAACAGGAGTAGCAGCAGATGAATTATTTAGTACACGTTGCAACTTCAGAAAATTGACAGGAATGAACAGATACTTTCTTCATAGGTACATTCGGATTCCCTTTTTTTTTGAAATGGACACTAGGACTACTATTACCTGGTGCGCCCAGCGAAATCGCTGGCCACTAAGTCATTTACAAAGTTTGGTGCCCCATCAGGCCAAATACGCACCAAATGTTGCAAGCGCCTCCGGTGCGCTTTTACACACCCGTGGACAGTATTTAACAGAGAAGGAGCTAAAATTCAGTCTAGCAACCAACTTAATTTCCCTAAATATCTGGCCATTAAACGCCAGGTCTTGTGATTGGTCCAAAATGGCTTGGTGGAGCTTCTGGGAGTCAGTTTCAGCCTGAATATTTGCCATTCCCCAGCTGCTTGCCCATCGCAGGCCAGATAGGCAAGCCAGAGCTTCAGTTTGCAGGGCGACGTAGGATTGGGGGATGTGGCCTGCACCTGCACCTGCACCAACCGGTTCACCGTTAGAGTTTCTAATAATAAAGGCCCAGCCTCCCGATCGGTTATCTGCACCAAAACTGCCATCTATATTAATTTTTAGCTCATCCGGGAGGAAGTGGAAATAGGAAATGAAGTGACAAACTAACATGTTGCAACTTCAGAAAAATGACAAGCTTGCAGCACCGTCTCCTACTCTGTTCTTCGTCTCCTCTCCTCTGCTACTTCACCTGTTCAGAAGAACAAGCAACCGAGGATGGATCCCTGATTATCCAACGAACATATAAAATCAAAACACGCCATCTTCTTGATCGCTATCGATTCACATGATGTGCAGCTAGACAGCTATCGGTGGTATTGCTAATTGATATACAAGCAGAGGAAAAATAGAGGGAGAGAAGAACAGAGCAGCCTACAAAATGTAACCACCAAAAATCTAGGTAGAGTTAGATAATCTCCGCTCTATGCTAATTTGGCACGCCAATAACCATTTCTTTGGTTGTAGTTATTATATGAAGCCTCAGCGACGACCATGATAGACATGGTTTCACCAGTTGATATTGTCTTGCATTGGTACTATCACGTGTTGATTGGACATGAGTTAATCAGCTTGTTGAGTTTATCATGGTGAAATCTTGTTTTATATATTAATTTGTTTTCTCCTATGACCTTTATTCTTTACAATGACATGCCGGTCACAGTCCCTTGCAGGTTTTTAGTACTCCGACAAGGGAAGTGATCGGTGCATGAATCCAAACTACATGTGATATCAAACAGAAGATGGAGGCCCCATGGCCACCAGCGTGGCTCCAATGCCGCCGAGGAGCACACCGGCGTGGCTCTTCTCCCACCGACGAGCACACCGGCATCCCGCACCTGCCGGCGTCGATCTACGGGAAGGAGACAATGGGGGAGGAGGAGGAGGAGATGGGAGGGGCGATGCCTGCCATACCTGCGAGCCTAGAGGCAGCAATCGACGACGGCGGCCACGAGGACGGGGAGGAGGACACGCTAGGGGCGACGGTGGCGCCAAGCACGAACAGAGGATGGCGAGTCGGCCGGGCTTGGCGACGGTGGCTTGTCCGGGGAAGAGCGGTCGCGAGGCAGGCCTCTCCTCGGCGCCGCCGTCTCAGGAGATGAGATACGAGAAGGTTGCGGGGATGGGTACGAGAGCACAATCCATCGACTAAACTACATGGACGAAAATGCCCCTGTGTTATTAAACTTAATTTTTCTTCTTAATTGTCTAAATCAACGGCCCCTCAAAAATCACCGGCAGAGGTACGTAGAGGTACTGCGGGTACTTGGCCAATCACCGTAGTAGAGCTCAGAAAATACAGTGCAACAGAAGAGTACCAAGCAAGCTATCAAAAAGAACGAATGTACGAGACATCACAATACGAAAGTGGCCACTGTCCGTTCGCACAACAACCAGTGGAGTGGCACCTGCCGTGCAGGGCGGATTGTCTTGGAAGGAAATGGGGCGGGCTGAGAAGATCCAACTCCATGCCCATATTCACGAGCTGTTCGTAGCCCACCAGCGAAAGTATCTACGGGTCACGGATGCTACCAATGCTCATCCCCGTTGGGTATCCAACAATCCGTGGACATAATTACTTTATGTGGTCCAAAAATCAGGGAAAATATTGTCCTAAATAGGATGTTAATCGTTTGGAGAAAAACACCCATCTCTCGTAGGTAGTTAAGCAAACTTCTGCCGGATAAGAGTGCTGAAAAAAATAACAGCTTTGTTGTCCCTTGATTTTTTTTTTTTTGAAATGGAGGTCTGCCCCCAGCCTCTGCATCAAAATGATGCACACAGCCGGTTTTTATTAAATGATAGAACAAGAAACACCATGTCTTACAAGTAGAAAGCAGAAACAACTAGTCCTGAATCCACCAACCCAATCACTACCAAAACTGATGAAGGGGGTGGACAAACCCAGAGCCGATACTCTGAGAACCCACCAACGCGCATCATCCAAAAACCGAAGGCCACACCATGTCGCCCGATAGCGGACAAGGGGCCAAATCAGTCCAGCACACCTCAGCGCGTACCGATATACACGCTGGGAATGTAGCTGCCGCCATCTTCCGCTCACACATCTTCAGGACAGCGGTCCAAGCATCCACCATGTCAGACCTGTCGTCGATACCACCATGGTACCAGACAACACCACCACCCAGCGCGCGTCCAACATCCCGCATCCAACACCGAGACCCCACAACACCAAGCTGCCGAGAACCGCCGTCGTCGATGCAGTAGAAGAGACACCGCTGCATCTATAGGACCCTCCAGCTACCGCTCCAAAACGATGCCCCCAAGAGGGAAAAGCGACACCGGCGGTGTCACCATCATCCAATCCGGGAATCCCAGATTCAGGGTTTCCCCCGGAGCGGACCGAAGCAAGGTAACGTGACGACGTTGTCGATGCCGCGTAGACCACCGTGGAACCATCATCCACCACCATCCTCATCCTCTGGTCCCTTCGACCGGCGCACTCCTCCAAGAATGATGCCCCCAAGGAGGTAACGACGTAGAAACGCCGCCATCATCCGATCCATGGATCCAGGGTTTCCCCCGGAGGTGACGGGAAGAGGCGCGTGGCTTCCTCGATGATGCCTTCATGAAGGATAAGACACTCAAGATGCCTCCATCATCGGCTCCGAGCAAGATCGGAGAGAAGGTTTTCACCCGGAAACCATCACGCTCCATCCACGTCGAGAGCGTCGGATCGACCATCTATAGGATCCGCCAACCGCGAACACCGGCGCGAGGGAGGATGTCGACAACGACCCACGGAGGGACGCCGTCAGCAGCCTCGGGTCCTCGACCAACGCCCTCGAGGTCAGGTCGGCCGCGACGACTACGTCGGCCGCGTCATCTTCGACCTTGGCGAGGTGCCACCCGCATGCCGCACGAAGGCACGTCGCGCCATAGCGGAATCGCCTCGGGGATGCCTCGACGGTCGCTGCACCACCGTCGCACGGAGGGGCGCCGTCGAAATCCCCGCCGCCATGCCGCACAGACGCCGCACCCCGTCGCACTGGGGGGCGCCGCCGGCAGCGTCACCGTCGCGCTGAGGTGCGCCATCGGACCCGCCGCCCCGCCGCAGACGCACGAGAGGGCGCTGCCTGTAGCCGCCATCAGCTGCTCCACGCCGCACAGACGATCTCCGCCGTCGCACGGAAACCGCCGTCGGCTGCTCCACGCCGCCCCGATGCATCGCGTCGCACAGGAAGGCGCCGCCGGTGGCCGCCGTCGGAAACGGATCCCCTCCGCCACGCCGCCCAGATGCCGCTCCCGGTGGTTACACGGCGACAACGACGCTCGCCCACCTCCAGTGCCGCGCGCGCACTGCTGTCCCAAGCGCGGAAGAACGCCTCGCCGCCGCCATCCCGGGCGCAGCGCCGGGAGAGCCCAGCGGCGCCTCAGGCGGCGACGAGGGGAGGAGGACGGTGAGGGGAGGTCCTTGGGCGGCGGCGGCGGCGCCCCCGAGCTGCCTGGAGGCGACGCGAGGGTTAGGGTTGTGTTGTCCCTTGATGTTTGCAATGAAAAATGTTCGAACAATAACAAGAGAATTTCATCGGCCATGAGGATATATCTTATTATGATCCATTTTGTGTTTCCAGCTACCCATTCAAAACTCTTTTTTAGGGAAAATAAGAAGAATATGGAGTTGGAAAACGAAAACTAAACATGACATGTACTCCTACATGTTTCAGTATATTAGGTGTATGCACGCAAATGAAGACTTATTCATCCCATGCTGCAATTTCCTGGTGGTCGTGACTGTACTTCGGTGGAGCTAGAATATATATATATATAAGTTTTGTACTTTGTATTCACCCAATAACCTTAAGACGGTAGGGAACAGAAACTATAGGGAAACAAAATCGGATAACGGAGAAGCAGTCTGATAGCAGAATACAGATCATAATCAGAAATAAAGTTGTAGATTCGCAAAGCTCCCTTTTGGATTGTGTAATAATGATTTATTAATAATATAGTTGGTCGGTAGTCGTCGAACTCAACTACCCGTAAAGGAAATTTAGTGACCAGCAGAAAGCACAAGTAGTGTATATATATACGATACGGCCCTCTACTACAAATCAAGCAAGCGCACAAGTGCATTCTTCTCAGATTGCGTCCATAATAACATGGTACATTGTAGCCTTGTAGGAAGCAAGCACAAGTAAAAAAAAAAACTGTAGCTAGCAAGCAAGCAAGCGATCAAAAAGAATGGAGGTAGGAGACAGCACCATGCGAAAGCGGGCACTGTCGGTCCGGACAAAGGCAGTGCCTACCATGGAAGGGCGAACGGCATACGATAGCGAGGTGGTGGGGGAGCCGGTCAGCCCCTCGGCTAGGCTTGTCGAGGATTTGTTTGTCGTTGTCGTCATTGGCTTGGCGTCGCCGGTGAACCTCTCGGCTTTCCGGGAAGGCATCCGGGTCAGGATGGCAGGCCACCCGCGGTTCCACAGCATCCAGGTGCGTACATGCATGGTTCAGAAAAGTTCAACTGGTATTGCATCACCCATTGATCGATGTTTCTACTACCTTGTGCGTGGGTGTGGGTGTGTGTGGTGTGCAGGCGACGGACAAGCACGGCATCCTCCGGTGGGTGCCGACGACGGTGACCATGGACTATCACGTCTTCTGCCCGGAGCTGGACATGACAGCCGTGGCAGCTAACCCGGACCAGGCGGTGGAGGACTACGTGGCTTCCCTCTACAACCGGCCCATGGACCATTCCCGGCCGCTTTGGGACTTCCACTTGCTCGACTTCCCTACATCCGAGACCACTTCTACGGCCGTCCTGCGCGTGCACCACTCCCTAGGCGACGGCATGTCGCTCCTTACACTCCTGTGGTCGTGCACGCGCAGCGCCGCTGATCCTACCAGGCTGCCGGCAATGCCGCCGCCGCCCAAACGAACGGGCGCTATCTATGCACGCCCGCGGCCGCCACCATCTGCCGGCGCGCTGACCTTCGCATGGTGGGTTTGGTCGTTCGTCCTGCTCGCTTGGCACACCATGGTGGACGTTGCAGTCTTTTTTGCCACAATACTGTACCTGAAAGATACCCATACGGTGTTCACCGCGATGGATCATGGGGAGTCTCGCCGCAAGCGAGTCGTACACCGGAGCCTCAGCCTTGTAGACGTCAAAGCCGTCAAAGACGCCATGAACTGCGTAAGCTATCCCCTTTAATTGATTAGAAGATTTCAGAATTAGTTTTGCCCTATATATCTCAAATCTCAATATCAATATCGACCGAAAGGGACACAGCTAATGATGGCAGTGGGTCACCATTAGGGTACCCTCTATCCTTTTCTAAAATGGTGATGTCATCATAAAATTAGTTATTTTTTTGAACTAGAGAATATAGAGGGTACGTAGCCTAATGGTAACCAAAATGCCACCAGTAGACACAATCGGTCCATTTATGTGGGCCGTTTGGTATATGACTTTTATTGATCTGATCTGTATTTTGAATACTCAAAGAATGTGTGGTTTCTCCATGTTTGGTACACAGACAGTTAATGACGTCTTAGTTGGAGTTACTGACGCTGCCCTATCACGATATTACCACCGGAAGTCAGGTAGGGTTTAATACTAGCTTTTTATTCCCCTGTGTCATTTCAAACTTTCATCCTTTTCTCGTTCCTCTGCCATTTTAGGTGACACCGGAGCTGTTAACAAAATCCGTTTGCGCTCAATCCTTCCCGTCAATTTGCGGCCAACTACAACCCTGCACGTAAGAACTTGAAAGAGAGAAAGGTGGGGCATAAATTGGCAGTTGAGAGAATTATGCTAATTGCCTTCTCACTACTATGAGCAGGCGTGTGTAAAGCTGATAGAGTCTGGCCAATGGAATGACGTAAAGTTCGGAAATGAAATCGGCTTCATCCTCCTTCCACTACACATAGCTTTGCACAATGATCCACTCGATTACGTTCGCAAGGCTAAGAATACTCTTGATCGGAAGAAGAGCTCATTTGAAGTGGCATTCACGCATTTAGCTGCAGAAGTGTTCTTCAAATTTTTTGGACCAAAGGTACATTCAGGTTTTTTCCTATACTATTAAATTATTGGACATATTAATAAGAATGACATGTCGTACCCTTACACAAATATTGGCTTGAAACTTAGATTTGGGGATGAAAAATCCCGACATTAACTTTTCGCTCTACTCATCATCATCCCCGCGCATTCGACATAATCTTATTAAAGGTTCTGCCTTGAAATTGAATATATTTGTTTGTTTCGTCAACTTGCCATAGATTTGTGTTGGTTGGTGGATATCATGTCGTTAGGTTTACATTCGACGCATTGATTGTCGCATGACACTCTGGAATAAGAAATAATCTATGATTGTGTACATCAATGGATTAAAAAAAAGAGCGCAGTCTTTACTCCTGAGTTTTTTTGGGCAAGAAAACACTATTTCTCACTTGGTATGGCGCTAGAGAGAATTCAAAATGACTCAATGGGGTAAATTATGTTGTAGGGTATCAATAATCCTTCAATACTAGTACTAGTAAGCACACCATTCTTATATTGTGTACAGACCACCTATTGCAAAATATCAAAAGGAAGAAGATAATGTAACCCCAATGTTTTAGGTCAGATACCATCAGCCTAACTACTATCCTGACCATGGGACCAGTAAATTTGTATACGATATCCTACGCAACTTCTTCTTTTGCGGTGGAGCACGACAACAACGTAGGTGATGGAAACGACGACACCGTGGGTTGAAATTCCAAGGCAATTTCATATATCTCCATCCTATGTGCACATGTGGTGATGGTGTTGGTTTAAATTGATGGGTGGATAGACCTGGCCTCATTGGATTATTTACCCTTATGGACCAATATGGATTCTAATAGCCTTTTTATGTAACATGTGAATCAAAACAGGCAGGTGGTGCTATCTTCAATCGTATGATCTCACATACTACCACATCGATCTCGAACACCGTTGGCCCGGTTGAACAGGTGGAGTTGTATGGACACCCGTTCATTTACCTTGCCCCTACCACCTATGTAGCAGAAGAAGTAAGTCCTGAAAACTATGTGTGCACCAGAACTATTTTTAGTAGCTTTACCTGGTATATTGACTTTCATTGATGACACAAGTTTATTTTATTCGAATTAATCTGCGTGAAGGAGCATCGTAACTAGTATGTGAAATGTTCATGAACAACCTGAATTTATGATCTTTTTCTCTATTTTTTTGTGTAGGCCA